>JBBPCS010000374.1:11759948-11771245 GCA_037974645.1 Hollardia meadi
TCTGGAAGAGGGTTGCAGAGATGCTATCAAACATATTGTCTAAAACAATTCCTTATTTACCAGAAGTCCTGTTACTTAATGACAGCTCCAACCTGGAACTTTGTGTCAAGCAGAAACGTCTCTGGTTAGCTGGCCTTACAGCTGCAAAGCGACTAATAGCTTGCAGATGGAAAGCTCCACATTATGTCAATATACAAAGATGGCTTAAGACAAAGAGAGCCTAAACGTGTAATTTGCATTACAGTGAACCAAAGCATGTAACCTGTTGCTTCATGTGGCCTGAGCGATCGGATCTCAAATACTTCAACGCATCTTGGGCGCATTCACACTTGTACTAAGTGCTGTCCACTTGCGATCAGAACACTCAGGACGGTTGATCAGATGCAGGTGTGAAAAGGGTCTTACTCATCTGAGGCAGTTCTATAAATAGTTCTCTCATAAATATAGCAACTTCAACCCATATAAATTTCAGGCTTTAATTCGGCCATTTTCGGTTTAAATACTACTGTCTTCTGATCTAAGCCCCGCCCATTCTGAGTGTAGATACAGGGCCACTTCCACTCCGACACGAAGTGAACTCTGTTCGAAGATGAATGAAGCAACCTCAAATACTTTGTAGCATAGTGGCAAGCTTCGGGAAGAAATTCTCTCTCTCTCCAGAGGAAACAGCAACTGTCGCACCGTTTCATAACCATGGTTTCATATCGGCATATTCTATTATACATACAGTATATGTGTTTTTGGTAAACATCTTGTTTTTCACACATTTTTATAAGCTGCTTAGTTTGTGCAACAGTCCCTGTAAATATACAACACTTTGCATTCAATTGAACACATCTACCATTTTCTAGACTGCATAAAGGTATATTTGATTTTCAATACAATGCAACCTGTAAGTTAATATCTGTATGACAATATTTGAGCAGTTAACATTCGTACCCCTAGTCGCACAGAACTTTTGTACAGATTGTCTTTCATGGCAATCACAACACAGCGTTGCATGTGGTCAGTAAGTCAGCATTGGTGCAGTGTTTTATAAGCCACTTCCACTCCAGGGCAATTGGTTTGGGATGGTACTTAATGTGGCAGACGCTCTGCAGGGACGCGCAAAGGGAGTGGATGAAGATGGGAGAGAGGGTTTAGAGGGTAGCTGGAGAAAGGCCCACACATACAAATAATGGTGCATTCGCTCATCCCTATTGTTAAGACAGTTTAGGGTCTTGAAACGTACATGACCTGTAAACTGTAATATCAGCTGACACTGCAATGGCTAGTGTTTTCCTCAACGGCAATAACAGCTGACCTTGTTTGTACACTGTGACCTGACCTGCAGCCTGTAATTTACAAGGAGAGGAGGAAGTATGAGTAGGAGTATGAGAAGGGATAAATGTCAGAGATAAACAACAGAGAACAAAATGGAGAAGCCATGGGAAAATAAAGGATGAGAAGGAAAGACGAATCAGACAAAGAAATTGACAGACTTGTGTGAAACAAGAGCGGCGCTCAGCAGAGCAAAACTAACACGAAGCACATTGACAGACACATAAACACACACATTCCCGCACAATTTCTGTGTCTCGCTGAACCTCGTTGTGTGAACACAGGCTAGAGCTTTAGAAGCTGACAACATCACACACCCCACTAGGCACACAGTTATTCCTCAGACTGCTAAGCACTACCGAACTGAATCTGCTGCAGTTGTCAAACACAAACACCATTGTCGGTGGCCAAAGGTGGGGCGCAGGGAGAGAAAACTACCTCATGGAGAACCTGCTATCCAAAGTTATAACATTTACAGTAAAGCCTAGCTGGCAACGCCTTTGCATGTTCCTAATAGATCCTAAAGCTTATTGTCATATACACTGTATGATAAGGAAAAATGTTCAGATTGTTATTTGTTCCAGCACCACTGCTTTGGCTGCTATTTTTACATACTGGTTCAGAGGGTTTCTTTTTTTTTCAATTTAACATTAGGAGAGAAAAGGGGCTGACTACTGTGTTTGGCAAACATAATGCTGTCTCTGTTGCTGAGGGTGCTGTAAACTCTGGAAACTTTCCCAAATCCAATGAAGAGCGGAACAGTGCTGCTAATGTTAGCGTAAACTCTGATAGTATCCAGAACCTGCTCCCAGACAGTGGGAAAATACTACACAATAGGTGCACAAGGTATGAGCAGGCTTTTTAAAATTATTTCAATCAGGAGAGACAAGTGAATAAAGTAAAGATCATGTTTATTACAGCAGATAATATGTGAAAGTTAGGTCTTGTCAAAAGTCTTTGGTGCTTAGACTCTATGGGAAGATTTTGTGACCGAAGGGGATCTGCCCTGAGCAGCAGCAGCAGCAAGATAAATTCTCTATGGAGTCCAGACACTGGTGGTGGCGGTGGCTGATGACTCTGAGAGTGAAAGGCTGATGAATCTGTAAAGACTGGGTGGTGATGGGGAGGTGGAGGTGGAGCAGCATGAACAAAATAAAAAAAAGGGGAGAGAAAGAGACATATTTAAAAAGGGCTGCAGCAAGATGATAGGCTAACAATGTAGGTGCACTGATATCTCGACTGATGGCCCCATACAATGACAGCAGGAAATTCTGAGTGCACATGCGTGAGCAGTAAATGGAATGACAGGATGGTATGAGACATTAACTTCAAGCCTAAGCGTGCAAAAGAATAATCTTCTGGACTAATTTCCCTCTACAGACTGTGTGTATCAAACTTGCAAGGCAAGACTTCGATTGAAAAATAGCAGAGATACAACTATCATGCAGCACTTTCATACAATATCTGAATATGTAACCACTGTATGTATAAAGTCCCATTGTTCCCCTTCAGATTAAAATGCTGATAATTTAGCGATACCCAGGGGGCAACTACACTATAGTAACAGTAAAAAAAATAGATATGTAGATAAGAATACAACTGAAAGAACATATTGATATAAGCAGGGCTGCTTTAAATGATATGCAGTATAAAACATACATTAGAATTTTTGAGATGAAAATACAGTTGATACTGTAGATAAAGCTTTATCTTACTAATGCAGAGCTCTCATTTGTTTTATAACAATTTTCATTTTTGTAACTTTTGACTACCTGCAGAGTCATGTATTCTGCGTCACAAATATGATAGTTGCCCCAAGTGGGATCTCAGATTTGAAGCTTAGTCTCTGTTGGCCTCAGTTGTTCAGGATAAAAAGTCTCAGTTGATTGCCTGAAATGTAAATGGGATGTAGTTCGGGCCTCTAACAAGCACAAAGCCATTGCAGCTTAGCTGCATAATATGTTTAAGCAATGAACACAGCAACACTTTAAAGAACTGCTCTCCATGTATTCTATTGCACTGAGCTCATTACACTTGAGTTTGGGACATAAAATGGGCCATGGACGTAACTGAGTTGGTTCCCCTAATGGTTAGAGCATAATGTGTTTTAATGAGCCTGGGTCCCACATTGGGACTTTTGAACAGTATTTATTATGCTGCCAACATGGCTGAAAGGAAGATGTGTAGCTGCTATTCAACATTCTATGGATTTTCAATGTAAATAAATCAAATAAACCTGTGAGCATGAATCATATTCCATCACTGAGTTTTCATTTTGCTGAACAAAGAGAACATAGTCCTGAAAACTAAAGATAGGGCAATACTGGTTGGTTGTTAGGACGGTCCGCCACTTTTGTGAAGACTGAAATATGAAATATGATCCGATGACTTTACTTTCAGTGTCACCATGCGGTTGGCATTTGTGGTTTTGAGTGAGTCCAACAACCATTGGATGGATTCTTGAAGTATAGCACATTTAAGGTCAAATTTGCCCAATAACAGCTCTTTTATGACCAAATGCCAAAGACTAATGACAATCCCATGGGCCGTTACTGTTCTTTCAGTGTTTACTGCTAACTACCAAATGTTAATGTTGCTGTGTTAACACTGTCATTAACTTTTAGTTCAGAGCACTGCCTAGCATAAGCACAGATTCACATTTCAAAATAACTCAGCCATCAGTGACACATCTGAGAAATCACCAGCACCTCACCTGGCACTTGCCAACTAGTTTGCTGATCCAGCTCCAGTGGCAGCACATTAAGCAGAGGAGCATATGTGTTGTTTTTCACAGCTACATACTTCAGCTTGTCGGGGGGGATCCTGATATGTTCACAGGTCAACTATAATATATTGTCACCCAAGCATATTCTGAAACTCGTGGTCAACATCATCCTGGTTAGACATGCCTGAAGCTATTTTAATACTAAAGCCACCTGAAGAACTTCCCATTAACATGAAGGAACAAGTTATAATCAGAGCCTCTGCCAGATACTGCACCAGAACTGATCCGCCTCCCTGTTGTCATTAGTAAAGTCATTGCCAGTATACTTTCCCTTCATCTTTGGCCCAACAACAGAAAGTTAAGACTACAAAAGAAAACAAATGATAATCCCAATAATAATCTGACAAATAACCTGACATTACAAGCAATTCTCCATGACTATCTGTAATGAATCACGCCAGGCAATCGAGGCTTTTTGATTTGTACTCACTTGACCAGTAAACAGAGAGTGCCTCACAGTTTTGGTTGTTGCAAACAACAAAATGAGAGCAGTAAGATATTATCATGACATGGTGGTCAATTGAAAGGGGAAATAAATAGAGCTCTTGCTGTCCTACATCCCAAAATGTCCTTGTCTGTATCTGCAGGGGTTGATAGCACTGCGGATCAATACCGGTGACTCATCCATCACTTTGTCAGGAGCTGTAGAAGACATTTATTCTGTCCACACTCATCACACTCAAAAACAAAACTGTTTCTCCAATGCTCTTATCATTGAGACAATGTGTGCAGCGCTGCAGTCTTGGACCATCTGTTCATCATGTTTGAATACTTTTTTTTAGCTAGCCGATTCTTCTGGTACGCACTTTTCAAACAAACTCAGAGATGGAAACAAGCCCCCTTAAAATGCCTCTCCCAACTTCATTTTTCTGCCCTATGTGTCTATTTCTGTCAGTCTGTCTGTCTCAAATGCTCTCTTTCTCTCTCTCTCCATCTCTCTCTGTTGGTAACAACTCTGGAGGCAGTGCTAACAAGCTGATAGCTAAGTGCCTGCTGGGAAGTAAATGAATAGCATTTACAGTCTGAATTGCTAGTCACAATGCCACTGTGCTGCAGAGAGACAAAGTGACACACACAAGCCACATGTGTGCTAAGAAGAACTAGTACACATGCAAGCAAGTTGATAAAATGCACTAATATAGTGCACATAAGCTCCCACCTTAAAGTTTCTGCTGACAACTTTCACTGGCTGAAAAGTCTGATTTCTCTGAGTTGGCATGGCACACACATTCACATATACACACCATATACATACACATACATACACACCACCGTCATATTTCCATCACTTCAGAGGACCTTAGATAGATTTACATTAATTTCCTCGAGATGTACCCTTAACCTAACCCTGGCCTTAAAGTCAACCTAAAATGTGATGGTTAGGAGGACTTGCAATTTGTCCCCAGAAAGAAGGCCAGTCCCCATAATGCACCCACAACCAGAACAATACATGCACACCACACACACACATTAGTGCCTCTTTGGATTTTACAATTAGGCTGGATAAACAGCTAACTGGAAGCCTGTTTGGAGAGTGCATGGATGAGAGAGCGAATGTGCAAGGTAATTCTTCCCTATAATTCTGATAAATGATGTATTCAGTCTGGTACTTCCAGCACTTTTCCCCTTTTCTCTGTCAATTTCCACAACTTTCCTTCTATTTCTCACTCTCCTTTTCTGCCTCACTCTTTCTCGCTGGTCTGTATAAACATTTTGGAGGCGTAATGGGGAGTAGATGTTGCCTCTGAGATGGCAGCAGGGGTAGTAACAGTGAGCCGGCAAGGCGGAAACGACTGGGCAGGGATGTGACGTTTTGTCGTCATGTTATGTGTGCGACCCTCAACCCGAAGAAAAGCAACTAAAAATGTCTGCAAATTGGGGAGACAACGTGTGGTTCGGGAGAAACTTACCTTCCAAGCAGAGGATGAGATCATCCGCCACTTAACAGGGAGGTAAATGATTGTTATTGCCACTTTCTTAACAATGGAATCATTGTTAAGAAAGTGCTGCTTGTTGTGAGGTGCTCGTGTGATGTAATACATCACACTAGATGTCAACACTTCTGTGTTACACCTCAGGCCTCTTCTGATTGCTGAACGCTGAACGCTATTTAAATCACACATTGGGGCAGCGTTCTTTCGCTGTTGTTTTATTCAGTGTAAATAAACAAAAATGGCGTTGAGAAGGGTCTTCTTTGTGACGATATTGTGAACGAGTTATCGGAGCATTAGGGGCTCTAGACAAAAGGCGCTGTTTCTGCACCTCTTCCTCCAACAGATAACTTCTTTTACCTGCTATGCTGTGTGATGGAAAAACACTCACAGCAAATGTAACAAGGAAAATGACATTCTTTTATGTCACAGCTTCGATCAGTCCGCTGATTTTAAACGTTATACACAAGCGCGACATCCGTTAAAAACATACCTTCAAGTGTGTAACCCTGTTTCAATGGAAATGCGAATCCCTGCCATGCTGGGTTGCCATGTCAAGTCAAACCGAGTCGAGCCAGGCGAGCACATGTGTATGGAAAAGCTGCGACCAACAATGGTTAACTTCCTGTTTATTGGAACTCAGGAGATAGGAACTGTTTTAGAGCCTGCCCTCACAGATCCAATCAAATTACAGAATCAACCTTATAAGTTAATACCAAAAACTACCGCCTGCTGGAAAACACCACACCACAGTATAGCCTATATAAGTATTTTGTTAGCAAAACACATTTCTTTTATTTCGGTTCGAATTTAACAGATTGATGACTGACAGAAGTCATGATCTCATTTTTACCTCGCAATTGACTACACTTCTCACAGCAGGGCTATGAGGAGGGCCTGCCAAATGTGCATGCTGACTGTCCAGCGGTCTCATTTATAACCGTTGCATACGCACAAAATGGGGCCTGAAAAGTTGTGATCTATGAAAACTAATTTGACGGGAGAATGTGCGCACCTGTACGTAACCTCTGACCCATGCATACAAACATTGTGGAGACGGGGAATTGGCGATGGTAAAGTGGTGAACTGAAGCCAGACTGTATAATGATGCCTCACACATTTAATTTCACTTAATATCAAACGTTAATTAGGCCTATAGATCCAAGTTATCATAAACATTCAAACCAGCAGTGTTACAGTACTTACTCTCACTTTGTGAGTAATTATTCCAGAAGCACACTTCAGTTTGAAAAGATATAAGCCAAAAGAAATCTTAAATCAGAGTTAATATTTCATCAGTGCCATCTCATCACATCACATCCCTACCCCCAGAGCACAGAGGAGAGGCCAGATTGTAGAGTAACTAACTGATGAAAGTATCATCAACCAGTGTAGAAATATCCAATATAACATCAAATGGCATTAAACAATTACAGAACAGAACTAATACTGTGCACCAAGTACGATTTTAGTTTTTATGTATAAAGCGCTACAGTGAACACAACGGTGCTGTCAGGCACACAGAGCACACTGGAGACAGGTGGCTGCAACACACACTCCAGTCACTTCACAACTTCACCACCGGTATGGACTGTGTAACGTTCACCAGAACAGAACTTAAATGAATAAATTGTGTTCACCGATCAAACTTCTATTTTGAAATGATATCCCAGGGTGGGGCACACCACCGATTGTCACGATCATTTTGGCAAAGGTGTGAAGCAGCCAGTCTGATCACTGTAAGCATATACACTGCGGTGACACTGCCGTGATTCACCATTAAAAACCATTGATTAGCAGGATAATGTCTTTGCATAAACATTCATGAGGTGTTTTACATTGACCATTTGTGGTTGAATGTGGGCCTGTTGAGGGCGGGATAGGAGGAGGATCCACGTGCGCACAAAGGAAATTTCACACTGTTTTGCGTGGCCACGGTTTTATAAATAATATTTTTTGGCCGCACGCGATTTTCTGCACAACAATGCACACACCTTTTTAGTATGAATCCTACGCACTGTTTTACAAATGAGACCCCAGGTGAGGGAGTTTATAGCAAATTTATAGCAAATATGAATAATATCTGTGCTCCTTGAGCTTTGATTAAAGGATCTTTAATATTTCCATTGGGTCCTCTCATGAGGACAATAACACCAGCACATTTCAATGGTCTTGGTTCCCTGACTGAGAGCCTCTGTTCCCTCATGCACCATCCTCGGCTCAGCAAATGAGAGAAACTATGATGTGCATAATAAATCAGCCTTTTGCTCTCACTGAAGTGCCCCTTTCAAGGATTCAAAGACAGGAGAATTAAAGTATGATTAGAGTTTATCTGCAGACCCTGCTAAAGCATGAAGATATTATGTTAATGCACTCTCTACAGAAAAGTGGCGTTTTCATAATACTCCTCATTTATTTGAATTATGCTGCATTGTGTGTGTTTTGGTGTATAAATCTTAGGTTGTCATATTTTGTCTTCTGGCTTTCTTTCATTTCATTTCTTTCATTTTCCTGCTCCATTTGTGATTCCATTTAAATTTTCTGCTCTCTCTTTCCCATTTTCTCTCTCATCCGAAAAAAAACAACAACAGAAAAAACATTGAAATTTTAAAACTACTCCAGAAGTTCTGCCAGCTGTTGCTTAAAGCCTTTTAGCGAATAGCGGAAGTTGACATGACATTTCCTGTTTCTATAAGGTAGCATGGCTGGACCCAGCTCTTGGGACATCTTTTGGCACCACTCATTGCTACAGGGATTGTTATTGAAGGCGGGGTCTATCTGCTTCTGGGCATTAAGCATGGCGCCATCGCATAGGGTTGCCTTTTGGATGCCATCAGGGGTGGTCCAGGTGCTGGAGTCTGTTGTTGAGGCCACCCAGGGTGGTGTGACCTGTTGGCATCATGCATGGGTGTCTGCAAACAGTGGGCGGGGCTTGGACCATTACAGTCTGATGGCTCCACAGTGGAGGTTTTCACAGGTCCAAGAATTTGTGCTGGAACCCAAAAAGACCCTAAAAAGGGGAATGTATCACTGAAGCTGCTATTTCATGCCATATATTCCTTACCATTATATTTCACTGTTTCAATTTGTGTATGCGTGAATGTGTACAGATTTGTGGAAATGTATGGAAAATATTAATAAATACAATATAAATAATACATAATTACATCACTACTTACAAAGATTTATTAAAGCCTTTTTTTAATTGCTGAATTTAATGACTAAATGCATAGTAGATTCTACAAATCCAAATATGTCTGTGGAAATGTGTACAGTATGTTGACATTCTGAGGATTCTGGTAAGTAAAACAGTGTGTATAAAAGTGTATAACACATTTTCCCTGGTGTCTCATGTGAAAATGCTGACAACTCAGGCAAGTAAAACACTATCTGATTCACTGTTGCTGCCATGGGTGTGTATTACTGTATACAGCTGCAGGCCTCCTTGCTCAAAATGTCAGGTTTTTAATGTTCCCTAGTTAAGTAGACACCACATTTACTGAAGTGCAGTGCAGAACACATCAATTTTGTACTATGCTTTGATTTTATTTGAAGCAGCTGGCAACTTGTGCAAAATGGTTAATGCAATGTAGTCATCTTCACTTCTTAGTCTGGGAAAGTTAGCAAGATATTTACAGACATGCCCAGCTTTACCTTTGATTCATTTTACTCCCTGGGAGATGCAGAGGACAAGCCCAGTCTTCTAATAAGAACCACTGGGCAGCTTTACTGGAGAGTGGGCGTTTAGTGTCTTGCCTTACCAGCAATACAGTGGAATACGGTTAATTATGCTTTTGTTTTTCAACTTTATTTGTATGGAGGCGTCATGATCGAGATGCCTTGAGACATCATCCATTCGTCACCCATGTAACAAAGTAATACAAATTTCATGGTAGAAAATAGAAAAATTCATATTACTGGCCTCCTTCTCACAATAACTACAACAAATTACTGGTCTCTTCCATTAACTTTTTAAGACCACATCTTAAAAAGTTGGCACAGCCACAGTGCACACTGACTTTTTTCTATTAAATTACAAAGCATCGCTCACACAAACAACTTCAGCAAATTTCAAGGAAAATGTCTATCTCCATAAATAGCTAATACCGACTTTAAGTCAAGTAAATCCTCCATTTTCATTTCCTGTTCCCTTGAATCCACATTAGTCATAAATCTGAATGCCCTTTTCCATAACGTGCATAATGGATTAGTTGTCCTTCCTGTACAGCTCAGGTGGATCTTTTTGAACATTCTGTACATACTGTTTGTCACAGTCACAAAAGTTTCAAAATGTGGCAACAATAAGTGCGGACACAGCAGTATTTAGCGGGGACATATGCAGAACTGTGGTTACCATCCTGTTTTTACCGACATCGCCGAGACTGCCCAAGAGGTACATTGCACTCCATTTGGTTTAAACACAAAAACAGGTCAGTTATTTTTTTTAGAAAACAATGTAAATTCCAGGAAAAGTATTACTTTCATTAAGTATACATTGGCAATGGACACTGTTAAGTAGAAAGGTTTTTGTTTTTGTTTTACAATTATTTGCATCACTATAATAAACAAGAATTTTGAGCAACTGTGTACACTGCTATCTTTAAAATCAACTATTTCTACATCAAATATAAGATATTTATTTAATAAAAACATCACTAACAGTGCCATACTTTAAGCTTTAGTTTCATATCCCACATTCAAACTGATGACACAAATTTGATTCTACTAGTTTTACTTATTGGCCACACTAAATGCCATACACAGTGTGAGATCAGTGTTTATGAGCATGGCATTTTGGTGGCTCACTCAGCTCATAAAGAGACATCCGGTTCGTCATATCAAGTGCCTATCAGGTTTCCAACCTGCTTTTTAATACAGGCACTTTTAAACTGAGCTCCACAGTCCACTTAAAATGCTAATTAAAAGCACGGCTGTTCAATTAACAGGTTATGGCACTAACAATACGCACAGCACACCATGAAAACAATCAGTGTGGCAAAGCACAGAGGGTTAAATATGAAAGATTATGAAAAGGTTCAGGTTGTTAAATCTGGTGCACCTCAAGAAATCTGGGTCCCATTAGTGTGCGTAGCAAATTGTGCTGCATGGGTAAAAATAAAACTTAATAATTACCATAAACACAATACTGACAGAAAAACAGTCCAGGTCTTGATGGTTCAGCAGATTACAACACACACACACACACACACACACACACACACACACACACACACACACACACACACACACACACACACACA
>JBBPCS010000374.1:11771345-11790289 GCA_037974645.1 Hollardia meadi
CACGTATGTGTGTGTGTGTTAGTCAAGAAAGAAAGAAAGGAAGAGGAGATGAGCAGGCGCTCAAGGGCGAGGTGAACAGTCGCGGAGAGGCACAATACTCGCTTTCTATCACTCAGCAGCCGGCAGGCGGACTTAAGTCCAAGCCTTTACCCCAGAAGCGTAAGATAGTTACAAGGGGCCCCAGTGCAAACTATTATGATGGGCCCTAGTGCATGCTAGTTACTATTTATGACGCGCACATACACTGCTAGGAATAGTCTACCTACCATCTACTAAGCTATTACTGAGCATACCATAATAATTTATAGGCTGACTATCCACTTGTAGCAAACATAAATTATTCATTTAATTAAGTAGTTGTATAGTATTGCAGAATAAGCATATAATTTAGTTATAGACTGCTCATTTTGGTTATGTTCAGGCACAAAAAGTACTATGGCAAATGGTACTTAATGCATCTGGTGCCTAAATAATCGATTTTACCAAGAAAAAAAACATGGGAGATGGGTTTGCCATTTCTGTCTGTGGGACCACATTCCGGGGGCCCCATTGCAGCTGCACTGCCTGCACTCTCTATATTTACGTCCCTGCTTAGTGCATTGGTTAGATACGCTAAAAGGAAAGGCTTAGCGTGTCAGCCACGGACGCCAAAGGGTACCCTGCCTGTCTGGATAAGATGCGAAGGCATCGTGACAAAACGGCAGTATGTGACAATCTAGAATGAGAACGGGTTGGTATAAATGACAATTTCACCGGCGGCACTAGATGAAAATATAGGGAAAGATTCATCCCCTTGGCACCATGGATATCTGTATCTAAATTCATGGCAACAAACAAACAAACATGTCAACTTCATGGTGCTGTTAGAGGAAAAGTCTGTCCTCTGAGGACTACGAATGTCTGTACAAAATTTTATTGCACTGAATTGAACTGGCATTTTATTTCCAACAACACGCATCATGGAAATAGATGGAGCAATACAATCAAATGTTTATTGTTTGTTTATCCATAATTCATCCATTCAGAAGAGAAAAATATCCATAACCGCTTTTTTATACTCTTTCAACTGTCTCTTTTAAAAATTGCATTTACCATGAATAAGATATATTTTTGTTGGCAACACTGAAAAGCAATAATAGCTGAATATGGCTTAGTTTGCTGGTTTATGTCCACGGTACCAAATGCGTAAGGCAAATCAATTAACTTTACCAACATTGGAAGTGGACTATAGAGCTCACTATAACTGATACAGAAGGTACAACCCTAGATGAACTCCTTCATTAACGCTGTCTTGAGCCATAACCCACACTGAGGCTGGGCTGTAGCTTGGATGTTACTGTATGAGGGACATGTTTTGAACCGGACAGGCAAATGAGCAACTGGAGACAAACTGTGGTTGACTTGGTAGCTCTCAGAGTAAATGTAAAGCTTTAAGGTCAAGCTATTGTGCAGTGAATGGTGATCAGCAGTTCTATCAAGCCCTTACAGGTGGTCCACTGTGGTCACTTCATGCTGTGGGACGGTAAAACAATTAAAAAAGCCTTTATTGCACCCAAATGTCTCTTAACCATAACAACGTGTTGATTATATCATTGAATTGAAACACAACTTGGAGAAAAAAAACTGATTAGGCTCTAAATGGTTAACAAATAGGTAGTGATTTCAGTCGGGAGCGATCCCAGCAGCCACCTGACAATGTCTCAATGACTTTAACAGCTGTTAAGAGCTAATCAATAAACTGATTGGCAGTATAGCAGTAGTCTGAAGTTTGTATTACACCGGTTTACTGCCATGTACAATCATGCTGTGGTGCTGGGGTAAAACTGCATTTAGATTTTTAGACTTTACTGTCCCCAAAGGGAAATTTGTTTCCAGAGCACTGTACATCAGACAATACACGTTCATGCAGATTAAGTTCAAAGAAGGCCACATTTTACAAAGAAATAACACTTAATAACTAAACAAATCAGAAATCATGTGATCCAAATACCTGACACACCCTTTCATGAAACCATTGATTACAATTTCAGTTAAGGGGCCTTTATTTTCTCAGAATTGCTAAAATGATTGCCAATGTCACTCGTTACATTTATTCCCACATGAGATGCACAGTCTAATTCAAATTCAGATAAAGATTTATTACATCACACTGTTCACAACAAATCTAATTAGGTTCTTATTAAATAGGGAATAGACATCTTTTTTAGCTTTAACTTCTCGTTTTGAAGTAAATATATATTGCTCAGTGTAATGGCTAAAGAAAAATGACACCATCTGCGTTTAGATTGGTTCCCTGTAAGCCTCGCTTTCACTGTGCTATTCATGCTGCCACTGGGCTGGATTTGTCATGGGAAAAATGGAGGTTTGATTTACGGCACCAAGGTAGCGCGTCAGCCTTTGTGAAACCAAAGCAGGAAGAAGCATTGTTCTCCCCGGTCACTATCTCCGGGTATCAGAGGAACACATGGAATGACTGTGGAAACTCTACCCTGCAAAAAACAAAACATGCATGCTCTCAATGTCTCTGCACTGAAATGCATTCACGAAGCACCGTGTTTTACTTTGAGGGAGAAACCTTTTGTTCACCTCACCCATCTTGGAAATTCCCTCTTCGTACACGGACCCAAACTTCCAGCCTCTGCTTCAACAGACCACCATCAGTCTTATCAGTGGCCTGCAGAAACCCCCCATGTCTCCGACTTTGTCTTTTATGGCACCGAGAGCTGATGCCTCAGATGCTAAATGTCACCTTAATAAACCCTGGCGAACTGCTGAATGTGATCTCAGTTACAACCTTAAAATCCATCTTAAAAAAATCTAAATGTCTAGAGACAATGTGATTCGAAATATGATTATAATAAAAAAAAACTATCTTTTGTATTTTCTCTTTATCATTGCCTCTCGTTGTAATGAAAAAAAATTGTTATGTGTGTCACAGCTTGCAATACCAGTTTGGAAATAAATGGATAAAGATTGATTGTTTTACCCCACTTTATGGCCACGAAATGTCACCCTGATAACGGAGTCCATTCACGGACTGTATGGATTTATTCGTTACTCCCCCTCCTCCCCTCTTCCATCTCTTCCACTCTCACGGTATTCTGTTAAACAGCAGACAGAGTCAGTAGCCCACGCCACTCTCATTCTTTCAGACTTCATAACGCCTTCTCAAAAGCCACAGCAGAGATGGAAAAATGTAATCTTCGGAGGTAGCTGGCCTACTTTATATATCAGGTATTGTGGTGCTAAACAGTTCCAAATGGGCCAGAAAACGATGGCAGCGGCACTTTCTCCTCAATTTCTCGCACGCTCTAGTTTTATCGACGATGTGCGGAATGACTGACGAGCAGTGGGGAGACTCAGAGAGCCCAAATGTGACGACAAAACTGTTATTTATCAGTTTGATTTGTGCACACAGACCGTCAAACGGTACACGCAGGATGTGGGCTGCCACAGTCCGCGATACACGGAGTAAGAGGGTTTTTAACAACTTCCATGCAGCAGGCTTTAGACTGCGTCAAGAGAGATAGGGTTATTAAGGTGCGGCACGGAAATAATATGATTTTACTTCAAAATAAAAGCATGGGTAGTCTATTGCTCCCGTAATCATAAACTATAGGCAGACGTTCGGCTACCACACACCCACCTTAATCCATCTAGCTATATCTCTTGCTGCAGATCATGCAGTTGGATCTCTGGCAAATTTGGGAGCATCATAACCTTTAAAAACTGGTTGATCCATGAAGTTGATTAAATAGATGCTCAATCATTAAAGTAATCTTCTTTTTGAATAAGAGTGATAACATGATTTGTAGATGCATGAACTATGCCTTGAAGTCGTTTTAATATTATAATATATAGGTAGGCTATATAGGCTAACTTCCTTGTTATGAGGAAATTTAACTGTACTGTGTAAAGAGACAAAGTAAAAAAATATATCTAATTATTTAAGCTCAATTTAGTTAGTGTAAATAACCCTAAAGCTTTTTAAATTTACTAATCAATTCAGTGTTATTGGCTAAAGGCATGTCCAGATTAAGCTACTTTGGGGCCCTTGTGCCAAAATGAGCTGTGGACCCCTTTTGACAACCACCACCACCACCATCATTGTGTGCATTGTGTATGAAGCTTATACCCTACTGTCCTGTTGGAATATCACATTTATATCGGAATATTATCAATATATACCCGAATACTGATGAAACCATCAGACATTGTCTTAAGAATAGGTAATAATGCAGTATATCTGCCCATTTCAGTTTCAACTGATATTTTAATTACTGCTTTATATCCTTAAACATGTTAATAATTAATCATATTTCCTCATACCATACATACAGTGAAGTTGCAGCTTTTGGGATTTCTAAAGATCTGGGGCAGCGGGACTATTGGGCCAACCCAGACCAACATAAATGTAACAATCACGTGTCTCTCTTGGTGATTTGTGTGCATAAATAATAATAATAATAATAATGCATGAATTAGTAATCATTTGCAAATTATGGGTTCATAGTGCCCAATACATGGGTTTTACTTTGAAAACTGCACCAGGAAGTCGTAGTCTTTTATTTGATCAAACCTGAAGGTTGTCATTCCTGCTGCGCTATATGGATTAACTGTGCAGGAGAAGCGACCGGCAAAGAGGACCGAGGATCAGCGGGACTGTACCGTCAAGATTCCAATGTGAGTGACAGCTTTACTGGGACGTTACGTCGTCTTTATTTTATTTTATTTTTTCTATTTTATTTTTTTCCCATTCTGTTCCATTCTAATCCAGACTGCAGAGGAGGTGCACAGAGTCGAGTTAACAGAGGGTGAGCGACGTGAACAGAGATTCGGAGACAGAGAGAGAGAGAGAGAGAGAGGGAGAGAGAGAGAGAGAGAGAGAGAAGGAGGGAGAGCTCGGAGCTCCCAAAATACGTTATATCAAAGGTTTAAGCGTCTCCAACAAACCAGGGAAAGTGCTACTGTGGATTTTCAGGAGTGTTTAACAACCAACAAACTCTGACAAAACCCGCGGGAATGTTTTAATGGAATAATTACACTTTTCCGCCCTTTTACCTGGGATATTTCTCCGTATAGCCCAGTGGAATTCTTCCTATTTCACCTGCACGAGGACAGCGACCGGCGGGAAAGGAGGAGGAAAAGGAAGCAGTGCAGAGGCAAGAAGAAAAGAAGCAGTTAACGTGGAGGGAGGGGGGGTCATTTCAGTGTCCCTCGGATGGGATTCTTCCCTCACCCCGCGAATGGAGGGGTGAAACCGGGAGAAAAAGACGGGGAGAGAGAGAAAGAGAGAGGAGGGCGAAGAGGAGGATGTAGTCGTCGGGCGCTGTGAGAATGTAAAACGGACGCACCCCTCTGGAAGACAGGATTGATCTCTAAACCCATACGGAATTTAAAGCCACCCAAAGGATATTACACAGACGTACTTCGATATTTACATATATGGGGCATATTTTCTTACCTGGAACCTATTTGTGTGGAGTTACAAGTAGAATCACCACCATCATTTTCATTATGGCATTTGGGAAGATAATTGCGCCCTGACACTCGCTGAAGGAAGGGATTGTAACACCCAGAAAGAGGTAGGAAAGTTTCAATATATTATATATATATGCATTTCTTTTCAGACGCGTTGAATGACGTCTCGGTTTTGCCTCCTATGTCCATTTATCTCTCAGTGTTTCTTCTAAGTCTGTCTATCTGACTCCATTGGAGCAGAGGAATGGTGTTTGCTGAGGGGTAAAACAAGGGGAAGGGATAATTATTTCTACATTTTATTGTAGAGGCATTTAGTCTGGATGCTAAACTGGGGCGTGGGGTGGCAGACAGGGTGTATTTGGATAGCGGGATGGGTGGGTGGGTTATTGGGGGGCAGAGAGATGGTGCTACTGTAGGCTATAGGAAAACCAGCCCTGAGAACATTGCAAGGTCAAAATTGATCCTGGTATAAGTTAGAGGAGCTGTGTGTGTGGGCGCGTGTGTGTCTGTGACGCGCGCACAGAAGCGCGTGTCAGTGCCGCCAAAGAGAAATATAACTTGTGCACGCGCGCACGGTGTGCAACCGTAAACCCACTTAAACGTACATGTAGGCTACAGGATAATTTTAGCCGCCTTTAAGCAGGTTATGAAGGTACACGCGCAGACAACACTGCGCTGCGGCCCCCTTTTGTGCGCCACACACTGCACCTGTACCTCAAGAGAGAAAGAGGGAGGGTGTGTGAAGAGACTGTGTGTTCCTGTTAGTGTGAGGCTGTGTCATAGGGTTATACACTTAACCTACGCAGCTGTGAACTAACATTTGAATCCGCTAAAAGCAGCACAAATAGCTTCCTAGAAATAAGATGCATCTGTGTTTGAGCGTTGTGTGTGTGTGTGTGCGCGCGCGCGTGAACCCCAGCGCGCGTGAACCCCAGCCCCGTACCTTCATGGCACAAAGCTAGATGATGATGGAGCTTTCGCATTATCCGCCGCGCGTGTGTGTGTGTCTCGGGCACTAGTCAGTTTCAGATGATCATGTGTGTGTGTGTGTGTGTGTGTGTGTGTGTGTGTGTGTGTGTACGTGTCATGGATACTGGATATATGACACCGGTGAATGAAATAGGTCCCAGTACAGTGTAGTTCACTTGATCACTGAAGTGCTTTCTAGTGTATTTCACTCAGTTCTCCATCACACTGACTTTGAATATGTGTAATTTAATATAAATAATGATTTGTATATGTTGTAGTTAAACTTACATAGGGTTTATTTGTTTGAGGCTTTCATTTCAAAATTGCAAATTATTTTGAATATCATGTATGAGATGGTCAAATTAGTAAAAATGCCCCTTTTCAGCACAAACAATATTATTTATTTGCTTAGAAGGATTTCTACCCATTGCACTGTTCTAATCTCTTTGTGTTAGTGGAAGCATATTACGTAGCTGTCTGCGCCGCAAAAGGAACTTGGTTAATGTAAATGTTTTGTTGGAGCAGAGAAAATCACAAATTTGGGAATAAGCTCAAGGTGAAAACCTGTTTAAACGGCAGACTCTGCTTTTATTAAAGAAATGGTAAAGACTAAATTTAGACAAATTTTTTGTTTCATAAATTTGGGTTTGGAATTTTGCCCGGTCCTTTGGCTGGGATGTATTCTTTAGAGGGGGGAACATACATTTAATCTTCAAGACATTCATGAGGCTTGTCCTAATAAATGAAATAAACAGTTTTTAATAGTACATGCTATAATGTAGTCTGTTTATGTATGATGTTGCTGACTCTGTAAACTGAGTTTACTGACCATGCTGTGCCAAAAACACTTAGTTTACTTTGAAAGTAAAGTGATGTGAAGGCACCTGGCCATGCAAAGTCCCTTGAGACTTGAGAAGGTATTTGAAAATTAGTAATGAATGTATGCATCATCATGGTATCGTCTTCTATCAAAGCTAAAACTACCTTAACACATGTTTATTTTCCCTCAGCACATGTACTGAAAAGAGTGACATCTACTTTTATATCAGTAGAAATCAGACTTCTATTGTCACAGGTTCTTGCAAAAGGATCCACGGAGTCTTCAGAAAATGAGAATTTATTAAGTTATGATTAACAGTAAATCTGTGGAAATTATCTCAAATGACCATTAATCCAGTCCATTTCCAACAAGGGTCTGTGGAGTTTAATGTGTCTCTAATTGAAGACTGTGACATGCCATGACATGTTTTTTTTCTTTCTTTCGCTGGATTTTTCTTTCACCTGTTTGTACCGGTACAGTAGCTCGCATTGATTGATCAAGGCAATAAATTTATGCACACGAGCCACTCATGCTGGTGCTAATGGCCCGTGGATATGGAGGCATTATGCAAATGCTTCCCTGGCTCTAGAAAAAAAAAGAGTGTGGGTGACTGAGCGAGGTAGAGAAACTGGTGATTTTCACTCCATTTTACTCCTGTTTAGCCTCCTATTTACGTCTAAAAGGAGTGGTTTGCCGTGCCATTAGGTTCAGGATGAATGGCAGTGCATTTGTGTTAGGGATTGCATTTTGAGTTTTCCCTAGGAAATGTAAGACAGGGGAGAGTGAGGTTGTGTTTTAAAGCTCCTCTTGACTTCCACTTAGTTTTTGAGATTTCATTTGCTGTAGTGGCGTTTGGTGCCCAATGAATGGCATTGAAAGTGTACCGAACTTACGGATAAACATCCACTCTACTGTTGCTATCTCAGTAATGAAAGATCACTTCTTTTTCCATAATGGCATGTATAGTGAAGGTTGAGGCGACGCAGAAGCAGCATCTCTCTACCCCCCCTACACACACACTCGCTCATTATTTTTTGTCCCTCCTTCACCCCCACAATGCTCCAAAAAATATGTGTTGCCTCTTATCAGGCTGAGTAAAGCGGCTGTAAGGACCATTTTTTATTCTTTATAGGGGCAGGGGGGAAGTTTTTATTATACCTGTCTTTCTTCGTGCCCTCTGTTTATCTCTCTGCAACTCTCACTCGCTCTCTTTTCCTCTCTGTTTAGCTATCTGACAGAGGGCTGCAGGATCCTGCGGAGTGGGTGGTGGAGCTCTAATTCAATTTATTCTGCTGCTCAGAGACAGACAGAGAGAGCGAGAGCGATAGGGAGCGGGATGGAGACCACAGATGTTAGGGAACATTTCCTATTAGCAGCGGAGAGGTGAGGCTGGCCTTATAGGAAGCTGGCCTGATGCTGTGATGTCTGGATTGATTCTGCTGGTGACTGTGTGCGTCTGAGAGTGTGCAGGCGTGGTCATTATCAACCAAAACAATTTGTCTCTCAGAAGCTTGATTCTGACAGGAGAAATCAAAGACAAACCTTCATCCCTTTCTCCATTACTCTCGCAACCATCTGCTGAGACAGAAAATGACTGACAACTCAGACTGAAACCACTCAGATTATCCCAGCTGGAGAAAAGGCTCAGCTCTTACACTGAAAATGAGCAGTAGAAAATCTGTTTTGAGAGGAATCTGCTATAATGTCTTATTTATGTTTATGGGGATTACTTTTAGTGAATAAAAAGATCACTGATCTGCCAACTCATTAGTTGATGCATATATTTATACAGGCCTTATCATTCCAAGAAAAATATTGAATAGATATGAAACCATCCAATGTGCTCATTATTTTATAAAAAGTAGATGCAGGCAAAACCTCAGTGTAGATTTTGTTGGATCTTATTGTGGCAGCTGGCAACATCAACTCTAGTTGGTTGATACAATGATTATATATAAATCTGTCAATCATCACAGATTTTGCTCACCCTTTAATATCTCTGCTGGTAAAAGGCCATTGTGGGCATTGTTACAAATCATTGAGAATGTATTTTTGGATGATGAAACAATGTGATGAAGTATGTCGTTTGGCAAGGTATAACATTTGCGAGACTATCCTTAAAACAGACACTCCTGTCTGGTTATTTTACCCATAAATAATTTTTCAATCGAACTTCAATTTTTTTTTTCAATCGAAAATGTACTAAACCAGTAAAGATGGATCAACCAATAAGTTTTTTATTTTTTCCAGGGCAAATGCTGATTATTAGTAATCAAGGAGACTGATAATTGATATTTAGAACCAATATACATTTTCAGTAAAAAGCTATATTGTATTGTATGTATGTATTTATAAACTAATTTATTTTATCAGCAATTGAGAAAAACCTGAAAATCATTGAAACTGCTTTATTCTGTGTTTTTATTAGTTTAATTACCAAGTCTGTTTGTTTTGGAGGAGGCTCTCGGCAAAAGCTTTGTGAACAATGAACAATGAATGAATCCTAACCTATAAACTAGCTGAGCTAACATTAGCGGCAGCTCAGCTCACAGCCCCTCCTGATGCCCTGTCTGTCCGAGAGTGTCGGAGAAACACAGATTTTTTAAATGAAACTGCTCAGAAGTTGACATTAATGCTAGCTTTGTAATCCAGACTTGAACTGCAGTATCTTTTTGGAGACTTTGTTAGATAAATCCATGATGATGAGTGCAAAACTGAATGTCTTCCATTATTCATCCATTTTCTGTGTTGAAAACAGTTACTGTTGTTGTTAGCATGGTTGTTATCCATCCAGTAGGAACCCCATGAGGCCTTGGTTGAGTCTGTCGACCAATCAGACCAATCATTCTTTTGGACATGAAACTAGTTGTTGATGATCAACAGCTTTGTCATCATCTCAGTATTGTTTCATTTTGTAACACATTGAATCAAATGTTTCTCATCATCTACAAACCTTTAACAGGTGTACTTTTATTTTATTTTGTCTCACTGTCTCGTTACTGTGGCATCAGCCAGCAAACTGTCTTCTGTGTACCACTTGCAGCAGCCAGGCTTTTAACAGGTGCAAATAAAATAGACCATACTATGTATGTTTTAGCCTCCATACACTGGTTTCCATTTGAATTCAGAATTGATTTTAACATTTTATGTTTTGCCTCAGCCTATAGTCCTAACCTTTAACCTTCTGCATACCAATGTTTACCAATGTTTGTTCAGCAATGTTTACGATGCTTTTTTTTATGCTTTTGACTTTGAGTTACAATTCACATTTTAGAGATATAATGAATTTGTAATTAAGGGATCTGGCTATTCACATTCAAATATTAAAATAGTGTAATGTATACCTTAAAGGCATTTATACCCTTGATATAACAAAGATGTTAATGACATGATAAGATAGTGCTCTGTTGACATACAGAAACTAGTGCTGTTTTTGGCACCATAGAATGACTAACTCTAAATAAATGCCCTGTTGTTGCCAAGGCAGGATTAGTCTTTGACTGGTGGCTAGCTCTAGTTAAGGTCCTGCTTAAACCCATTACAAAGTCGTTAATTACATTGGAATATATTTGGATGTTGTTGTTGTTGTGTATGTTTGTGTGGAATTTTCTTGGATATTCAGCTCATGGAAGGTTGGGTTTTTCTTTCTTTCTTTCTTTCTTTCTTTCTTTCTTTCTTTCTTTCTTTCTTTCTTTCTTTCTTTCTTTCTTTCTTTCTGTCTGTCTGTCTGTCTGTCTGTCTGTCTGTCTGTCTGTCTGTCTTTCTTTTTCTTTCTTCTCTTTCGTGTAAGTTAAATGACTCTGTCACCCACATAATCCCCCTACCCAGATTCTCTGCTCACCTACTGCTTCAAAATCACCCATGACATGTGTGACACTACACCCTGCTTTAGGAGGCCAGTGGGGAGGATGTTTGTGTGTCTGTGTGCAGGATGGTGTGAGCATGAGGAGTGTGTGACATGACAGATGTGAGACATATTGGGCGATAATGAGCTGATACGTTCGGTTGAAAGTCACACTATACAGGCAGGCTTCTGGCTCATAGCCCACAATCCCACTGCCTTTATATGTGTGTCTGTACATTATGTAATCGACAGACATGAATTAAGTATATTCAGAGCTTGTAAACTACACAACCTCATAAATAAATACAGGAATAATTTCACTATTGTACAGCATTTTAAATGAGTACTTCCCAACCTTTTTTTTTTTTACTTACTTGTGACCCCTTCAAACAAAATATATCTGATTGTGATCACTCTTCACAGATTGCATATTTCTACAAATTATAACCAAGTTAATTAAAGGGTGATTGCTCCCTCTCTATATGTTTTAGAGGTCTGAAGAGATAAAATGTCCATGTCATTAGCAAGAAAATTGTTGCAAGAAAAAAATAATAAAAATCTCTTGATCGATTTATCAAGATTGATATCTTGACCTTTTTGGTGGACCCAGACCACCAGGTTGGTAACCAGCTTTAAATCATTACGTACTGTACATGTCAGACATATAGTACATGTCCTATATGTCTGACATGTACGCAATGATTTACACTGTTTAGTTTCCTCATAATTATGAATTTCATATATTCTGTATGAAGTGATATAAGTAGTGTCTCTTTCTGCACTCAGTATGCTAAATGGTTTTGAATGATTTAAAATCATGTCATATGCAATTTCCCTTTAACGTGCTCTGCTGTAGGATCCAGAGCAGCTTTCATGGTCAGTTGGTGTTTATATAGCATGTTTACCATGGGGTTTTATCCTCGCTGTAACTTCACACAGAATATATTCCGGTTTTGCTCATGTACAGGCTCTATGTCAACATAATTTCATGTGTGTTTACATGTGTCTACATTAGCCAGCGTGATTGCTTTACTAATGAGTTGCACATTATTATCGTGAGGCATCTTACTGCAAGAAAACAGAGAACATTGAGAGGAATGAAAAAATGTTTAATTTGTGATGCATGTGTTCCAGCCTATAGTCAAGTCAAGGCTGGTTTCACTGTCATCATGGTACTAATGCAAATATTGCAACACACTTGTCACCAGGGACTTCCACCACCAGACATGACACTTAAATCTATGAAACTGGCCCACACTTTATTAAACACTGCTTTAGATTACACAATCCAACAGCACAGTAGTTCTTTTGAAAAAAATCCCAAGGGTGAGATATGTGAAACATCAGTGCTCGGGAAAGCATTTTATAAACTGAGATAGATGCTTTGTTGTATTGCCATTTGAAATTACTATGAAAAATTCCTTTTGGAGACAGCCAGAGTGGGATCAGACTGGGGAACAGTCATTTAAAAACTACCCTCTTACAAATCAATGTTAACATTATGTGAACTACAATACAGCGAGTGTGATGGTTAGCGTAATTGCAGCCAGATACGACCTGTTCTTAATGGCCATCAGGTTAGCTTTGACCGTATGCGTTCTCTGCCCACAGAACAAGTGACATACTTGCTGACCTCATGCAACTCTAGATGCCTGCAAGTCCTCAATTTATTAAAGCGCAGCATGCTGACAATGTATGTCTTCTGTGTTTTCTGCATTTGTATGTTGTGCCAAATCAACATGTCATGTCCCTCGTGCATGCTATGGTGTCAGTTTAGGGTCCGCTAAATGTTGCCATGATTTTATCTTTCGACTTGAGTATGTATCATGAAGACATGTATCACGTTTTCTAAGCTCTGATGTTGATTTGTCTTTTCATTACAGGCTTCTATAGCATACCAACATGCTGTGTTGAACATCATTTTATTGTAGTTGCGCTGAATAAACTCTTACAGTGCCAGCAAAAATGTTATTGGTCTGTATAGTCGGAGACCAAAACAAATACTTGGAATACATGCAAGCACCACACTCCACACCAAAGATAATGTTGGAGAGTGAGATAGTAGAATAAAATAGTTTAAAATGGTTAATTTCTCTACAGACCAGTCTCCTTTCAGGCTCATTTCTTTTGAGCTTGTGGACTCTTTTAGCTCTGAAAGCATCAGCTACTTAAGATTATTGTATATACTGTATATACACAACGCTTCATTGCTGGGCCAAATCTAGGGGTGAGTTTCTATGCGTTGATGTGTGTGTTTGTTTCTCTTTAGAAAATACTCCGCCAGGCCATTTCCATTCTCAACTTGTTAAATAAGCAATAAAAACAACGAAGGCCACCCCTGCCTTCTTAAGACTTGCAGCTGTGGTTGTAACAGTGGAGATAATTAATCTTTTTCACTTTACTTATTATACACAGTGCATTTAGATTTTTCCTCCTGACTTAAATCTAGATATAGGACTCATTTCTCAGCAAGACATGGAGATTATGGACACAAAAGGAGGAAACTTAAATTCTCCTATTGGGTCAAAAGGGTCATCAAAGCAGCTGAGAAAAGCCTATAGATTTGAATAGCACATAGTTATATCAAGGCAAGATACTGAAAATGTTAAAGACTGAGATCAAACATCCATTTGACTAAATATATCAAAATAACTTCTTTTCTCTTCTCCATCACACTAGATTTAGAATGAAAAAATACTATGACTGTAAAATGCTTATTTTGAGCCTTATTGTAAACGTGTTTGGGCTTGTTCACATCCATACTTGTGAACCGTGTAGGACTTAGTGCCCTTGGGGGACATGAAGTAGCGCATGAGGAACTATGTCTAAACTGGCCACAATTTTGTCGACTGTTCATTACATGTGGATGTAAACACCCTGAAAATAAAGCTGCGAGTCAGCACTTTAATCTCATAGGCATTGTTCCATTTCAAATCTGATATGCTGAAGTACAAAGCCAAAACAACACTTGTTGTAATAGTCTCTAACTGCACTGTGTCACTCAGCCATTCTCATCGTATACTGAATATTTTCTATTATGTTTTAGCAGAAATGCCAAATTAAAATTTGGGTGGTTCTTAACCAAGATGGGAAGCTGTATTTAGCTACAGTCTTCATGTACAGCATGAAGTAAACATTTCAGCATCATCATCAACAACAACATAATCATCGGCCGTGATAATGATCTTTTCTGCCTGTGAATGGGAGGCTCTGTCATTCCAAATGCTTCAATAGTGTGATATTCTAATCACCGTGATGAATGTTGTTGTTTTTTGGAGCAGCAGACGGACTGAACACTGACTAGATTAAATGGTGTATTTAATTAAGAGGCTTGGGATCAGGAAGTCAGAGATCAGTCTTGGCCCATGCCAGCAATAGCTACATTTAGCCTAGCTTGTTAGCGCATGCCATCTGTTCACACTCAGATTAACGCTACATATTAGGCGCTTGCTATGGGTACATTTCCTGGTTCAGCACTGTATAGGCTGCTATTCAATTGACCTTCCTTCTTCAGAAAGTCTTTTTGTGCAATGATCCAAACTGAAGAGTTGATTGATGGCGTGGTGTGTGGGTTTCTTTTGTTAGTATTTTGGAATTCAATTAAAACTATGATGCAGGGTGGAAACCTTAAATTTCACCATGCATTGTCTCTACCTCCCATATGTATGAGATACTGTGCGTCTAAACCCGCCATATGTTAAGACTAAATTCTCATCTGTCAGTCAGTCATATTAGCAGCAAGGATAGTACGTGTTTAAAAAAAAGAAATGTGTCCTAGAGCAGAATTCTTGATATTTACATGAGTAAAGTAAAGTCAGTGTGTGCCAAAGCAGAATAATCACCATGTTAGAGGCCCTCCATTATTTGTGGCATGAAGACATGACAGATCAGGGTCTTTGATTTATGATCTTTAGCTTTTATGGTATAGCTCTGCATAAATAAACATAAAGATCAACTGACAATCATATTGACAGCTTGAATAACAAATTTATAGGAAGATTGTATTTTCTTTTTCTTAATTGGGTTGTCTCTTCTTTCATTTTATTTCTCCTCAATGTTGTGATGTTTCTATTTAACAAAGTAAAGGCTTATTTTAAAGTTGCACATTATCAATGACACTGTTTTATGATGTCTGCTTTGACATCAAATCTGCAGTAGAATGTTCACTCTGGCTAGTTAAGGTTTAACCATCTGCTTTACAAGCAGGGATGACTTTCAAATCACTGCATCCCACTTAGCTAGCTTTTACCCCAAATACTATAAAAAGAAGCCAGCTAATCCTAGCCGTTGGCACTATTTTTTAAAATTCTTTCTACTTGGCACTAACCTGAACTCAGCAAGCTGATACTCACCAACATACACTCCAAAATATGAAGGCTTGATATATTTGGCTGAAGGATATTCGCATGGTTTGAAAATTCATGATATTTAGAGGATACTCTTATGATATTAAGCAACCCAGTTCATTATTTACTAATAAAAACAACCCACTGCTGGGGGACAGAGCAGCAAGACTTGAGCAGACTGATTGGAAATGATACGGAACTTTATGTTTGAAGATGAATTAGATCAGAAGTAACTGCTGCAACACATCTACAGATAAGACAATGCAATATCAAAGTAAACAACTGTGGGCAGGACCAGTGACAAATTACTTTCATCCAGGCATTGAGTCTCAAATAGCGTCACATGAAACAACTTGACAGTACGGATCCTGGTGGTAACGGCTTCCTTGGAAGGCCTATTTTTTGTGGTGTTTTTACTTTCAAGCTCTATGAGAGGCTGCCTCAGAGGCCCCTGGTTCCTTTAGCACACCCTCAGACACACAAATATCTTGATGGCCTCTTTTTGATATCATCAAAGTTAAAATGTTTTTGAGAAGAAATGTTAATTCATATAACAGGCAAGTACTGTATCACATATCACAGGCTCTGCTAAAGGGCTCCCTGACCCTTTGGGCCCCTAGACATGTTCAGTAACCCATCCAATTTTAATTATTTGGCTATGACCTGATGACCAGATATACTATTCATTATGCATACTATATAGCTACTACTTATTTCCTACATGTGGTACGCAGTGAATGGGAGTTAAAAAATTGACCTGTTTTTAGATGAGACTGCATTGGTGTTTGTTTACAGTAAGCTGGTGATTATTGCTTGAAGTAGGTTGCAAACAATAACGTACATTTCTCTGTAAGACTGTATGCATTATTATGTAAACCTTAAGAATTAAAGATACTGTGTTATTTGGATTCACAGTTTCTCATCAGAATGCATGTCACCTGATAAAACATTTTAAAAGCTGATTTTTGGAGGAAACCCACATTGTTTACATCCACGTTTGTTTGCTATAGCTTGCAGTCTTCACATTCCCTGTTGACGCCATTTCACTACCGTTGGACTGTGGATCAGTTCAGCAGAGTGCATTTGTGATGTGCATGGATGTTGTTGTGCATGAGATACAAACAAAACAGGGACCCACTCTTAAAAAGATTGATTGTGGTGCTAGTGGTCCAATACTGTACAGGGCACCTTTAATTTATTTACTAATCTAAATTCTCATCACAATTTCCCAGAGCCTGAAGTGACGTCTTCAAATTGCTTTTTTAGCAAATGTTTTACATTTTTGCTTGAAACATGACTGAAGTGATTGATCGATCATCAAAATAGTTGGCAATGGCAACTAATTTTCTTTCAATCGACCGATCGATTAATTGACTAACCGTAGTAGCTTTTCCAGTTCCATTGCTTTCCTTTCAACTAGTTGACAAGACCACCACCTCTTCAGATTCAGAGTGTATTTTCAGAAAAGAGCTGTCAGCCAAGAAAACCAAACTGGGTTGGAGGCCTGTGATAAGAAAGACCATTTGGTTTAATGAGCTCATAATCCTGAAAAAGTCCTTCATTAGTACAATAGAAGGAAAAAGGAGGGCAAATTACAATTAGTTCCATGTCATTGTAATTAGTCCTAAATGTGCTCAGGTAAACTGTGGAGAAGCAATGATGTTGCTGTAACAAATTGTTCACATGTTGGTTGCATTTTTTTCAATCAAATGGAACAATTCCCCGAATCACATTAATCTGAAGCACCAGACTCTCTCTGTTTAGTCCTCTTCTCTAATGGGATAAGCTAATGGAACAGTGCGCGTTTATGTGTGTGTGTCTATTTATACCCTTTGGGGCTGTTTGTCCCTGATAATGAGCTGTCAGCTGTTAAATTCAAGTTTTACTTGCTTTTGTCCATATGCTCTACTATATAAATTAGCCTCCCCTTCAGCAAAGCAGAATGAGGCAGGGATGAAGAAACTAACCGATTCAGATTGAAAATGGCACAGTCACCCTTTAAGCCTGATAACAAGGTTCACAATCTGCTTATCTAACAGTATCAGTAGCATGTGTGCTGTATGTTTAAGTGCAGAAAGGGATGAATACACCGTGTTTAATGGATAAGACGCAGAGAGAGAGATTCATAAAACACAAACCCTCTTAAACACACCAAGAGAGCTTCTCCATGAACTCTCACAGACTGTAGTTTAGCGTGCACACAAAACAACTACTTATGCAGGCACACACACACACACACACACACACACAGCAAGTGGGCCGATAAAAGGATGTGCAACATTACCACAGCAGCCCTCTGGGAACTAAAACGAAAGCATGACTCAACCATTTACCAACACCAAACAATGAGTCAGCACATTTACAAGAGATGGACTAGGCATAGTAAGACATCCATTTTACAATACCCGTGCACACAGATGATGACGTATACTTTTCCAGAATATGGTTGTTAATGCATCATTTGATTTTGTCATTGTAAGGCTTTTGTTTTAATATTTCATTTACTGTGGTGTTATAAAAGATAAATTCCACCAGGTGTTTTATGGAGAAAGGCATCGCTGCACTAACCTGCTGTTTGTTTTAACACACAACTGCACAGCTGGGTGTGGTCAGGTGCAGTACACCAAGCTAATGTTAGTTGTCCTATTGTGTAAATCTTGTCTGAATCTTTTTTTTGTTGACCTCTTCTCACTTTGCTGCAGTAATGCTCATGTGTACTGCTTGGTGTGTCAGTACACTGTGACATCACAGCTAGGCGAACAGGTTGAAACCTTCAGCAAGAGTGGGCAGTAATGAACTGCTTTTCAGCCTGGTGTAAAGTTACCGTTTAAGGCCCATGTTTGGCAAGATAAAGTTAAAGACTTACAGTGCATTTTTATTGCTCTGTATGTTGAGTCAACCTGCCAGCAGTTGCAGTTTTTAAGGAAATTGCTTGGAGGTAATGGCGCAGTGGCCCAGGTCGGAGAGAGCTCTCATGATGCCTTTTTGATAGGTGTGGGTTTGAGTCCAGGTATATTGCAACATACAGTGAGTCACAGCCTGTGACCCAGTTGAGCTTTGTCGCTCAGCATGACCTCATTCTGACTGCACAGTAAAACAAATCTGTTGCTACTGCAGCTTTTTCGTTAGGCGCAGCACAGCAAAACATGATTTTCTTGATTTTCACTGTGCTGCACAAGCAGTTTTGCTTCTTCCAAGGCTATTAAGCAATGTGCATCATAAAGGTATTAATTAATTTCAGGTAGCATAAGAAGCTACCTGACATTTACTCATATATTGTGTGATCTCAGGTGATGGTGAGCTTACGCACACAGGCTAGTTGGCCTTAATCCTGCATCAGAGCACAAGTACAGCTGTGTTTGTGTGGCCATATTAGATGTGTCATGTGTGGCATGTTAACAGGTATGCAGAAGACCACACACACACACACACACACACACACACACACACACACACACACACACACACACACACACACACACAC
>JBBPCS010000374.1:11793418-11815154 GCA_037974645.1 Hollardia meadi
GTTTCATTTCAAATCCATTGTGGTGGTGTACAGAGGCAAAATTACAAAAATTGTGTCACTGTCCAAATACTTATGTATATCAATTACCTCCTAATGGTGCAAACCTCACACAACTGCCCCTTGACCTAAATGTACAGAATTACACTGGGAAACTCAATCAATATTATTTTTATTAGGATGCAACATTTCCTATTTGTATGTAGAAACTGAACAACAGAACTCCCTATGTTTACAAGGTCATTACTCCAAAAATTGACCGACATGAGGCTTTGGTATATAATTGGTGAAACTGCAGATTTGAATCCTTATTCCATCTTCAGGTTTTGCTAAAGAACCCTTTATGTTTTAGAAAACTGCTTGACTTGCATTGGATAATAAAAAATCCTTCTCAAGATAAGTTGCAGCCCACTTTAATCAAACATTTTAAGATCTGGTAGAAATTAAACATTTGATGCAATGTACAGTAAATGTACAATTTTACAAAATTGGCATTAATTATTCAAAAACAGTTGTTGCTATATTATCCGGACTGAGGACAATTGTTATTGCCCATGTTTTTGAGGTGAACTGTTCCACATTTCTATCTGCTGAAAGATTATCTTTGAACAGTGATGTTTTTGCTTAAATTACCATGTCCTTTAGTTCAGTTCATGGCTGTTACACCAAGATTGTAGTTTAGACCATTTAAAAAAAAAATCATTGTCACTTGCCTGACTGGTTTCAGTGTTGTTCAAGTTACACAGCATTAGATATAACATTATGGCATCAGTTTTTTCGTCAGTTTAGCAGGATATTCTGGCACTGTGAGACAAATAACAGCATAATTTGAAAGACACATCCCACAAGTTTAGGGACATACAATGACAGAAAACTTTCTTAATTATGTTGTACATAAATACATATATTGTTTTTAATAATACATACATATATGCATGTTCTTTTCCAGCACAACACTGATTAGCATTTATATAATTCAGCACACACCGACAATTGGGAGCTCCCTCTTTCTGTCCAACTTCATTCTGCTACTTTTAGCTACTAAACAGTTTCAGTGTAGCAGGCAGGCCAGCTTGAATCTTGCTCAAGGGCACCTTGGCTGTAGATATGGACAGAAGAGAGTCCAAATAAATTAGTGAATTTAGATTTTGAAAATTGTTGCCCATGGACAGCAGACATTTTTGAGGGAAAAGAGAATACTGGAAAACAGCAGTTGACGTGACCACAGTTCACTTTGAATTACTATTTTTATAGCTACGGTTAGGATGGGACACCACGGAGCAAGGTAAACACTGAGAAAAAGGTTTATGCAAGTTTAATATTTTCCCCACATGCTGTAGCTGCTCTCTCTTACTATCCATGTCTCTTCCTGCGATTCACTTAAACTCCTTTCTTATTTTCCCTGTTCTTTCACCTCTGTGTACATCGGCTTTCGACTCACTTTTTTCAATACGGAATACATTAAGCTTATGTTTGCATGTGATTGTTAAATGTGCTGCATGTAAATAATGAAAGCTTGTGCTCATGCTTGGATGAGTATAAATTATTCAGCCAAGCCCACACAGTACACAAATACACTGTCCCTTGCGACGTACTGCTTGCACGCCACAGTTCTACCTGTCTCTCTTTGTCCGTTTCTCCCTCTCTTCTTGGGTCTCGCGGGTGAAAATTACAAGGTCAAGACAGCTATTTTCAAGATGTAAACATTTAAGTGGGCTGGCTTGGGACCAGCAGTTTTATCGTCTGCTCTTGACCATGTCTGAAGTACATCCTGCAGCTGGACTCACAGGGGGAGGAAAAGATATAAATCTTTATTTAGTAACTTTGATAATAACAGGTTGGCATGACGTCCACAGTTTAGTCAAGCACAGACTTTAGCTGTGCATTTTCATTTATATTTTAGACATTTAGTTTGCTGTTACCAAGAGAGACTTTCATACTAAACATTGATCTGGGCCCAATCCCCAGATAGCAACAGATCTTAGAAGTTAAGTGTTTTAGAGCATTTCTATCAACATACACATTTTTAGGCATGTTACAAAGCAGCACTAATGAGCGAGTTCACACGTAGCATCTTAATGTTGGCGTTCCATGGTGCTGATGAGAATGCTGGGTATGCTTTACAGGTGCAATGTGTAAGCTAGTTGATTGTCGAGTCTCATTCTGGGGTCGTGAAATACTTTTGGGTGTGTGTCGGGCCCGACCTACCAACCCGAAGCATCGGTACTGGACGACCAGGGAGTGAGACTCAACATGTTATACATTGCTCCTTTAAAATGGCTTAACGAATATACAGTAACTGTCTGCAAGCCAAACTATGTATCAAAACTACATAAATCACAAAGTGCATGTTTTCTCAAGGACACAAAAAAGCTTTTATGCCTGGAATCATCCAGTATGAAATTGAAGCTTAATGTGGTGCCAACAGTCAGCTTTCAGCTCTCCGACCTGCATGATTTTTTTTTTTCCTGGGGGGAGGCAATTTTAATAAAAGTAAATGTGGATTGATGTAGCTGCTTCTCCATGCTGGCAGACATTGCTCTCATTGTACGTATTAAACCTAAAACCAAACAGTGACAGCTCTTCATCAATTGTGGATGTCATTCTATCATCATTTCTGTATTAGACCTATACTGTGCTTCATTGCAAGTCATACGAATAAAAAATAAAAAGATAATAAAAGATATGGCTATTTAAAAGAGAATATCAGAACAAGGATGATGTCTAAAAGTGAACAAAATACACAAAATATTTCAGTGTAACATGTAGCATAGTTTGTTCCTCCTGCAGGCTCCAGAGCCTTTCACAATGCCCTTACATCTCATGAACACGAACTAAAGTGGGAGCATCTTAAAAGAACATCTTCAGTTACTGTGTTTTTGGGAAACAACTCCTAATCTTAAGAAGGTCAGTGGGATGGGTTTTATGCTTATTTGAGCCGTGAGATTCTTTTGGGAAATGGGGCCCACGTTTTCTTTGGAATGGGTTACTTTAATTTGACTTTAACATTGTTGTATAGTTACACTGTAACATCATGGAGGTCATGCAACCAAAATGTAGTTTCCGATAAGGTTGGGGAATATATGCACGTTGTTGACATGCAGAACCTCCGGCTACAAGATGTTAACATTTATACCTCGCTTATTAAAGAGGATGGGAGACATTCAAATGTTTGAAAAAGTTTGTGGTGATGTCAACAAAAGGATAAAAGGAAACAATTATAGCCATCTGGAAATGGTTCATCTCAAGTTACAGTCGTGGTGCCACTTTTTAATGGACATCATTGTTTTAATGGAGTGGTCATCCAGTTATTTTGTCAAAAGTGTTGGTTCAGAGGCAGGTTTTATACGTCAAGAGATTATTGCAGTATCAAGGAATACAACATCAAGAGACATTTTTCGACCAAGCATGCAAGCTATGCCACAAACTTCTCATTGCAGGGAAGAGAAGAAAAAGCCCTGAAACTGTGTACCAATTTAGTTGCCAAGCAGAATATTTTTACAAAACAACTACAAAACCATCCAAGAATCATTGGTTAGCTACATGCTGTCATACAAGCTTGCGAAAGAGAGCATATCTTTCATGGTAGAGGCGGCTAGAAGAATTTGCTGGAAGAATGGCCCAATTTATGGCTCCTTACTTACTGCTTACTTTATCTAAAACAGGTTGCCCACCCCTGCCCTATATCCATCTTTTGGCGTCACACTGTGTTAAGCTGGGGCCTCCTGAGTATCCTGAATTTAAATTGTTTCAATAAACAGAAATGAACGAATAAGAAGCCAGAATGGATGGAGGTGGGCTTGGGATGAAGACTCCAGTCTCCCGATCACCAGTATTACAAGCAGGTAATTTTAAGAAGTGTGAAGGTCAGGGTATTTTCAAATGTGTAAAACGTAAATGCCAGAGGGAAGAGAGCTCGGAAGAAGGGTTGTTGCAAGATGTCAGGTAGTGTAAAGAGAGAGGAAGAAGGGAGAAGTAAAATGCTTCTCAAACACCAGCCTTCTTCTTGGTGTCTGTCAATGCTGAGCTCTGACTATTGATGGAACTGCCAATATTGAGTTCTGACTGACTTTCCCTTTGGATTTAAGGTAAATTACTGCCCGCTAATGACAAAGTAATGACTATAAATTAAGAAATAATGGTGGTCATTATTGAGTCGTGCAAATGAAAAGAAGGCACCCTTACCAAGACTTTACTGTTGGGAAAACAATGGCAAAATGTAAATGCACAATGTCATTGTCAGTGATTGGATTATAATGAGTGTAAAAGAAAGGCTTTGTGTTTTTAATCTCTAGACATGATCATTTTTTAATCAACTTTCAGGGGAAAACACTGCACATATTGTGTTGGAAATAGAGCATAACCTGACCCTCAGTGACAGTAGATAGTGCTTTTCTTTATTTCTGTGTCATGCCAAACATTTTGCCCATACCAGAAATTTAAAATATGTTAGCCATAATGTAAGCCATCTGGTAACACATACAAAACCAAAAAGCAAAACATCACTGATCATAATACGTACTTATCTACAGTATATTTCAAAGTAACATATTTTGTTCCAAAATTTCAAAAAAAATTGTATGCTGATGAGCGAAAGAAAGAAAATAAATGCCATGTGTTTTAACCTACATTCTTAACAAAGGTCTTTTTCCATCATACCCGGCTTGCTCCCATGCAGTAAATAGCTTACTAAAATCATTTCATTTCATGTGAGGCGAACTCAGTATTTATTTACCAAACAAAAGCATTGTGTGGTGTCCAGTAAAAAGGCAAACAGAAATGAAACAAATGAAACTATAAAAAAAAAAAAAATCACTGACAAGGAATATGAATAAAAAGCATAGATGGTGATCTTGAAAAGAATTTAATGACTGCAACATTAGGAAACCCAGGTGTTCATAGTTGTACCCAGCCAGATCACAATGTTTTGTATGGACCTTCATCCAGACGTAGAAGGTACCCTTTGTCGTCAGGCAGAGACGCACAAATGTTTATTGCACCTGCAATGTAAAGCCGTCCACGTCTGTTTCAGACGACTTGAACAGATGATGTAGCGCAACGTACTTTCCAAAGCGAGAAAGTGTCACCAGTTATTTCCTGAACTTAACCACGTGGTTTTTGTGCCTAAACTTAACAAAAGACCTTGTACGTCAGAGTAAGACGCGCGAGCCTCTGCACGTCAGCCAGAGACACTAAAGGGAAGGCTTAGTGCGTCAACTGGCGATGCCAAAGGGCACCTTGCACATCTGGATAAGACGCGAGGGGCACATGACAAAACGTTGGTATGTGACGACTTGGATGACAGATGAGAATGAGTTGGTTGTACCTGTAGTGCTTGGGGGAAAGGGAACTCATCATCATATATTTTTGAATCTATTTCAGGAAGGTTACAGTTAAAGGAACAGTTCACCCAAAAATGAAAATTCAGTCATTATATAATCACCTCCATGCCTTAGGAAAACAATATAATTTATTTACACCATTTCTTAAGCTGAAATCTAGACACACCTGTGTGGTATCATTTTAGCTTAGCAGTTAGTTTGGGATCTCGGGGCTTCTGGAGACTTGGATTATGCCGGATGAGCTGTATGAACTGTTTCATGTGTTTTTGTGGACTAAGAAACTTCAACCACCTTTCCATCTGCATTGGGGGTGAGTATAGGATGTTTCTTTAATTTGGTTTCTTTATGATTAAAGACTTGTATTGGTGATGAATTGGTGTAGTCGCAAATGACCACATTGTTGCCCTCATCTGTGCAAATTTGTCTGTTTGGATCCTCGTTCCAGTGGAAATCTAGTTAGACAAAAATAGGAAGTTCAAGTTAATTCACATTCAAGGTAACATTGAGAACTATGCGGGCTGTTGGGGATTGTCTTAGAGAATGTAGCTGTTTGATTGCTTCTGCACCAGCACGGAAAGAAGTCAATAGTTGACATGTGTGGGGCAAGCAGTGGGATGGGAAAACATTTCAGGAAAAGAAGCTGCTTTCCTGTAATAAATATCCTTTCACTGAGATATACCACACTTTGGTCTCCGAGTGAGATTTTATGTGTTTTATTATTATTTTTTTAGAAGATGACATATTTTAATTTAGATATTTTTAAATACAGTCTCTCTCTCTCTCTCTCTCTCTCTCTCTCTCTCTCTCTCTCTCTCTCTCTCTCTCTCTCTCTCTCTCCCTAACACACTTCTGAGAAATTCATGGTTCCACATACCCTGTTTGTGTGTGGCTATTTCCGCGCACTCAAACACACACACACACACACACACACACACACACACACACGTAAACCAACTAAGTGTTACAATTACAATTACAATATCGGCTAATACCATAATGTTTGCCATGCATACATTGGTCAACCCCATTTACTGATCTGCATGTAAAAAAACAAAAACAAGGTTTGTGTGCGCGTGTGCAGAGATGCATATGTGTGCTTTGTTTTGTGTGTGTATTCTTATGTAAGCATGCAGCCTCCTCTTGCCTCCGGGATGATGATGATGGAAACTGTTTGTCATCCTCCCACCTCTCTCTATCTCCCTCTCCCGCTCTCTTTCTTCATCCATTCAAGGCAAATGTGCTTTATTGGCATAACAGAGACATTTCCCGGCTAACACAACTGTGCCGACATACACAAATAGCTAGTTAATTAAGAATTTCAAAAGCATACGAGCAATGATGCACGCTGTATGGTGTCACACAGTGCCAGATGTTAAGCTTCTCACACAGATCTTCAGGATTGTAGAGTGGCTGGGTGAATGGTCCTACTGTCTGTCAGTAGACAATGCAGTGCCTCTAGGCAGCCACCAGGAGAGGAAAGGCCACTTGTGAGTGAATGAATAAATGTGTGAGGTGATGATCAGTGAACTGCTTTGTACAAAAAAGACCAGCAGCCTATCGATACATGTTATGAAAAAAATAACAAAGAAACTGAAAAATACAAGCTTTTTTGTGCATTGTTTGCTCCCCCCCTGAAAGGTAAAACAGTATTTTCAACATAAATGTTAATGTGTCATATTGTGATGCTTTACGCTGTTACAGTTATGAAAGAGGGAATAATCACACTCAGTGGAAGTCAACCTTTCTCAACCAAGGGTGTCATTTAGGTGCCTTCTTCAAAGCATTTACTTGGTGCAGTGATATGTTAAATACAACAAACAAAGAGTGCTTGATTGAGGTAGATTGTGGAAAATGTACCACAAAGAAGGATTTGAGGCTCCGTATATGGGCAAATTAAAACCTGTCACAGGCCTTTTTTATTCAGCCAATGGTGCAGATTTTGGTTGTGTTTCAGGTTTACTTTTGTATACTTATAAAGCTTTAGATTTTAAGCGGCTATAATTGCTATTTTTCATAATAACAGTGAAATGACTCTGTGTAATGTGAGAGGTGTCACTCGTTACGATGACCCTACAGAGAATTACTGCCTGAACCTGCAGCTCCCCTGGGCTTTATGGAGATTTATAGCGAGGTCATTGTTTAACTGTCTGGCCCACAGCTTTACTGTATTGGTTGTCACTGCACAGTTGCTTTCAGCAACACCAAGCAGATGTTTTCAGTGAAAAAGCTCTAAAACCCCTATTGTACACTACCTGCTTAGCATCAAAAGGGAGGCAGACACTGTTGGGAAATAGCTTGGGAACATCATTAAGTATGAAGCTGCTGTGACTAATAGGCTAAATCAATCCTTAAAAACTGACTCTTTTTGTTATAATGTTTTAAAACTAGTTCTGTGCCAGGACTCTTTTTTATTATCTAATAATGTATTTACATTTTATGACCTTTCAAATGTTTGTTCCAGGTTTTCTGGACACTTAAACGTAACAGTGTCTTCTCTCTTTTTCAGCCTCTGTCAGTCTTATGTGAACTTGCTTTCCCTACCACTGTATTTCAGTCCATTACTGTCAGTCTCATATATTCACATATAAAATGGCCTGACCCAATTTAGACTGTTTAAATAAAATATTCATTGCCCATTTCCAATTCATCATTAATACGTTTTTCACCCTCGAGATCCCATTATGAAAATGAATCTTTTCAGAGTAGTCCTGCTAGTCTTTCAGTTGTCTTGGCCAACTTTTCTCTTCAGTGTCTTTATATTTTGTAACATTTTCATGAATTTCACAATTGATTTTTCTTAACTTTTGCTTATACGCTACAGTGCATTCTTTTTATAAAGTATTAATTCTGGCAGCTATCATCCCATATGATTTGGCTTAGTTTATTAATAATTGTACATACACTGTTCCCACATGGATTTCGAATTACTTAAAATAGTTTTAACACAATAACACATTTACAGTGCACAGAATCTTTTTCTTTAGCAAATGTTGAATATATGGGAAGACCAAAGAAAACAGTCTGTTGCTGTTTGAACTGTGTATTCATTTTACTTATATAAACAGGACCATGTTCACTTTGATAAATTACCAATTCAAAGCAGATTTAAGAATCAGGAGTTAAGGACGATTTAAAGTACAAATAGACAACTTTCCTCCCCCTAGCGTTTCCAAGTGATATTATTGTTTGCCATTTTTCTTTAACCATTGCACTGTGCTTCAAAATGATAGTTTAAAGCTAAAAACTTGTCTATTGCCTGTTTAATTGGCATTGTACAACCCAAGACTGTATAACAAAACACAAGTTATAGTTTCCTATGCCACACACTAAAAGACAAAAACATTCACATTTTGAGATGCGACATCCTGTGGTAGATGTTGAGGAAGAAAAACACAAGCAAGCTTTGGATTGTTGTACTGTTACAGAAGACACTGCTGTGCTGCATAACCAACGCCTCTGAAGGGATTTTCACACCTATTTGGTTTGCAGCAATGATTTTAACCCTGGAGTGGTTTGTTTGGAATGAGAGCTCTGTAATCACAGCGAGACCTTGCTGAGAGGCTGGTTTGTCGGTACATTTCCAAACTAACCTTGGAGCTTTGTTTGGATTGGGAGTGTGACCTACCACAGCTGCAGAAAACACTGAGGATTATGAGTTTTTCAATTCCTTGATTTTGTTATAGTACCTGTACCTGTAAATCTTCTATTTTAATCTTCTATTTTCTCCCTTGATGTTTAGAAACTCACTTATGCAGAATATGTTGGGCTGTGAAGATGGACTTGATTCTTTTCTTTCTGTGTACTGGCAAATTTTACCACTGGAGTGTCTTTTGCTGTCTGTGTTTTTAGCCAATGGAAATGTTCCTCTGAGAGAACAGTCCATGTAAGTGTGCACGACGGCTCTAATTCCTACTTCTCCACATCCTGTTCTTTTTGCATGAGCCAACCTTTTATTTTTGCTCAAGTTTAAACTTTTTCAATTCAAGGTGACCCCCCCAACCCTTAGCAGGAAAATCAGGCACAAAAAATAAATTGAAATTGGAGTGGACCTGTGTTAGCTACAATTCACGGCTTTTCGTTGACCTGAAAAAAATTCCTATCGCCTCTGTATTTTGCTTCACTTTCTATCTGAAAGCACCTTTAGACTCATCGTGCCCAGTTACTTCTTTGAGGTTTGTTGCTGGGAGCAGCTGCTGGGAGAGTGTTTTTTTTTAATGCAAATCCAAACCAGTTTTAAAAGGGCGCTGCATTTCAAAAGAGATTCAGTATTCTCAGGCTATACTGTAGCAAAGGCTAGACCTGCGATGAATGCTTCTTTTATGCATCTCTTATATACCACCAGCTAAAACACAGATGCTCAGCAGACACAAAGCCTGTTAACCTTAAGAGAGCATTGCAGAGGATCACTGCACTGCCCTAGAGTCATACTTATGATAAGTAGTATTTATGTGTATTACTTACAAGCAATACATTATATATGCTACAGCTGTGTGCATTTAAGTACTGTGGCTGTATAGGGAGCATTACAGCTTGGAATTTTTCAGGTTGTATTGATCCAGTCCATGTACTTTTGGACTGAATCTTTTTTCAAACCAGACCCTACCCACTTCCACTCTGTCACATAGACTGTCTGTTTGGAGTCACACTTGAAGCTAAATGAAGCAACCTCAATTAAAGTGTAGGGCAGCGCCAAGCTTTGGGATGAACGTCCCTCTCTCCACACGTTTTCATGATCATGGTTTCATATCAGCATATTCTATTACACAAATATGCTTTTTGGTAGCCTCAACATCTTGTTTTTAACTCTAATGTTTGTAAGGTATGTAGTTTTTGCAACAGTCCCTGTAAATATACAACACTTTGCATTCAAATTAACACTTATTTTTCTGGACTACGTAATGGTATATTTGATTTTAAATACAATGCAAACTGTAAGTTGTTAATGTCTGTATGACAATATTTATGCAGTTAAGTTTTGTACATGTAGTCACACGGAACTTTTGTACAGAATGTCTTTCATGGGGGAAACAACACGGCATTGCACGTGGTCTGTAAGTCAGCATCAGTGCAGACTCACTGTCAGAGGGTTTTATAAGCCACTTCCACTCCAGGGTAATTGGTTTAGGATAGCTCCTCATGCGGCGGACCCTCCGAGAGGATGGGGTGGAAGCGGACAGGGAGAGGGTGTAGGGGGTACTTTAAGAAAGGCCCATGGACAGCATGCGGCCTTTTCATGCACAACAAGGTTCACAGCTTCATAAAGATTTTTTTAAATTAATAAAATGCAAGTGTATCTTTTTTGTGAGATGGCCTTCAAAAGCACATAAAAAAAACACTGGGGATGAAGAACAAGACGTTAATTATTGAAGCATTGAGTAAAAAATAAAATAAAATAATGAACACTTTTTTTAAATGTGTGTGAATGAATTTTCTATGTGTACTTCTGTTTGCACAACAGCTTGCCTTGAATTGCCCCCCTGAGGGACGAATAAAAGTATTTTGAATTGAATTGAATTAAATTGAATTGAAATAAATGTAAAATTTCACGGCACTCCACCCAATTGTTGTGAAGACAATTCACTCTAAACCAAAGTCAACTTGCTGGTGGTGCTAAAGGAAAATTCAGGGGATAACTAAAGTCATTAGGGTTCATCCACTGGGGACCAAGAATGTATGGACAAAATTCCATGCCATTTCATTAGTTAACCCAGCAGGAAATGACATTACTACACATTTTATTACATTTAGTTGACATTTTCATTTAAAGCGATCCAGTTCAAACATGACGACAAACCCTGCTCCAAGTGCTACATTTAGAACCAAAAGAGATTAAGAGATAGAGAAAAACTCATTTTTTTGGCCAAGGTGCAGTCTAAACAAGTGGGTTATTTTGCAAATGAGGACGTGAAGAGTTTCCTCTGTTCTGATGTCTATTTTTCTGATGTCGCGTTTCACCGTTGTGGAGCCAGAACAGCAAACATTTGTGATTTTGTTAAGTGGCAGCTGGTCCACCAGCAGCGAGGAAGTAGCAAGCCGATTGCCTCTAGCAGAGCGTAGTGGACGGGATGGGGGTAAATGGTTTGACCATGTCCTGGATGTAGGAAGAGCCTGAACAGTGTGGCAGCCAAGTACCAGTGTCCAGTTCATGGTGCAGGCACACCAGCCAGGAGCGAGTCGCAATAGTCGAGGCAAAAGATGACAAGAGCCTGGATCAGAACCTGTGCCATCTGTGTGAGAAATGAACAAAAGGATGTTGAAGAAAATGTTATGGAGAACAAGCCTGCAGCGGGAGCGGGTTGTCACAGCAATGTCGGCAGCGAAGGACAGCTGTCATCCAGTGTCACTCCCAGATTCCGTGCATTGCAAATCAGGGACACCTCTGAGATTGTAGTCGTAATGGTGAGGTCATGGAAGGGAGATGTGTTATCTGGAAGGAAAAGAGCTCGGCCTTGTCAAGGTTGAGTTCAGGTGGTGTGCAGACATCCAGTGAGAGATGTCAGCAAGACATGCAGGAATTGTTGCTGCCACCTGGGGTCCAGACTGGGAAAAATTACTTTTGCTTTAATCATTACCATGCACACATAACATACCCTTTTCTGTCTGTGTAGAAATACAGCCTACATGAAACAATACAGTTGAAATCGTTTCAAGCTCTAGATTTTATACTGGGCCAATGATGCATAGACTGCTTCACATTCTAAAAGATGGCTTATGTATTTTAATGGCACCAACAGTCCTTGATCCCTCATAAAACAATGAGCTGAGAAACCGTTTCACATCGCATACTCTTCAGCATCACTCATGCACATTAATGTATTCGGCGGGAAAGTGGTAGTAATGTTATGGCATAGAAATTGTCTTGTGAACATGATATCTGATAGCCAGTGATGGATGCACTCCGGTATGTTTTTAAAATAGCCCTTTGATGTAATGGTGCGGAAATAGCATTGTGGACCACATATTACACAGCATCACCATGAATCAGGCTCTTAAAGTACCACTATTAGGCTCTCACCACCAAGATCTCCTATTACGCATATTTTTCATTCTCTTTTTTTCTTCCACTGCTTCTCTTTCCTTTCAAGTCATACACATAATGCATATGAGTGTGTTTAATATTGGATCTAAAAATCAATTTAAAGTGGGGCTTGTGTGTCTCGATGTACATGTGGTGTGTTCTTCTGTGTGTGTACATATAACATGCATTTGCATTTGACCTTGGCGGTGATCATCTCGTATTCCTTGCAGCCCATGTACTTCTATACATCATCCCGCTGGCTGGATCTGCCTGTCATTGGTTTGATTTCAATCCATTAAGTCCAATTCAGCCATGAAGGGGACGTAGTGGTGGAGTGGAGGAGGCAGGTTAAGGAAGAATATCTCAGCCTTGAGGCAATGAAAACATGCGTGTGAAAAATGACTTGCAAGTCAATATGAGCAAAGTGGATGGATTGGAATTGAACGTTCGCTAAACCCCTCCTCTGAAAAGCAAATATCAATATAGGTTAGCGACTGTACCAAGGCATGGGAGGTCTGTGAAGCAGTGTGGAAGGAGCTGTAGTGAGAGTGATACCCTGCATTTAAAGTGTGGAGGAAGTGTGTGTCTTTTTTTTTCTAACTTTACCAAAACCAAAAACACAAGAACAAAAGTGTAAAGAACAGATTAAGGGACTAGTTTGCATATGGACATTAGGGACATGTCCCTACCAACATTTGGAGAGGACACACTTGTCCCTGCCAAGATTTGAGTGAACTTATTCGTGTTATCTTTGGAGTGAAGTCATATTGGATAATTATGCTCAGCTGTTGTTTCAGAACGATGGACATTGTTGGGAGAGTGGGAGGGCTTCAAGCTGCACAAGCAGCACTTCTACACACTTCCCACTTCTGATTTTAACAGAGAATCAGTCGTACACTCAAACAATGTTCAGTGCTCTGTTAGTGCTACGTTGTTATGTGAGTTCTCTGATTAATAAATATATTCTTTGATTTTTCTCTCTCAGTGCAAAAGTGCTTCATCCAAGCGCTCGTTAGCGCCCTGCCAAAGAAAAACAACTTACTGTATATTGGACACACTTCCTTATGTTGTCATTTTTGTGAGGCTATCGCAAGACCCATCTTACAAGATCTTCTTTTAAAAACAGCTAGAAACATTACAATGTCAGTTGGCGTCACTGTTTTTAACTAACTACTGAAGAAAACTTTAGCTTAATTAGCTGGTTAGCAACAGCTGATAAAATCTCCGTGTGAGAGTTGTCATAGAATAGAATAGAAAAGTCTACTTTTTTTCTGAACTCGAGGACTCATTGTTTTAAGATAACCAGTATTTTGAGTGGAAGTGTCATCGTTGTATTATCCGTACTTTTTACTGGGATCTGTTTGTCTCATAAAATTATCCTTTTTAGACTTTTGTGTGGTTGGCATTTCTTCAATTGTCAATCTTTGTGTGTCTACATTGGTGGTTGGTAGCGCATGTGCACATATAGGCACATTCAGGGCTTCCGGAGCTTGCCTGTGTGTGTGTGTGTGTGTGTGTGTGTGTGTGTGTGTGTGTGTGTGTGTGTGTGTGCGTGTGTGTGTGTGTTTGGCCTTGCTCAGTGCAGCAGTCTCAAAGAGCACTAATTGAATAAAGAGTAATTGTGATGTATTTAGGCAGCTGCTGACCCATGTTGTTCAAGTGGGTAAAGTCATTAGCTTAAGCATAAGGTTTATTCCAGTGGACACACAGAAAAGCCAAATAGTGGAAGCCAAAGAACAGAAGGCAGTGGGTTAGTTAAGTGATTTGGGTATTGGAACTTTTTTTGTTATGCAGTACAAACATCCAGGGTACAAGCTTGAAGGCACAGAACACCATGTAAACTATTAATTCACTTGACAAAATGAAAAACAGGAGATAGAAGGTTTCCAGCAACAGCAATATACTATAACCTCCTCCATGCTTGAATTAAAATAAGTGTGCAGATTGTACAAAACATTGGGACTAAATGTGCTCCCATTTTGCACAAGCTTTGTCTTGACTGTCTAAAATACTTAATGTGTGCATCTGCTGTTAATACTGAGGTGGATTAATGAATAACATCACTATGGATTGTAACTTCAGTGTCCCAAATGCTTTATACGTCCTATACTACTACAAACAAACTCAATATACAATTTAAAGGCCTTCAGAAATTAGTTTACCTTATAAATTAAACAAATGTAGGGTGTAAAAATGTTAGGAAACACTGACAAATTACATTTACTAAGTTGATGTGTCACGTTAGTTTGTGTTTGAGCAACCTTTCACTGATCACGGTGTCTTGAGAAAGCAGTCGAAGTTGCCAGCGGCGTAGTTGTCATAGTTGTTCAAATTTTCATTTTTCTGAGAAGTACAAGGAGACTTGAAAAGCTGCTAAATGGATCGTATGGTGAGATTGTTTTCTCAACCAAGGTCAAGAGTCTAATTTGAACCTCAGCTTTTTATGATAGTAGTCAAAAAAAGTACTCAAAAACAAACAAAAAATAAATTAATTAAATAAATGACATCTACAATTGCATGACAATGAGGCAACTTTGTTGTTCAAGATCATGTGATTTTTTTGTGTGTGCGCATGTAGGTTTTTTATCCTGTTGTGTCTGGCAAATAAAATGAAAAGCACATGCACATCCGTACACGTATGTGCAATAATCAACAATCCTACAGTATATAGGCCTACTATAACATCAAAGTTTATCACTATTTTAGTCTTTGAAGGCTATATTCCATAATGATGTATTGAAATACAGTAAATGCTCCACAGTAAATAATATCCGTTAAAATAATCTCCTATCACTATATTCTGCAGCCAGCGGGAATCTGGCAAATGACGGACAAATCTGCATAAGCTTCTTTATTTGCACCACAAACGTTATATCAGTGCAGTAATATAACAAATGCTCTCAGAGAGAGACTGTTGTAAAATCTAGTGTCTGTAATGATCTAATTTTCTATGTCACATAAATGTTTTGAGGTCGTAGGTTTGTGTGAATATTGGAGCTGTTTGAATAGCATGTTTCAGTAAAAAAAAAAAAAAAAAAAAATGAGCCCACTTCTCTGAGACTGCTGGAGACTCAACTTATGAAGTGTTTTCCTAACTCTGATATGAGTAATCTATTTTCACCACACAAGTACCATAGTAAACTACCTGACCCTCCTCAGGTAAGTACCCACAAAATGCTGGATGACACTTTGGGATGACAGAGTAGTTTTTTTTTAAAGATGGTGGCTACGAGCTTTGGACATAAAAACACAGTTTGTTAGGTCAGTCAGGTATAAACCCATAGAAAGGGTACTGTTCAGCCTTTAGTTAATAATAACTAGAAATGACTTCCTCTCTCACCTAGTAACACCTCAACATCCATCCATTTCCCCCTTTTTTTTCTTCTTCAGTATCTTTAAAGTTGAAGACCATCTTATTTCACACTTTGTGACAGTATCGTCCATCTAGACTTTTAGGAAGTAGCTAATTGAAGAATAATCGAAAATATCATGTTTACACTGGCATTTATTTGACATATGTTTTCTTATGGCTCAAGCCATCCATCACATGGAAAAATTCTAGATGTTTATTTTAAATCATTTTTACACATTTCCACAGCATCCAGTGTCAGACATTCTGTATCTTTGTAAAGTTTTGATTCTGCATTAGAATTTACATTTGTTTGGGTTTGTGGGTTTGAACAAAGTTTGGTGACACAGCATGAGTTTGTAATCACTGGAACCCACCAGTTGGCAGCTGCTAGTTCCTTAGCCTCTTAGGCATCATGGAGCTGTTGCTGTGTCACCTGTTAGCTTAGCTGCAGTTTATTGCTGGTTTAGTTAAACCAAAACTTGCCAGAGGATGAAACATAGCTGTATGCAAGTTAGACTAGATTGCTGTGGCAAAACAACCCAAAGTGCAAACACAGGGACAATGATCATATTCCATGAATTAATAAATACCGCTACAGCAATATACCGTGTGCATTTTATCATTTAGAATCTATTTTAATGTAATTTACTAATTTAAAATAAATAATAAAGTTCATTCAAATTCAAATCTTTAATAAAAATTGCTGTGGAATCTCTGTTTTTGACATTTGTTAATATTTGTAAATATATAGAAATCTTTCGTTTGGCAGATAAGACATATTTGACACCTTTTAAATGCAATACATAATTGCTTTCCTATTATCTTACAAAATGAAAACCACATAAATGAATTAATGAAATGACCTTGGCTGCAGAAATCGGTCCATATAATGAAGCTTATGACCCTAAAACTCAGATACAATGAACTCTTCTGGCATTAAGTTGATTTCTACTTGACACAGCAACTGGTCGTAGGCTAACCTAAAGGTGCGGTTTTACCCCCAGCCTCTGAGGACACAGCAGTGGGGTTTAAGAGATTATAGGATTTTGTTCTAGACAGCACAGATTTAAACCTGTCTTAAACCTCTCACCACAGCTAAGCTTATGACAGAGCAACAGTCCCCACAGATTTAGATAGAAAGAAAAAACCCCTAAATTACTGATTACATTTGCTCTCAGATGTAAATAATACAATGCCAATAGGGGTTTGAACACCAGAAAACTAAATGAACTCACTGTATTCTTATTATATTTAATTTCTAGTTTGCCATAAAACCTATCACTTCAAATGCATCACTGGCTAATTGGATGTGCATTAAGTGTGAACAAGCTGATCAGGAGCAACAAAAGTGTACAGACATTTTCAATCATGGCTTCTTGGCAGCTTCAAAAGAGTTTGAATGTGTGAGTACTTCCAAGCCGTCGCTTTTAACTGCCAAGTCGTTCCGCTGGTTATCCCCGTGAGATTTGAATGCAGCCTAAAATCAGTTTCAGTATATGGAGCGTGGGGAGAATCCATTCGAGCTGTCCGGGAATCCGGTTGTTCATCAGTGAGCAAGCCAGGGGTGAAACTGGCTTTATGGAAGACCTTCTGGGAGCTGGGGTGTCAGTGTGGAAGCCTTTCAAAGAAGTGGACGAAGCAGGCTGCACACATGTGTTTCACACAATTTTACACACCACTACAAACAGAGCTTAATTTGTCTTCCTTACCCATAATCCCTTTGGTTAATTCGCCATTCCATTTGATCTCAGTGGTCTTATGTCACCCCAGGCTACACTGAGTCAGTATCTTGTGTGTGTTTATGGAGAGGGCTTTGTGTGAAATCAATTCTGGTGTAATCTTTGTTTACATATGTGTACAAGTAAAATGTAGTATATGCTGTAAAGTGAGTTTTCTATCTGGTCTGCGTGTCACTTCTAAGCGTATCTATCCTACCTCGTGTTGCTAAATAAAATCCGTCCTTCTCCCTTTTTTCCTTTCACAGCTCAGCACTCATTTTAATTAGCCCGCTCTCTGATCTCTCTTTCTTCCTCTCCCTTTCTGATAATTCTCCCCCATTTCCTTTCCATTTCTCTGTCTCTCTCACTCATGTGCTCTCATTACAGTCCTTTCTCATTGTAATTAATGAGCTGATAACTGCTTTCATGTCACAAGGGTCATGAGCATTCTCCGTCTCTCTCTCTCTCTCTCTCTCTCTCTCTCTGTCTGTGTAGTGCCAGTGTATATGAGTCATCCGGCACTCTGTTTAGCCACCGCTCTGTCCTTCTGCTCCTCTTCCTCTGCACTCAGAGAGGGAAAGAAAAACCAAGATTGTGTGACCTCCGACATCGCGGCAGATTTCGGCTCATTAATTAACTATGAAATGAAAGAGATATGCAGAGAGAGAGAGAGAGGACCACACAACTAGACTAGAGTAAGGTGCATGGATTCTTAGTCATGGGTAGTGATTTGATATAATATGAATATGTAGCACTTACAGTATATCAACCTGCAGTAATTTTATCACACCGAGTATTCAGATAGCAACATGAAAAGTGGCAATTACTGAAAGGGATGCTAAATTGACTCCCCAACACTTGTCCAAGTTGCAAAGACAAGTCTTCTGATGCCACAGCATGAACCCATGACAGCTACCGTATTTGTCCAGATCAGATCTTTTTAGCATGCAGTTTCAGGGCCAGCATTGAAGGATTAGTGTGATATTCTATATTTTATCTTACATATTGTAAACAAATCCCATGTAAAGAACAACTACTAACAACTAACTCTAGATTTATTCTAATAACACGTATTGTGTGTGTATCCAAAGGCTGGAGAGTTTATTCATTTACATCTCCACTGTTGTCCCAAGAGTTGGCGCCATTTTCCTTCTTTACGATTTACATGAGCTCTGTAGTTTATTTTGAGTCAACCCCACATAGACTGCCCTGCTGCCATAAATACTTAATTTGCACACCAAATCTGTTTTCATCTGTGGCTCTAAGACCCCATTTATCCATGCATTCACATGCAGTCCGCATTGTAAATGCAATCCATGCAGCGTGACCACATGCTTCAGAACCAAATATGCCCAGCAGGGTGAAACATCACCTTAGTCCACCTTTCCCTGCTAGCGTAAGTAGTCCAATGCCAGGGGGAAGCTTCAAAAGTAGCAGCAGCTACCAACTCTTTTTCCAGTGATTTGTGATTTAGAAATTAGTGAAAGTGATTTAGAAATTAATGACCCTTTGCTTGACTTGATGACAGGTCCTTCAGCCCAGCCTAAGAAATTTCTTTATTGAGACTGGATCACAATGTGGGCATAATCAAGATAATAACATCATTATTACCAGGTGTACCAGTAAATACAAAGATGTGTTGAACAGATATTATTATCAGGAAAGTGTATTGTATGTACTGTATTTAATAAACTATGTCATTACTCTCTTCTGCAAATTGTTGTGACGATTCATACCCAGTTCATAAAATGCTGTGCCTTTGTACCCAAAATCTGTCAGTTATTCTCCAGGAAACACCTCAGGTAAACAGGAAGTGGCCAGATTTCTGTTTCCAGTTTAGAATATATAGCAGTGGCAGGCATGAGTCTAGGACACTCAGTTTAATTGACAGTCCATGCGCAGAATCGACACAGTGTTGAATTCACACCACAGATGTAGGCAAAATTAAACAGAAATAAAGCATTTTGATTTAAACACCTTAAATGTGTGCTTCACAGTGATGGGAATCACAGCTTTCCGTTTCTTTCCAAAAGCCGTTCATTAGGGTGACTTGTCATTTTATTCAGCTACCAAATCAGTTCATCACATGAACGACAGGTAAACATGTACACAATCATTAAAATAACATGCGATCATTCATCATGTTTTATGTTGTGTCTCCAAACCCTGCTGAATTTTCATACACATGCTGAAAAAAAGTTTACAGTTTACACTTTTCTTTACTGACACGTTTTCATGCTAAATCTTTTGATCACTTTTTTTTCTTTGACGTAATAAAGTTTGAGAAAACCCTAACTGCTGTTTCACCCTCACCCCGCCTGCGTTGTGTGTGTATTAATGTGTGTGTGTGTGTGTGTGTGTTTGTGCATGTTTGTGTGTGAGAGGGAGGGAGAGAGTGTGTGTGTGTGTGTGTGTTTACACTGTGATCCCTGTAATCCTGATTCTCTCATGTCCTTCAAACCCCAATCAAGGTTGTCATTAATGAGCTTTTTCTCTCTCCCTGCATCGCCCTGCTCGGTTTCTCTCTCTCTCTCTAAACCTTCCCTTATTAACTACAAGCACTGCTGCTTACTAATGATGCCGTGTGTGAGAGTTTGGGTGCATTCATGTACGCACACAGCATAATTCTGCATAGCTATAAATGACTTCTCTGGTTTGATCAGCGATGCCTAAAAGTTGCTGGTTATTCAGCTCAGAGGCCTTTGGGTTCATCTCGTCATGTCTGGTCATTAAGATTTTTTACCCTCGTCAGAGTCAGATTCACTCCAGTTGCCAAGTGTAATATACACTCGGGGGTTATTCATTTATGATTCTCGATGCATACTAACACAGTACATTGACAACAGGCCCTTGAGTGCAAGTCATCCTTCTCCATATTGCACTTATCACTCTACCTTCAATATGTACTTTTAACTCTCCATGAAGCTCTCAGCAATCGGAGTGGAATGCAGTTTAGTTAATACAGCAGGAAGTGCAGTGGGTGATAAGTCTATTAGTCCAGCGTAGCATGAGGGAATAATACTGAATAGAATAAACACTGTAGAACAGAGTGCACGGTGTAACGCCAATAGGTTTTGCCTTGCATTGCATACTAAAGACTTTGTAGAAACACTGGGATGATATTTTTTTTGAGCATTTATTTCCACTATGGCTTATATGTTCTTTGCTCAATTCCTATTGGAAAAAGAAAAATCCAATGTTATTGATGTTTCCATTTCTCTCTCCCCTTGTCTCTGTCTGCCTCATTTTACAGGTGTCGTGACCAGGTGGGGTGGTAACCATGGAGAGGCTGTTGCTGTGTGTGATGCTGGCAGTTGCCATGGCAGTGCGGGCACAGATCTGCCCAAAGCGCTGCGTATGTCAGATCCTGTCACCCAACCTGGCAACCCTCTGTGCCAAGAAAGGTCTGCTGTTTGTACCGCCGAACATTGACAGGCATACAGTGGAGCTACGGCTGGCTGACAATTTTGTCACAAGGTAACCTTCACATCAATGATACTACTACTACTACCAGGAAAACTACTCACTGTATACCACTAATACTACAGACACTGCTTATGTTGTTCCTACCTCATTAGTGCAACTTACAGTACAAATGTTGTGACAGTTGCATTGCGTGAAACCACAGCCTCATTCATTTCGATGAGATCGCTGCTGTGACATAGCGGAGGTTCCCAGGGTCGTCTGGCCATAAAGTTGAATGAGGCTCAACTTTTGCCACAACACATCTGGCAACACACTGCTAATCAGTTACGTGGCAGATTCTTGGTTGATCATTTTGTAAAGTAAACAACATATTACTACCCTTTGCTGTACATCACAATACTAAGACCCAAGATAAAATGATTTGGAGTCATAATGTGTCTCCCTTTGACTTCAGAAAACTCCAGTAGCCATAAATCAGAACAGCTTCACCAGTGTTGCTAGTTTGACAGTGTTACTATCAAGCTAGCAGCAATATCCCCACTTTTGTGTGTTGTTGCAGACACTTGTTAGCTTTGCCCAAAACTGGTAGAAATCATAAGTGCTGTAGTGATTTAAAAAAAACTCTTTGTGGTAAAATCTGATTAATTTTAGTTAGTTTTAATGTCTGGTATTGGCAAGACGAGTTACAGAATTGGAGAGGGACCACCAAGCTCTCTGGTCTTTGCCTATTAACAAGGGAGAGTGCTAGGCCTAGTGAGAGGGGACAAGATGCATTTGTTTATAGTTTCTGAGTTAATGATTTAGATATTGTCATGGTTTCGGGTTTTGTTTATTTTCCTTGTGTTGTATTTGTCTTGGTTTCAGGTTTAGTTTGGTAGTTTCC
>JBBPCS010000374.1:11815254-11835143 GCA_037974645.1 Hollardia meadi
GAACCTGCTTTGCCTGCGTTCTCTGCATTTGGGTCCAAGCCCCTGTTCCCTAGTGTTTCCGGCACGAGCCATGACAGATATATGAATGTAAAATGAGAAGGTATACATTATTGCAATTGGATAAAGTTTTTATCTTGGCCCTGGCAGTTTCCCAGAGCTATAAGCAAAGCCTTTAAAGAAATCGCAGTATTACACGAACAGGCATTTTAAACACAGTGTTAAATTTGGACTGACCACTGGCTAATGTTATGTTGCTACTACTATATTACCTCTAACATGCCTAGTTCTAGTTACTAGATTGAGAGTAACCCTCTGTTGGGAGTGCAATTGTTAAAATTAGTGTGACTGTTACAATTAAAACTACTGCTATTCTCAAAACTGTAAGCAGCACAACTGTCACAACTGCTGTATATCTTTTGCTTCTACATCTTTAATCACTCAGTGTTGTATAATATATTGTTACTACTAGCATGAAAAATGCGTATTACCACTATCCAGAATAGTGACTTCCACTATTATAGTCCATATCATACATTTCTGGTGCTGCATATCCAAAAAAGTGGTGGTGATTGCTTCTCATCTTTTCAAAATGTGTTCACTGAAAAAAAAAAAAAAAATTATTTGCTTTTTTTTTTTCTATTTGTCAGAAATTGAAGAAAAATCTCAACTTAGACAAAACAACCTATGACACGTTCAACTGGAAGATAAAAATTATGCAAAATGTTTCTTGGTATGATACTACTACTTTACTAACCATTAATTATTAACAACGGATATATAGTACTCTGTTCATACTTGAGCAAATAGAATAGCTAGCCCTCGGAAAGCTCCATTTTAATGTGTGAGAGTGTATACCTTTTCATCAAAGCTTTAAACGGAGACACTGATCTATGATGTCATCAGACAACAAAGCCTGGAGCTTCTCCGACAAAGATGAGTAAGACGCTGAATTTTTGGACAGGGCAGCATTGCCCAGGGTCCTCCTTCTGGTGATGAGAGCATATCTGCTGGGAACAGAATGAAATGCAACTCATTTAGCTTTAAGCTAGAATTAACACCTCATGGTTGAATGCCTCGGCGCAACCAGTCAAGTTGCAGTTGACATCCATGTCTGTCCACAGTCATATGATATATGTATTGAAGGCTTTAAAAGAATTTAATCAAAGATAATAAGTGTATTAATTTTTTGGGTGAAATGGAAGCTATCATTATTTACATGTTTTGCTTTATTAGTTTTGTTTTCTTCTGCTGTATGTCTAGTGTAAGTTCAGTCAAATTACCTGTAAAGGCTCGGCCAAAAAAGCTGGTAGAATAAAAATGTGTAGTCATGACAGCATCAAATATGGATGTTGCTGCAAAGAAGCTACAAATTCTAAAACGTGGATGCTCCACACATCTTCAACTTGGCAGCGCAGAAGAGCTATACAGTCAGCACAGTTTCAAGGTGGGCGCCCAAGATTAGTGTCACCAATTCAGTGTCCGGCCAAATGTGAAATATGGTCACAATCTCTGTTCCTGAGTTATGGTGTTGAATAATGGCCAGAAAAGTGTTTTTGCTAAACATTATCATGTCACAGAGGCATACATGCTTTGCTCGAGGCCCCAGAGTAAGTCACCGCTGGTTCATAGTCAGTGAAGCAGCTTAAGACTCTTCAGATGGTACTGCAGTGTCGAGCCTTTGTAGCCTGTGGAGAGAGTTGTTTACCCTCACAAATATTGAATAAGATGCACAGGATAAAAGGAATACCATATGTGAAATCTTTTAAATATTGAAAGACATGGTAAAGAAAAAGATGTCTCTCAATACTGCTGAAAGACATACGTATATGCAACGTCACCTCCTCGAGATACATTTAAAATTCGTTTTTATCAGTAGATTGACTCTCACAGCTTGACGTAACTCTGTCATGTTAGAACTGTTGGTGTCACTCAAAACGCAGATCTAGTGCCGGAGGACGTATCATATATGGTAAATGTCTGACTCTTGGCTAATTTAACTCGTATGTGTCTACAGTGTGAAGAGGAAAGATTTTGCAAATATGACACGGCTGGTGGACCTCACATTATCCAGAAACACCATCTCCTACATCACACCTCATGCCTTTGCCGATCTGGAAAACCTCAGAGCTCTACACCTCAACAGGTATGGATTTGCATAGCGATATTATTAGCTTTGCATGAAATCCTCTTGGTAAATATAAGGTGTTGTAATCAGTTTTATCGATCTCTGTCTGTGTCTGATCTGTAGTAACCGGCTGACGAGGATAGGCAACGATACGTTCAGCGGCATGTCGAAGCTTCACCACCTCATTCTGAACAACAACCAGCTGGTGCTGATCCACCAGGGAGCATTCAACGACCTGCTGGCGCTGGAAGAATTGGACCTTAGTTACAATAACCTGGACTCTATCCCTTGGGAGGCCATCCAGGTCAGGATTTCTTTAAACTGCAGCAGCCTTTCGAAACCTGTTTGGCTGAGTGCCCTGAAAAAAATCCATTTCCAAGCACAATAAAATGGCCTTAAAAACTTTTTGGTCATTTATTTGAGAATGATAAATCTAAAAGCCCTTGGGGACTCTTTATTTCTGAGGCCATTATGTGGTCTATTCATTAAGCTTATTTAAAGTTGTCATGGATCTTTTCACAGAAGGAATTTTTAATTTATAAGCATTTTCAGTGCCAACAGCCATCGTTTTACCACAGCACTTTTTCAACCAATAAATATTTTTTTTGTAATTATTATAAACATCAGGGCCTCTGTGGACCATCTTACTAAATTGCTTGGAAACTTTGCTAAGTAGTTATAGTCAAGTCTGATAAAAATGTGGGGTATTAAGCAATGTTTCTATAATGACTAGCCACATGGGAGCTTTGTTGTTTTCAGTTAAACATTATGTTTACAACATAGGAATGTTAACACTCTAATTCAATTACCAACAAAAATAATAACAAACCAGAGGAGTGTAGCCAACTAGACGGCTATGCTAATTGGATGAATCCCTTACTGACTCTTCCTGGGTGATGTATTGTAAACAATGCAACAAGAGTTATAGCTCCATATTATATGGAGAAATTCATAGGCTATATCAAGTCTAACTATAGTCTAAAGGGCACTTCAAAATCAATAAGAAAGATTGTAATTTAGACTGTGGTTCGTGATTGCGACTAAATAGACTGATATTATTTATTGGCCAGAATAACTAAAAAGCCTGGGAAACCTAAGGAAGTTTTAAAACTGTTTTTTTTCTCCATCTACCTACATTCTTAACCTTCTCAAGGCAAAAGACAATAAAGTTCTCTGTCTTTCTGTCTGTCATTGCTGCAGAAAATGACCAGCCTCCATACTTTGAGTTTAGACCACAACATGTTGGACTTCATTCCAGAGGGGACATTCTCCCTGCTACAGAAGCTCAACCGGCTTGACGTCACCTCTAATAAACTCCAAAAGCTGCCACCAGACCCACTCTTTCAACGAGCACAGGTATTCTGAGAGCTTTTATTCCCGTCATGTTGAAACTGAACCTAAGAAATAGAGAGATTCCATGCCCCCTATTACAGATTATATGAATGTGATAATGCAGGTTTAATCCTTAGGAACAAATATTTGCTGTCTGGACACTATATGAATTGTAGTCGATGGGGCATCCTCCATATTAGTGACTATTAAATCACTGTAAACCTGTTTAAAGCACATTTGAAACTTTTCTTATTTACGCATTTTCATATTTAATTAATTCTGGCCCTTCCGATTTATACAATCTCTCATTCTAGGGAAGGGATTTTTTTCCCCCTCATTCTTCATCTGCTAATGGGAAAAAGGGCAAGGTGCCGCACACTTGGCTGCCCAGATGATGGTTAGACAGCTCCCAGTGAACATGTGGAATAGAGTGTAAAGCAGGGTTTGACTATGACATTTTACTTAACTAATAAAGTTGAATGGAATCATTTTTTCACACTACCAGGTCCTGGCCACATCAGGGATCCTGACCTCCTCCTCTTTTGCATTGTCATTCGGTGGGAACCCCCTCCACTGTAACTGTGAGTTGCTGTGGCTGCGACGGCTGAACAGAGAGGACGACCTGGAGACGTGCGCTTCACCCCAACACCTCTCTGGACGATACTTCTGGTCCATCCCTGAGGAGGAGTTTCTCTGCGAGCCTCCACTCATCACCAGATACTCCCATGAGATGAGGGTGCTTGAAGGGCAGAGAGTTGCGCTCAGGTATCCGCATCTGTTATGATCTGAGATACATAAAAATACTACAAACACATGTAATCACTGAAAACCAACAAAGTTTCCTCATTATCTTATAACCACTCTGCACTGTGTCCCTCGGAATTACATTTAATTCCGATAGTTGTGCATTACATTTACAAGACACTCAAGAATACATGAAATGCCCCACTGTTCAATGAAGCACAAGACAGGGACATCAAGCTGAATTTTTGAGGAGGACAAAACTAAAACTAAATCAAGACAACAGGTCTGAAAGCCGATGATTACTTAATTTGCATATATATTGGTCACACGCTTCCAATCATGATAGATGTTATGTTCTCAAATATGGAATTATGATGAAATGTGAAAACAGCGGGCAGAGGGAATCAATGAGATGCTATTATTCTCTTTCCTTTATTGCGCCTTGATCTTAGCCCCATACATGAGGTATGAGTAGAGGTTTATCAGAGGCTCAACCCACCAAACATTTCTCATCTTTTGCAGCATCCATTTTAATAGATTAACCTGCAAAAAGCCAAGAAAAGGTAGTGGTATGTGTTGATAATGCATTTTTAATCTCCTGGTTTACCCTGCCTTTATTTCACTCATTATTGGATGTAATACCTCTGAAATGCATTGCATTGGGTTGCTTTCATTTCCCTTTTCATTTCCACAATAGCCTAAACGTCATATAATTTGGAGCCCACTTTACTTCATAATAGAACTGTGTTTGAAGAATGCACTCAGTGTGACCCTGCAGCAAAGTCCCATGAAAGATGACTAAAATCCCTCATTTTTTATTTGCTTATAATTGTGATGACTTTAAAGTGCTTTATTATTGCACCCATTTCAATTCATTGATGAACCTGGACAAAAGGTCAATGGGAGAAATCCAAGAGTATGAATAGGAAGCAACATTTTCTTCGGTTCCTCAATATTTAAGTCAGTGTCTTAGTTGTCATAAGGCCTGGAAATGGACTGATCCACATTAACATTTAGAAATAAGCCACCCATGTAGCTCTTTTGTGTATTGTACTTAGATAACACCTCACATAGAGCTGTAACTATAAGTTGCATAGTTTTCCTTGCCTTCTTCAACAGTAAACTGAATATGTTTGGGTTTTGGGTGTGTTTTAAAATGTTGCTCTGGGCTCTGGAAACATGTGGTGGGCATTTTTTTGCTATTTTCTCACATTCTCTTGATCAGAGTTTTACTTGGTAATGAAAAATATCTGTTGGTTACTAACTAAACTATACCTGATAATTATCAAATAATATGTAGAATTTATTTCTACATCTTTGTTTGTCTTTTTTCTTTGTACCTATTACCTTTTCCCATCATTAAGAATTTTTAGTACCCAATATAATGAAACAATCAAATTCCACTGTAATTCAGAGGCTGTGCTGTACATCATTTTCAAAGTTAATGTGCTCTGTCGACTTGAGATAAGACTCTTTTCCATTTAAGATGGAGGGTGGAGAGTATCTAGAAACTACTCTTAAGTAATGCTCTACTTCTTGTACACTTTCTAATGTGTTCACTCTGCTTTGTTTTAGGTGTAAGGCAAGAGGTGACCCAGAACCAGCCATCCACTGGATCTCTCCTGAGGGCAAACTGGTATCTAACTCCTCCAGAACGTTGGTCTACAATAATGGGACTCTGGACATCCTCATCAGTACTGTGAAAGACACTGGCTCCTTCACCTGCATCTCCTCCAACCCTGCTGGTGAAGCCCACCAAACAGTAGACCTGCTTATTATAAAACTCCCCCACATCTCCAACAACACCAACAACATCCAGGAGCCTGACCCCGGGTCGTCAGACATTTCCACATCTACCCGGGGTGGAGCCAACGGGAGCAACGTGACGGTTGATGTGAAGGGCGGAGTGGATAAGAGGGTGGTGACGGCTGAGGCCACGTCATCAACGGCACTGATCAAGTTCAACTTCCAGAGGAATATTCCAGGCATTAGGATGTTCCAGATACAGTACAATGGGAGCCAAGATGACTCATTGGTTTACAGGTAAGACGTTCATCACAGGAGAGTCAAACAGTTTCCATAATGGAAATGAAACCATGATATGGCTAATGTGCAGGTAGAGGCTGACCCAAGTCTGAGCTGTATAGATTAGATTACAGTAGATTAGATGCAACTTTAATGACCCTGTCGCTACAAGGTCTCTAGAAGGGCGCTAAGAGGGAGCTACATGGTGCTTTCAGCCTGTATGAAAAACAGGGATAAAAAAGAACAGAAGTGCAAAAAATTTAATGGCAAATAAACTACTAAATATTTTCTTCTTCTTCTTCTTCTTCTTCTTCGTGATAATGTTTAAGACTATTAATGTTTTTGTCAGAGCATATGTACAAACTATAAGTCATTGTTTATTACCTCACAGCACAGACATATTACACATCAGTGCAGATTAGAGCAACACAGAGATGAGACGGGGACGGACAGCCAAGACGCCGGACAAATCGCGCCGCGAGAAAGTTCCCGATCCTCAGTCGAAGCCGGCAAAACGACGCAGCTCACGCTGTGCTGCTGACTCACCGCGATGGCCTTGACAGGGAGACGCTCGACTGGTCCTCCTTGACTTTTGCCGTTTGCAGAGGATTACGCAGATTAGATCGATCTCACAGGGAATGATTGTTATTTGAGCTAAATATTTACTCCAGTGAAATGGGGGTGAGGGAATTAACAAACACATAGAGCTTTTGTTGGGACATCTGCAAGTATTATCTGCCTTTCATATCACCACTAATCCCCACACTTACTTTATCAGTACGCATCATCATCATGAGCGGCGGGAGCGCTCAGATTGACCGTCTGGCTCGTGATGATGACAATGCCGTAGGTTGTTATTAAATACATCTCTGAAGACTGATTTCATTTTACTTTGAGGTAAGAATTCGTAATCCTTGATCTCTCATAGTCTTTATCTCTCTGTGACGACACCAATACATAATTAACAAACAGCGATCATTCATGGAAGAATCTGGTATTAACTGCCTTGCATATTATTCCTAATCTCTGTACATAATTCATCAGCACTTAACCCCATTCAGAGAATGCATCATCGAGAGACGGCGCCGATGGGATTTAAAGCTGCCTGTCTTCCAAAGATAGCGTCATAGCTTTTCACATCAAGATCACTGCTTTTCCTCTTGACCTATCTCTTTCTCTGCTGCTCTCTCTTTTATTCACAAAAAGCACGCCAACACTTTTGTGCATTTCCAGGACTGTCATCCTACAAAAGGCTGTGTTTATACTTTTAGCCTGAGACTTTAAACTGCTTGTTGGAAACTATTAAATTGGAGAGTGTGACGACCCCAAAAACAAACAGCTTCCCGTGGGGGCACGGAGGGAGAGGAGTGATTAGACAGCCTTTCACCACCCACCCTGATCCTTCCTCGCTCTGTCACGTCACTCAGTCTTTCTTCCTGCCTTTTCAGCCTCCCCTCTTCCTATGGCTCCCCTTTCATCTTTCTTTCCAATATTAAAGAGTGAAGTCAGTTGTGTTTCTCCAATGTTATTTTGCAGCCCTGTTGTCTTTAGATAGCTGATTGATTTCCATTCAACACCTCTGCTGGCACAAAGCAGCATCCCCATTGATTCTTTTTTTTGTTTTTCATTAGCCAAACACAGAGGAGAAACAGAAGTGGGACTAAGAGGGAGAGAGAGAATACAAAAGAGGGAGAATGACAGGCTCAGAAAGACTGGTCCTGTTGTCACAGACAGGGCACTCACTTTTTCTGGTTAAATGAGAGCTTATTGATTTGCCGCACATTGACATTTCTGCACTTTACTCCCCACCTACTCCACATAATGCTCTTGGGTGCATGAAGCTGTATGTTTCCCTCTCACTGTGAATTCAGCGATAGTTTGAAGCTTTTACAGGCATATCCTCCCAGTTATGTGAACCTCCTGGGCCTGCAATGCGCTGCACATCTGAATGGTAATAGTTGTAATACTTGATTCTGTATTGATCCCTGCAAGGAAACCCCACCCACCTCTCCTTCCACAGGGAGGTCAGGGTCAGCTGCAGAACAGCACTCCTTGAGCTGACAGGGATTCAGTTTCTCGCTCAAGGACACTTGAGACAGGCAGATGTTTACTGATACAGTACTGGTGTTTTAACGCCAGTCCTCCTGTTTAAGTATTGTATTTCTGTTCCGGAGGCAGGCCTACTGCCCAGCCGGCCACAGAAGAAAAACCCCTTCACAACAGCAAATGTAAATAATCAATAATAACCAATTTTTTTTTAATGCCTGTTTTCCATGTGAATATTATTGAAAGGAGTGCAAAATAGCCAAACAATTCATCATTATAATAGCAATTTGAAAAATCACAATCCGATCACAGTTTTCCAAAATGATCTTAACAAGCTGCAGCAAGACAAAGCCGGGATGTTAAAGTGTGAGTTGTTGAAACATTAGAGATAAGAGCCAAACAATCAGTCAACTAATCGATTAGTCGATCAACAGAAAAATCATATTTTAAAAATCATTCAGTCATTAACATAATTTTTCATGCACAAATGACAGAAAATGCTGTTTTCAGCCTCTTGAATATGGATACTTCCTGTTTTTCTCTCTTTCATACCATATTAAATACCATTACCTCAGACTCTGAGAAACTGGGATGGACATTTTTTGCTATTTTCTGACAAAGATTAATTTCGAACAAATAAGGAAAATCATTGTACAGGTACAACCGATATGAAACCTTGGCTGTTTGTTAATATGCTCCCTGTTTGCCAGTTTTTTTTTAATGATGTACACTGATGGTTTTAGAAAAAAAGAAACACTGCTCTGTATCATTTCTTATGTGGGCTAAAAAACAAACAAACTAGCATTAGCACATACAACAACCAGGGTCGATTGCATGACATAGAGCTGCTGAAGAGCATTGTCAGAATATCTTAGTTAGGCTTCTTTAACGTACATCACATCACCTTTCTAACATTAATCTGGACATTTGCTATTTTGAGTCTGGGAAGCTAACTTTAGCTCATGCAACTACAGTACAGAATTTTAAACTGTATTAACTTATTGCTATCTTTTATTGCTAATTGTCATCAGTCAGATATGAAACCACTGTAAGAAGTGACTTACCAGTGACTCATATCACAATTAGCCAACAATGCAAGTGTCATGATTAACCTTGATTATAGAATAAATGAAATTTGTATTATTGTCTCATGCATATAATGCCCAGTTCACATGACTGACTCTGGGAGGACCTCAACAACAAGCAGCTGCCTATTTATTAGTCTTATTCTACTAATCATGTAGAATCAAGATGAATATGATTTATACAAATTTCAAAAATTTGAAATTGGTTTGCATAATAGTCATTTGTTTTTTGGATTGTCCATCCATCCTATTCTTGTGAATGTGATATCTCAGGACCACCTTGATGGAAATTCTTTAAATATTGCACAAACATTCATTTGGACTCGAGGATGAACTGATTAGATTTTGGTAAAGGTCAAGATCACTGTGACCTTACATGAGTCCCATGCTGGTGAACGCAATATCTCAGGAATGCTTTGAGGTCATTTCTTCAAATTTTGCACAAACATTCACTCAGACTCAATGATTAACTGAATTGATTCGGTGGTCAGAGGTCAAAGTTCATGGTCACTGTGACCTATTAAACCAATTTTTAGTCATAACTCAAGAATTCATACACTAATTATGACAAAATTTTACACAAACTGTGCTGATTGTATAGATCTTCTGTGCTGCCGGGTTGAACATGCATGTGTGAAGAATCCATGTTTCAGGATTTAGAACTTCTTTGCAGCAACATCCATATTTGAAGCATTGTAGTCCACCACACGCTCTTTGGTTCTGTTGATATTGAGCTTCGGGTGATTGTCTTTGCACAATGGGACCAAGCTCTCTATCACTCTCTATGTATTTCAGTCTGGACATATATGTAAACTACAACTTCACTGGTGCACAGAGGCACACAGCCGCGAGGTGGTAATTCTAGTTTTCTTCAGGACTCTTCCTAATAACCCAAAATGGATATCAATTTAGCTAATTTTATCAAGGGAGTAAGACCTTTTTCTTCTTCTAATGCCACAGAACATATGTGAAACAATGGATGTCTATTTTTCTCTCCTGAAATGCAAACTGTAAAGAATGAAATTGAGTCCTCCATGCAGCCTTTATTTCAGCCTCAGCTGTTAAAGCCTCATTTTAGGGTCAGGTCAAGGGAAGACTGATGTCGATGAAATAATGTGCTGACCTTTTACACTAGACCTATCACAGCACATGCAGTCTTTACACTTCAATGGTTTTATTGAACAATTCACAGCCATGTCAATGATGATAGTAAAACTCACCACCAGCAGCGACAACCATGACCATAAAATGGCCACAAAGTAGATTGTGCTCTTATTTAGACTTCTAGAGTCAATTATTGCCCTTAATTAAGGGTTTGGATGAATGCTAGCCATTCTGGGATTATAGAATGAATGACTGCACAAATTATAGGCTATACAGATGTAATGTTTAGTCAATGGATGGATTAAACACTGACAATGGTAAAAAGGCTGTTAAATATATCTTGAACAGAGCAAGAGATTTGTTTTTAAAAGTAAAAATAGACATTGTTTTGTTTAGCAGGACTTAGTTATTTCTTATTTCCTCTTTCAAGCCCTTAGAGAGCCCTGACCCCAAGGATCAACTTGTCTAAATGGTATTTGGTAAGTCCTATCTGTGCTGCCAGGAAGAATATCCCGGAGACATGCTGAAGCCTTCATTTATTCATGGTTTCAGCGGCCTGAAACTAGTCAAATTTAAACATTTTGCTTCTAAAATCGTGGAATCAGCTTATAAAATACCCACCATGTGTAAATTTTTAATTATAAAATGTAAACTCCCCCAAGGCAAAGCCCACAAATTCATGAAAAGGACTATTTAATATGTGCAGTGAAATGTAGGGTGGCATACTCTTACTATGCAATAATAATAAATAGAATAAGAACAAAAATAAGACTTGGCAAAAGAAATATAAAAAAATATTTTTAATATAAGTACTGAATACCAGAGTTCAAATTGCCATGTGTGTAAAAAAAAAACGTAAAAATGGGGTTAGGGTTAATTTTTCAGTATAAAAAAGGAAAGAAAATGTACATGTCCTCAATGATAGCTGGTCCTGGCTAGCATATATTGTTCCTTCTTCTGTGGTCCCTGATGACAATTGGATTCCTGTTTATCTTGTGCCTCTGACAAAGGACGTTATATAAAGTCACCCAAAAACTTGCATTTTAGATTTTTTTTTAACTCACTATTCCTTTTTCACAGCAGAAACAATCAAAACCAACGTAGTACCAAATGACGTGGCACCAACCAGGTGCATTTACAAGCTTAAAACAAGAACGGCATTAGTAGGCCTCTCATTCTCTCTCGCTCTGTGTTTCTCTGTAGAGCATGTGCGATTGTCAGTAGATGGGAGGGGAAGAGCAAGGGGAGATTATCCACTAGTTAATCGTTCACGGATGGCGTCATTCTCTCTGACGATAAAAAAACAGAAAAATAGATTAATAATTAGAAGAAAATTTATATTTAGCAAGCAATGTCGATATTGTCGTAGGCTGCCATAAATAAATGAATGTGTGCAGAAACCCTAAAATACCTAGATTCTTTTAGCATCTTTTACATATCCATAAGCCCAAGCCCTATAGAAACGGTTCATTTAAGGCTTAGGTACTGTAGAATAGTTTACTCGCTACAATGCTGCAGATATAAAGACTTCACAACATCTGCCAAATCTAAGGTTGTTGTGTCTTTTATTGGAAACAAACTCTACATTGACATTCACAAAGTTGCTGAAGAACACATACAGAAAACCCGCTCTCCCTCTCTTCTAGTCCTCCTCTGCCTTTGGTTTTGTTATTTATTTTTTTTCTTTCCTCTATGTTCTTTCAGCTGTTGTTTTCCAGTTGAGCAGATCCATCGAGCTACAGGGGCTGGTTGCCATTTGCCAAAAAACTACGCATCAAGCAAATTGTGTGGCAAGCTTTTTATGAGACAACACAAAGGGGGATGGGGGATGGATCCAAGCTTTTAAAAAGGCATATTCTCCCCTTCTCTCTCATGCACTGTCTCGCACAAGCAGGAAGCAGTTTATCCTTGCCAATAGTCCCTGCGGGCCAGGTATAACACCTAGCTCAGCTGTGCTTAAGGCATGAAAAAACATCTGCCTTTATCCCGCCGTAATGTTCCTATTCTGATTTTATAGCACCATAAACATATCACAGGCCTAACATAACAGTGTTATTGTTATAAGTAGTCTAAGGGGTTTAAATGCAGTAGAATAGAGGGAACTGTCACAGTGGTAAGAATGATCCTGAAGGGATGGAGGAGTGGAAAAAGGCAAAGGAAACATGGACGGAGACAATATTTATATGAATCTGTTCAATCAGATAAGGGAAGGGGAGGAGGGAAAGAAGGAACGAAGAAGAGGTAGGAAAGACAAAAAGAATATAACAAGAAAGGGAAGAAAGTATCACAGAAACAGGTTGCATACTAAGTTTAGAAGAAATTATATAATAGAAGAAGAAAGAGAAGGAAAGAATGAGGGGATTTAACAGCAGGAGGAAAAAGAATGTTCAAAAGAAAGAAAAGAAGGAATGATTTTAGGAAGGAATGAAAGGAGAAATAATAAATAGTGAGAAAGAATTTTAAAAAAAATAAATGAGGCAAGGACTACTGACTGGATGACTGTTTGGAAAGAAGAAATAGAAATAAAGCCAAAAAATGAAAAAGTAATTCCATGGGAAAAGGAAAATAAATAATAGGAGATTAAAAACAAAAGGTTTAAAAGCAAGTAAGAATGGATAAGTGAAGAAACGGCAGTATGGAGGGAGAAAGTGTGGAAGGAGCCAACCACAGCATTAAAGAGAAATGAAGATGACTCAGCTAAACTGGAGGAATGGAGCTGAGCTGGGGAGATGGAGGTCTACACCCAGCTACAGATAGTGCTGAAACCTCTTCCCCGCATCTGGGACAGCTTTGCTGCATGGCACTTTGACATCTAGTCTGCTGTGCTTGATTGCACTGAGCTCAGCAGTAATGAGATCTCGCTAAGTGTGGAGCCTCCTTCCTTTTTGTGGAGGACACGAAACAGCTTTTCGCTTGACAATATTCAAGAGGTCACAGACTCGTCGTCACATTTGACACATTTACTGACTTGGATAACTAATAATAAACTGATCCTGATTACATTTGGTTCACCAAATGTAAATATTTTGCTCTCCACTAACTTCTGATAATTCCTCTGCTATGTTCACCAGATAGTTGCTAACTTTGCCTGCTGTTTGGTGCTGGGCAGTAGCATGCAGTGGAGGTTTTTGCTGAAAACCCGGTGCCTCCCTGAAAACTAGTTTGATGAGAGCAGTGAGAGTGAACCAAAACAGTAAAGCTGAGCGCTGTGACACCAAAACAATGAGCTTTCAGGTGCTAAAATGCTCTGTAGACCTTCTCCTGTAGGGAGAATGCAGAGTGTAGTTGATTATATTCAGTGGGTTTCACACTACCAGCAACACTTTTCATATTAAACAGTAATTTTGCCCATTGTTAATATAGAAGTATTGACTAGAGCAGCTTTTAACTTTAGACTTTTCTGCACGTCTTGACTGCAAATTTTAGTTGCTCAAGCTCTGTTTACCCCCGAGAGGAATTGGAAATTCATTAAACTAATTTCAAAATTCTAATTTGTTCCATCAGAACATTCATTATTTTTTCATGCTTTTACTCTCTGGAATTCATTAATCCGTGATTTCTTAAAACCCCCGAAATGGCAACTGTATGCTGCCTCACCTTGAACAATTCTAATATGAACTGATAAGGGAAAACAAACAGCACTGATGTTTGATGTTCTTGCCATCTGCTTTACTGATAAGAGAGGAGTTCTTACAGGGAATGATTCCACATAAAGAATCTAAACTATCAAGTTATTTTTCTCCTCAGTTTTTTTTTTTTTCAGTATGTGATGATAATTACGAGGGAAGCAGATCAAAAGGTGGGGATAATTATAGCCTAGATTTTAGATAATGCTGCACACTCATTTAAATTAGGTGGCATTATGTGTTACTGGGAACGGTAATACCTCGACTATTATTTATTAAAATGGTAATTCTTACACAGTTTATTGGTGGGCAAAATGTTGTCCTTATTTAATTACTTGTTAAAGTGTTCCACTTAAATAATTAAACTTTGGAATCATTGCCAGACCACCAGTTAGGTGGGTAATAAATGCTCTTTCAGTGACTGGGTCTAATGAATAAAAATGGCTGGGGAGGTGTTAGCAAAGCCCACCTGGCTTGGGCTCAAAATCCCTGTTCCACCTCTGACTACAAGCTGTGTGGGTGCTTGTTAACCATTAGCTCCAGCATCAGGGGCATTATGCATGGTAAAACAGAGATAAGAAGCTAGTTTCTGCAATGTTTCCTGTCTGCCTGAGAGACTCAGACCTATTAGCATGGCACTGTTCCATCTGCTGTGTAAGCCACATTAGCTTTGAGGTCAACAGTAATGGGGCAGGAGTTGAACTACCATAAATCCTCTTAGTTATTCTTAACTGCTTTGATTGTGACTGTAGCGTGCTGTCATGTGAGATTATGTTGCGTAATTGTTCAGAAACGTCATTATACAACAACGAAAAGAAGTGTTTGAGAATTTGAAAATAACACATGTTTAAAAAGTGCAGTCAAAAGAAAAGTTTTTTAAAACCCATAACTGCTTTTGCATGCTTTTTTATTGGCTTATCTGACAAAGTTCTCCATGTTTCAGGCTATTTAATTTAGACTAGCTTGCACAGCGGTAGCATGGGAGGCTTTAGCCAGAAGCATTAAATTCCATTTTCTGAAATAATTGGACAACCTAGTTTTAGATATCTGTGACCCACATTTTGGTCCCATCCTTGTTTGGGCAACACTGCTGTAATGTATTTTTCTGTTTAAACACTTCTAATATGAGTGGGTCGTAGCCTAATGGAACCCACTGGTATTTATACAGTTTTACTTTTTTCTTCTACCAAGAACATTTAACAGCTGAAACAGCTTTATTATCAGGGTTTAACATTTTCCAACATTTTTTTCTTAACTCTTGTCACCAAGACATCTGAAGACATCCAAGACAATTGAAATTTGTTTGCAAAGCAATCTCACCAGAATGGCTGTTTAGTAGCTGTTCTTGTTGCCTTCAGTCATACCACATGAGTTTCAACAATTTCTCAAGCCCATTCGAGACCTTAGAAACAGCAGTTGACCAAACAGTCTAAATACAAGAACCATTTAGCAGCTGTTCTGGAGCATTCAATCACATCACATGACCCTCATCAGCATATGGAGTTTGTCCAGCTAATTATTCTACTATTATAGCTACAGTTAGATTTGCAACAGGCAGTCTGTAAGTTAACCACCAAATGAATTGTCTGATATTACTTCATGACAGACCCATGTGACATGGGCAATATTGTGTAGTTTCTTTGTTTTAAAGAAATAGTTTCACATGTTGGGAAATACATGTATTTGCTGGCTTGTCAAGGGATGACCTATTCTCATGGAGAGTAAAGAGCTGCCACCAGCAGCTGGTTAGTTCAGCTTAATCTAGACTTTATAAAGCCAGGCTATATGTGTCCCCTTGTTTTCAGTCTTTATGTTAAGCTACGATAACCTGATGCAATCACGAGCTTCATATTTACTGTAAAGGCATGAGAGACATCGATCTCTTCACATCTACCTTACTACAAGAAGGCAAATACAAATACCACATTTTTCCAAAAAAGTTCAAACTGTTCCTTCGGAAAACAAAAACATACATTAGACCTGTGAGTTTAAATCTTGGATATGACATGAGGTTAAGTAGTTCACAGTTTTCAGGTGTGAGCCTCTGAGAAAACTCAAATATTTCACACAATACATAAAAATTTAGTTCCGAACACCAAAATCTTTTTTTTTTCCCAAACTGGACAACATCCTCTCCAATTATGAGATGCAAAAACAATATTCCCCTGCAGCAACATGAAACTACTAATAAGCTACCCCAGAGCAGTGAGTATAATTTAAAAACATTAGAAGTTGTAGCTATGGCCGGACTGCGCTCTGCTGCTAAGGGAGCTACAGCTGAGTTATTAGAAGCCCCGGACTCTTATCGCACGGCTCCAGCTCGACCTGGAAGCCCTGCTGTTGTGTGTTGATTCATCGCCATGAATGCCTTTTTTACCCTCCTAAAACAATGCGTGCTTGTGACCTGTAGGCTTTGTCCAATATTTAATCAGGTGAAATGGCCTGAAATAGAACAATCTGGTATCATACTTATACCGTTCTGTGCATGGAGGCAATCATTTGTCTTGAGTGAAAAAGGTGAGAGCAACTAATGGAGATCACATCATCCTCCTGGCTTTGTCCCGGCTGGAGTGAGGAAGGCTAGAGTTGATTATTGCTCGCCCACGTCCGTGCACGTGCGTACACAATACAGGATTTAGCAGCATGTAGTGCTGTGTCAGTGATGAATGTTGGCAGGAAGCCAGACATAGTGACAGCCACTGGGAAGAGAAGGCTGCCAGATTTCTGTCATGGAACTCACACACATGCATGTACTGTAAACACACACACAAATACTGCAGACACATAAGCACACAAATGCATACTCATGGAGGAGCATGCACACAGACACTTTCTCTTGTGTAATGAAAGTGTAATGAAGCTCAGAAACACACACACACACACACACACACACACACACACACACACACAGACAGAGAGGCGCCCTGGGCTGAGGGCTTGGCAGAAAGAGTAGATAGATTAGTGTAATAGTCTCGGCCAAGGCAATCATCTGCCCACTGTAGGGCTTCAAATAGTGGCAGCAAGATCCAGCTCAGACACAAAGAAATTAGCCACAATGAATGAGTCAGTTTGGATGAGTTCACAACGCTAACGGCTCACACAGTCAAGAAATAATCGTGTACAAGACAAAAAGAAAATCCACTCATTTGCATGAAAATGTAGTTTGGAAACTCATGCTGCAGAACAAGGTCCACAGACAAAAACACTGTCAATATCTTGATTGTTCCTGCATCCATGAATTATAAATGATGACAGCTTGGCTTAGACGTTGACAGTGAAAACTAGCTATGCAATGTGGGTTTCACTGGCCTGAGCGTCCAGTTGGAGGGGTTCTGTTTAGAATCCTTCTGATGTGGGCTGTCTCCAGGAGGAGCCATGTAGCTAATGGTTTCTTGGAAGCAAAGGTTTCTGGGGTGGAGAAAAGAGAAAATGTCATTTGTTCATGTGGAAACATAGCAAAACTGAAAACAACCCTCAAGCAATTAAACACAGTTGCAACATTGGGTTTTTGACTTGTCTTGTTAGTGTTTTAAATTACAATTTTCTGCCTTCACTGTAAACAAAACGTACTAATCAATATTAAGATAATGTACTTGATATTTATCAACAATATTTATTGTACCCTTTCCCTTACAGAGCTATAAGAGATTGATCAAGATAGACAATTGATAGCATTTTTATGCCTCTGCGCTGACAGCCGTGACCAGAGGCATTATGTTTTCGGGTTGTCTATCCATCCGTGTACTTACCTATGGGCAACCCATTCTTGTGAACACGATATCTCACCTTGAGGGAATTTCTTCAAATTTGGAGCAAATGTCCACTTGGACCCAAGGATGAACTAATTAAAATTTGGTGGTCAGAGGTCAAAGGTCAAGGTCACTGTGACCTCACGTCCCTCCAACTCTTGTGAACACGATATCTCAGGAACGCTTTGAGGGAATTTATTCAAATTTGACACAAATGTCGACGTAGACCAAAGGATCAACTGATTGGATTTTTATGGTCAGAGGTCAAAGGTCAAGGTCATGTGACACAAACAATTTTTTTTTTCTTCATAAATCAAGAATTCATCCATGAATGATAAAATTTCAAATGGATATCTAACAGGGTAATGAAGATGAGTTCATCACATTTTAGGTCAACGGGTCAACTTCAAAGTTAACTTCACTGTGACATCATAATGTTCTGCAAAAACACATTTCTGGCCATTATTCAACACCATCATTTAGGAACAGAAGATGAGATTAGATTGTATAGATCTTCTGTGCTGTTAGGTGGAAGATGTGTGTGAGGCATTCATGTTTTAGAATTTGGAGCTTCTTTGCAGCAACACTTGAAGCATTGTAGTCCACCACAAGCTCTTTGTTTTTGCTGATATTGAGCTTCAGATTATTCTTGTTGCACCATGTGATGAAGCTCTGTATCAGTCTCTACATAAATTACATGAATCTGGACAGACATGGATGGAAATTGCAACTTGATTGGTGCACGGAGGCATACAACTGCTTCTTTCACTGATGTGAAGAGAAGGAATTTGCTCAATGATCAGAGACAGTAGAGACAAAATATGTTTGGGGATTCTGTATTGACATGTTAGCGAGAAAACTCCCTTTTATCAAAACATCAAATGACACAACATCTTTTAAAATAGTGTCACATTCCTGCAGCAAAGTTATTATTATCTCATTTTGTTAAGTGGCTGTTTAACCTTTTTAACGACGCTACTGCAGCAGTCACAGGTGGTCAGAGAAAGTGTAAAAGTCATAAGATCCCCACGTCAGGATCTCCAGCACAAACCAGAACACACACCAGTCAGTGCCACCAGTTCACCACTGTTAAACCAGAGGCCTTTATACCAGTTTTTACCTTATCGCTAATTTGTATGTTTTGATAACAACAGTTTCAATTAGTTTGGCATGATGATAACCCAGAAGAGTTTTTCACCTGGAATGTAGCTATGTCTTCTGCTTTCTGTCTAACAAGGACATGTTTCAACTTATAGTAAACTAAGTGGTTCACATTACCATTATTACTAATACAATAATATTGAGCCACACAAATACTAAATTTAGGATTGTGATCTTATTCAGACTATGGGCACTTATTAGTATTATATAGTATTTGGGAAGATCATCTGTGTGATACTGTCACTTTAAAATATGGTATCTCTTATGTGTATTGAAAAATCAGAAGGTGCAGGCATTCAGGGTCAACATCCAAATATCCACTGAATATTGTTTAACCTGTCTCACCCAGGAGACATACAGTATTAATGAGCAAGTCAACTGTGTTCTCTGTTTGAGAGCATGACAGTGTTTAAGCCTGCAAGAAAAAGACAAACCCGGAAAGTGCAGGCCATGCAGAGTAATAACACAAACACATTTATTTTACACAAAGATGCTAATGCTTTGCTGGCCAATGTGACACACAACCACTTACACATTTGCACTCATGAATAAAGCCCAAGGCCACAGCAATAATAGGGAGATTAATCTCTGTCTGTCTGTATATACAAATTTGCTTGTATATGATGCTGTAGGCACTGGGGACACTTTCTCCTATCATTAACCTGTACACTTCAATGACACTTATTGTGTGTGTGTGTCTGTGTGGGACCAAGGTTCAGCACAATAGTGATGAAAACATCAAGAGAAGCAAAGGGGAGAACACTCATGGTCAGCCAGGGTATAGATAGTCCTATTAGTATTCATGGGGTCATATAGATGCTCTCTCTCTCTCTCTCTCTCTCTCTCTCTCTCTCTCTCTCTCTCTCTCTCTCTCTCTCTCTCTCTCTCTCTC
>JBBPCS010000374.1:11855674-11867837 GCA_037974645.1 Hollardia meadi
ATGTAGAAAATAATAAAAATAAAGAAAAACCATTGAATGAGAAGGTGTGTCCAAACTTTTGACTGGTACTGTATATAGAAAATTATTTAAAAAATCAAGACTGGGTATTTTGAAGTGTTTAGTCTTGGTGCTCGCTGTGATTGGCGGGCTGTGTGGTCATGTGGCCCTTGCTGACTCAGTTAATGTCTGCAGGCGCTGGAGACGTTGACTGGCGCTCTGTTCCAGCGGCCGCCACTGATCGCCGCTGTGAAGCGTCAGCTGAGAGTCCGAACGATCTATGAGAGCAAACTGATTGAATACGACCCAGAGCGGAGGCTAGGTAAGATCACTGATTAATAATCAAACACTTGTTGATTGTTCATCCCCTCATGATTTTACTGTGGTCGTGGTTCATCATTAAGCCGCGGTGGTGTCACAGGTCACATGATTGTGTTGCAGGTATCTTCTGGGTGAGCTGCGAGGCAGGAACTTACATCCGGACTCTGTGTGTCCACCTGGGTCTGATGCTCGGGGTCGGAGGTCAGATGCAGGAACTGAGGAGAGTCCGGTCCGGAGTGCTGGGGGAGAAGGTAATCATCACTTCCTGTTTGCCTCTGACCTAATCTGTGACGTCACACTGAGGTCACATTCAAAGTGTTGAGTTCAGTCCTGCTGCTCAGTGCAGGTCTGCTAATGAAACTTTGGTACAGAAACCTGCAGCAGAGACACAGATCACATCATCTGTCGACACTGTGGAGCCTCAATGCTGCTGACATCATGATGACATCAAACTGTCACTGCTGACATCACATGCCTGACATCATTTTGTTTGTTAGGACCACATGGTGACGATGCACGATGTCCTGGACGCTCAGTGGCAGTTTGACCACAACAAAGACGAGTCGTACCTGAGGAGGGTGATCTTCCCACTGGAGAAGCTGCTGGTGTCGCACCGACGGCTGGTGATGAAGGACAGCGCCGTGAGTCTTCCTCATCTCCATGGCAACTCCCAACACAAACAGGGAACACACTTGAGTGACTCAGACTGTTGTGTCTCCAGGTGAACGCCATCTGCTACGGGGCAAAGATCATGCTGCCAGGTGTCCTCAGGTACGAAGACGGCATCGAGCTCAACCAGGAAATCGTTGTCATTACATCCAAGGGAGAGGCCATCTGCACAGGTGAGGGGATGCACAGGTCGGGCGGTGAGCGGGTGAAGCCACATGATGAGTTGAGGAGTGTCAGTAGCTCTCTGGGCTGTGATGACCTGTCATCTATCACCCTTTTCTGATGGCTTCACTGAGACTGAGAAAAAAGAATGACTCATTAATTGCTGATCTTATTGATCGATAATTTTTCTCCAGCTGTGGCTCTGATGACGACAGCTGTGATCTCTACATGTGATCACGGCGTTGTGGCGAAGATAAAGAGGGTGATCATGGAGAGAGACACGTACCCCCGAAAGTGGGGTCTGGGTCCAAAGGTGCGCCTGAAGTTATTGATCACTTCTGATCATTGAAATTATTAAGAACATTGTTTTCAATGAAATTTATTTTTGTTTCAGTATTAATGAGTTTGTTTAATCAGGCCAGTCAGAAGAAGATGATGATTCAGAAGGGACTCCTCGACAAACACGGGAAACCGAATGGCAGCACGCCGGACGACTGGAAGAACCAATACGTCGACTACAGGTACGCCTCACCTGGGGGGGCGGGCCAGACAGAAAGCTGTTAGTGAGGCAGCAGGCAGGTGAGATGCAGGTGTGTCGGGTGAGATGCAGACAGTTATCCCTCAGCCAGCTGACGTGCTCTCTGAGGGAGTCGATCTGCTACAGAAACTTTCAGGTCGGAGCTTCTTCACTCTGCTGTTTGCTGAGCTGCAGCTCACCTGAAAACACTGTTCTGCATGTTCAGGTTAAATGTCTTGTATTTGGCGTTATATACATAAAATTATGTTTGCATAGTTCATGTCCTGAAGTCTGGGGGTCCTTTGGTCTGGGGTGGGTTTAAGCGTGTTTGTGATTTAACACAGGAGCTCTGAGAACTTTGATTATGAATATGAAAGATGCACAAAATCGGTTCAGATGGTCAGAAGTCAATTTTTTTCTACCGATAGACTTAAAATGTAGGGAAATTCAAAAAACTGAGAAGTCTCCTGTTAAGGCCCGCCCTCCAGAGGACCAGGTGTGATGTCGTACTGAAGGTGTTTTAAAGACTTCCTGCTCCTCATCTTCAGTCATCATGTTGACATCAGAATCCGTCTGTAGAAACATTTCCTGTTTTCAACTAAAACAGTTTATTTTGATTTACAGCGTCTCCAAGGCCACAGAGGAGTCATGTGATGCTTCAGCAAAGGTAAACTCACCTGATCAAACACCTCACATACTGTAGGGGGGGGGGCGCCGCTATCAGGACTGACAGGTTGACATAGAACAGACTGTAAATTAAGATGGACGACATGAGAGCTCCTCGAAACATCTGGATGGCCCCCTGGTGGCTGGCTGCAGTGTAGCTCATAAACCCCTCCCCGTCCTAGTTAGCAGATGGGACATGGTCAAATACATTTTTCTCAAAAATGGTTTCTGGCATTTTAGGTAGTTATCACGCTGATGTTTGTTCAAGTGTTGATTTTTCTGATAGTTTGGTTTTAATTAATTTGATGTTATAATTCTGTTGACATCACTGAATCATTAAACGTTTTATACCCAAATGCTTCAAAGCTTCATCCGTTGCCATGGTAATCGCGGTCCACATCAGTATTTGAATGTTTAGTTTTAATTTTTCTGAGACAAGAGTTAGTAGTGATCGACTGAGGTCATCGTTCACTTGTACGCCGCCACGTGGACGGTTCACTCTGCTGCTTCCTATATGCTAGAACCGCAACCTTCACAGGTGTGCACTGTTGTGATATTTTTCTTTGATTTTAATGAGAAGCTGCTGTCAGCGTTTCCCGTCACGTCTTCATGTCGTGGCAGCAAAATAAAATCTGTATTTTGAAGTTGAGGAAATTAAATGTTGAGACGCTCTGATGGAGCTCAGGGTTCATCAGGAGGATGACCCTGGACCTGGACTATGTACCAGAACCAAGCTGTTGAAGTGTCAGCCACACACACACAAGCATCGAAGTCCTGTACGTGGTATTCAGGATAGCCAGAGTGTTTTACTTGTCAGTGATGTCACGCATTACTGGTTGTTGGTGTCATCCAATCAGAGTGGATGTAGCTGAAGTCAGTAACTGTGCTCTGCAGAGGAAGAGGGAGGCCATAGACAGCGACATTGAAACTATGACAACACCCAGCACGCCGTCTGCAGACGACCTGAAGAAGGGGAAGAAGAAAAAGAGGGAGAAGAGGGCCAAACTGGAGGAGGCGGAGCCTGAGGGCGAGGGGGTGGAGGTTGAGACAGAGGTGAGTTTAATTTGTGGACGGAGCTGTCAGGTATGTTTTAAACCTGTCCAGCAGGGGTCGGCCGTGACAGTTGGTTTGATTTAATGATTTAATGACGGAAAAAGTTTTCAAACATCCACATGAAAACGGAATTATATCTCCACGTGCAGTCGGGTCACATGACTCATTGACTCATCACATGACGTCCTGTTTGATTGTAGCTGTGACGCGTGTTCATCACACATGAAATTGCCGTCGCTTAACCTGAAACTCGCTCGCTTCCTGTCGGACTGCTGGAGTTTTGTAGGCCGGACTTCACGTGGATGTTCCTGTCATGTAATCTCTACCCAATGAAAAGCTTTCAGTTGTTTCTGCAGTAAAACTGAAGAATCGATTGGAACTAAAGAGGATTTAATGATCAGCTGATTAATATGAAATCAAAGGTTTTAGTAGGATCTGCATTTTAACTTCCATATCCAAGTCACAAAACATCTACTGTAAGAACGTCGTCCAAACTGAACTGAGCAGGAAGTTGACGACGCATTTGAAACGAGAGCTTCCGTTACCATTTAATTATGAGCTGGTGACATCACAACGCATGCTAACACTGCTAGCTAATGAGGTGGTGATAGATGTTATCACATCATCAGGTCGTCCTGTCCCGTTCTTTGACAGAAACTCTTCACATTTGTCACAAACGTTCACTTTGACCACCAAAATCTAATTGGTTCATCCTTGAGTCAGAGGTCAAAGGTCACTGACAAATAACATATTTTTTGTCATAACTTAAGAATTTATAGGCTTATTATGACAAAATTTGACAACTGCTGATTGTTTAGATCTGTGCTGCTGCTTCAACATGTGAATATTTGAAGCTCTTTGGTTCTGTTGATATTCAGCTTCAAGTGATTGATAGTTTGGTCACATGATGCAACAACAGTCACTTCATATATTATGAGTCTGGACACGTGATGAAACTGACTTCATTGCTGCTTGGAGTCGTACAACTGCACGTTGGTGATTCTAGGTTTTTTTTTGTGCTTAATGACATGAATAATCATCAAACCAACTCGTTCTGATATAAATTAAACGTTACAGGTTGAACTGCACTTTCATTCATTCTGTCAAACATCACTTCAACCTGTTGGAAAACGCTGAGCCAGATGTGAATCAGTGCGATCAGCAGTGACATTACTGTCCTGTATATGTCATATAGAACCAGGTTCAACCCAGTGTCAGTTTTTACATTTACAGCAACAATGTGATTGCTCGTTAAGTTCAACCAAAGCTGGACGTCCAAATCGAGTCCTGGTGTTTCACTGAATGTGAGACGACTGTAAACGAAGCGGAACAAATATTGTTTCAAAATGTTTTTAAATGCATTTAATGTTTAAATTGTGTTAAACATGAAGTTTGTCCTGCAGGTTGTTGAAAGTGCCAAGAAGAAGAAAAAGAAGAAGAAACAGAAGGACGGTGACGGGTCAGAGTGACATCAGCAGGAAACCGTCAAACTCCGCCCACTGCCACACCTGTTTGAATGCAAAGCATTCTGGGAGTTGAATAATGGACTGCATGAATGCAGAGAGATGTTTTTGTTTTATATAAATCTTTGTTTTCAGCTGTAAATACCTGAACAGGAAGCCCATTTGTAATTTCAAAATAAAGCTGTTTTCTGTATTTCTCGTCAGTTATGTTCGATATAAAGATGAGACGACAGTTATGACTCATCACTTCAGACTGATCAGAGGTTAAAATATATACGTCAAAAGTTGTATTGACAATCACGTGAAATTCTCGCTCTAGTTGAATATTTTTAACTTTCACGAATGAAGCGGATAATGCGAGTTTCGCACCACATCATTTGCGAGAACTGCAGGACGACACTAATTTGCATCTTTTCATTGACTTGGTAAGTAATCTGGCAGTGCGAATAATTGTATTCACTTTTGGAGTGAACGTACCGTAAGTGTGAAAACATTGCGCAAAGGATCCGACAGCGATAGTCCTCATTGTTCGAGTAAAATCATCTGTTCAGAAGTCTTGTCAAAATCTCGTGAGATGTGAGTTGTTGCAGGAAGAAGACTGTAGAGAAGTGAGTGAGAGTTTGGAGTTTACCGAGAGGGACTTTATTTCCAAAGGCATGGCTGAATATTTAGCTGATTTTAACTGTCTAGATGAACAACAGCTCGCCTCTCACGAGATTTTGGAGCGAGACTTCTCAGACGAGACTTGTGCTCGAACAATGAGGACTATCGCTGTCTGCATCTTTTTGCCTTTATTTGATAGGAACAGCTGAAGTTGAGACAGGAATGGGGGGAGAGAAAGTGGGCGAGTGACATGCAGCAAAGGGCCCTGGAATCAAACACGGGCCGCTGCGGTAAGGACTCGGCCTTTGGTACGTGGGGCACCCCACTCTACAAGGTGAGCTACTGGGTGCCCCAACTTCATTCTTAATCTCACAAATATTAAAGAAAAGTGAGGTGTACTGGAAACCAGTCTGTCCCAGTTCAGAGTTAATATGACGAACTCCTGTGATCCGTCTATTAGCTCTGAAGTCAAAAGGATATTAAATGAGTAGATTAAATGTGTTGATGAACACAGGTGTGATGAGTCATAGAGGCGGCCCTGAAAACGTGATGCTAACAGGTGTAAGGGAGGTGAAGAAATGAATTTTATGTTTAGATTTAAAGGTCTCAGCAGAGTTGGACTGTCTGGTGTCAGCTGACCGAACCCTCACCCTGGGCACCGAACCTTCTCGCAGCCTAAAGTCTGAGCTGACATGGATAGAAGCCAGTGAAGTCAGGCTCAGATTGGTGTAATCTGATTTTCTGGCTAGAGTTGGGATTAGCATGCAGCATTCTGAACCTTTTAGTCCACGCAGGAGAGTAGACAACCAAACATTCCAGTAATAATCAAGTCGGGATGAGACGGAGACATGAATCCAGACTTCTGCATCAGTCGTGGACGGAGTGGACGTACCTGAACTGATCCGGACTCGGACCGATCTACTGGTTTTTAGAGACCCGGATCAACGTGTTCTTAATGCTCAACGTGGCTTCAGTTTGACAATCCTGGGTTTACTTGGACTTCATTTCGTAAATATTACAGATTGTGCACCATTTCAATAAAATCTCTGTTTGGAGCATGAAGATCTTGTTTTGAAATAAACACATTTTGTCTCTGGAGTTTAGAACAAAGTTCAAATGAAACAGTGGAAACAACAATGTGAAGCTCACCGATTCATTCTGACATTTCAGCGTGCGATCATGTTTAAGATGTGAGAAGATCTAATGAGACGGAAAACAAAGTTACTGCTGTAATCATTGTTTTGTGATGAGAAATGTCAATTAAAATGATCGGAGAAAAATACTTTTATTTTCAAATTAAAACATTTAAACTGAACTATTCTGAATCTTGTCACTCATGAACAGAATGAAACTTTATAAAGTTAAAACTGCAGCAGATTTGTTTCCCTCAAACTGTGATTCTTTCTGCTTCACATTCAAGCTACAAAACCACCTTCAGAGGCTAATTAATAATAATATTGTGATTTCTGCCAGAAATGACTCCCTTTGCTCTTCATTTTTGTAGTTTTCACCCACAAACTGACGACATGATCGTTTTATTTTTGGGATTATTTCAGATTAAATATTTTCTAATTGGTTTTGAATTTCATTCTGTGTTGAAACAAATCATTTCTCAGGGGTTAATAATAATGCAATTTAATTTGTATAGCGCTTGCAGGTTCAAAAAAAATGTATCTTCTATTTTGCAGCCACGTCTATCACAATGTAAGCTTATGGGAAAGTATTTTTGGGTCAGTGTATCACATGATGTAGTTACACGGTTTGGCCACTATGTCAAACAGGCTTCAGGCACTGTTCCTGGGGTGCACCGCACACAGTTGATCCCTTCAACTCACTTTATTAATGTAATGGCAAATTTATAATCATTCATTAATGTATCTATGTATTTATATGATGTTGTTGTATAATCATGCATGTTGAGACCAAGTATAACCTTGTTAAAGTGCACCACTATAGGAGAGATGATCCTGTGCCAGGCACGAGAGGCCTCACACTTTATTGCTTTGCTGATAAGTGAGTATGGCCATATATCCTGATTGACTTTTGTGGCCTGGAGTGATCGTGTGGTGGTGCAGACCCCTCTTTTGTGGAGCCTCTGTGACCTACATAGAAACTTCTCCATGGAGGGTGGGGTGTTCGTTTATTTTATGTAGTTGCATGACAGTATAAAGAGAGTGTATGATCCTATGTTCATTGTCAGACTTTGAAGCAACTTGTTTGTGGAAGGAGTTCTGTCTCTTTTCGGCCAAATCGTATTACAATAAAGACAAGGAAAGACAACTGATAGTTTAAGAGTGTTTATTCTCATATGAGTTTTGCCACAACAATTAACAAATATTAAAATGATTTATTTTATCAGGTCAAATTGAGTTTTAATGTTTTCAAACACATTAAAATATATATTTTTTCAGTTTTTGATGCAACACGTTCTTTAAGACTTTGCGTTGTGATTCAAACTTGCTGTTTGATCAGCGTTACCCATCATGCAGCAGTGATGGCAGCTGCACAAAAGGCACATTTAGTTTGAAGAATATAATTTTACAACAACGAACTGTGATGTCACAGAAGGTGCAGTCAGATAGTCTCTGATTGGTCAGACACAGTGACACGTGAGCGGGTCTCTGTGTGAGCTGGTGACGACTCGGACTCTGTGATTGGTCAGTCTCTGCAGGTCAGAGATCAGCTGCAGCAGACGAGGACTGGGCTCGTAGACAACCCAGCTCGGGTCACTCGGGTCTGGTCTGTAGTACGAATCCAGAACCTCCAGAGTGTCGAGACGTTGCAGCTGCTGCAGACACAGGAAGTCGTCGTCAGACACGTGACGGTGTCTGAAACACAAAGACAGAAGGTTACCATGGAAACCAAGTCCTGGTAGGAGATGTTGATTCATCCAACAACCAATCAGCTGGCTGAGTTTACTCAAACTGAGCTTGAGTTTGTCTGAACTCCTTAGGGAAATTATTGGACTTAATCCAGATATTGATTATTGATTATCAGGGATCTTCCAACAGGATTGGTATTTTAGTAATAATTTGTAGAAGACAGAGGTGCCCATCCATGAAAGTTTGATGCATACGCTGAAAAAAGAGGTCATCAGGTGTCAGTGACTCACCTGATACGGAGCGTCCTCAGGTGAGGGAACAGCTGTGGGAGGAGTCTGACCAGGTTAGAGGAGGAGCTCCAGGGCTCCAGGTGCAGGTGCTCCAGGTGAGGAGCTCTGTGTGAGACAACCTGCAGATCTTCAGGCTGCAGATCCACACAGAGAGTCAGACTGAGGAGGGAGGACGGCAGGAAGTCTGCGTACACTGCCAGAGGGTGGCCTCCTATTGGATGGACAGACTGAGGTCATCGCAATGTCACATCTCAGAGGTTTAAGCAGCAGGGAAACAAACATTCAGGTGCTTTAGTAACAAAAACACGTGCAGTTCCTTCAGTGAAACAAAAACTAGAAAAGATCAAAGTGTTTTGTGTTCACTGCTGCTCACACATTCCTGTTGAAACAGGTGGAAACAGAAGCGCTGCAGTAAGTTTCTGTTTGAACGCGAGTGAAGTTAAAGGAGCTGAAAGAGTGGAAGATTCAGAGGAAGGTGGAGCTGAAAGAGTGGAAGATTCAGAGGAAGGTGGAGCTGAAAGAGTGGAAGATTCAGAGGAAGGTGGCGCTGAAACGTGACTTCAGCTGAAGAGACAGAAGACAGAAAAATCAAAAGACCAAACTGTGTTTCTATTTCATTAAAGATTCTATCCAACCTGGCAGCAGTGACAGTCCCATATCAGTGAATAGAATAACAACAGAGTCACAGTAGAACTACAGTAGAGTCACAGTAGAGTCACAGTAGAGCTACAGTAGAGCTACAGTAGAGTCACAGTGGAGTTACAGTAGAGTCACAGTAGAGCTACAGTAGAGTCACAGTAGAGCTACAGTAGAGTTACAGTAGAGTCACAGTAGAGCTACAGTAGAGTCACAGTAGAGTCACAGTAGAGCTACAGTAGAGTCACAGTAGAGCTACAGTAGAACTACAGTAGAGCCACAGTGGAGCTACAGTAGAGTCACAGTAGAGTCACAGTAGAGTCACAGTAGATCTACAGTAGAACTACAGTAGAGTCACAGTGGAGCTACAGTAGAGTCACAGTAGAGCTACAGTAGAGCTACAGTAGAGTCACAGTAGAGTCACAGTAGAGCTACAGTAGAGTCACAGTAGAAGTCACAGTAGAGCTACAGTAGAGTCACAGTAGAACTACAGTAGAGTCACAGTATAGCTACAGTAGAACTACAGTAGAGTCACAGTAGAACTACAGTAGAGTCACAGTAGAGTCACAGTAGAGCTACAGTAGAGTCACAGTAGAGCTACAGTAGAGTCACAGTAGAGTCACAGTAGAGCTACAGTAGAGTCACAGTAGAACTACAGTAGAGTCACAGTAGACGATGAGACTCACCATGCACACTAAGGCTGCGGAGCTGCGGCAGTGACGTCAGCCATGTTTGCAGGTGACAGCTGGGTCCAGGTACAGAGTACAGGTGGAAGATTGACAGGTTGCGGAGGCGGGACAAAGGCTGCAGAACTTCCTGTGTCACCACAGCATCATAGTTCATCAACTGCAGGTCAGACAGCTGCAGAGCAGCGCCACCTGCTGGAAGACCAAGACACCTGACGTTATACCTGTTACTGTACCTGTTATTATGAGTCAACACACCTGAACTGAAATGGTCCGATCAGAAGCTGCTTTATTGATTATTGATTAGAAACTGATTTACATCCTGAGAATTGAGCTTCAGATGTTTTGACCACAACAGAAAGAAAAAATTGTTTCTATTTACATAAATATGTATTTATAGTTTTTTTTAAAAACACAAATAAACTTCATTGAACGCAGTTTTAAGAAGTATAAAATAAAATGCATGAACTAGTTTTCACGGGTAATTGAACTTTTTTCAACTTTTACTTGAACAATTAAATCTAAACAGATGTTTACCTGTCTCTGTGCTCACCTGTGAAGTAGGCGGGGCTGAAGAAGTCATGTGATAGCGTCTTGTAGGTGATCATGGTCCAGGACAAGTGTTTCAGCTCAGTCAGGTGAGTCAGGATGCCAGTGAGTGTCGGGACTCTCAGACTGCCATCATGGTGCAGCAGCAGTGAGGTGAGACCAGTCAGCTGACTGATGGCGGCCAACAGGTGAGAGGCGGTACACGTGAACTGCACGTTACAGAGGCTGAGCTGCGTCAGCTGATGACTCAGAGGAAACAGGAAGTCTATGTTCTTTAACGGGGTCGAACAGTTGGTGACTGACAGACGCTGCAGCCGGTGGAACAACTTCAGCTCATCGACGCCCTCTGCCCTCCAGTCGTCCAATTGCAGTGCGTCGAGGGCAGGAAGCCAGTTGGACAGCTGCTTCAGGTGTTTCCTCTTACCTGAACACACTGACACGCTGCCCACATGCCTCTGCGCCAGGCTGCGCCAGAACGGCCGGTTGTATCGTGAGAAGTGTCGCAGCACGACACTGAAGCCTCGCCACAGGATGCGGGACTTATCCAGCAGGTGTCTGAAGTGTGAGCAGGTGCAGCGCACGCTCAGTTTGTCTCTCAAGGACAGGAAGCTGAACACCTGCAGCCACAGCTCACCTGGAAGCTGCAGCGCTGACATCACGTAAAAAACACATCAACAAACTAATCCTGAGGTCTGACAGGTATCAGCTGTATCGATTATTTATTTTTGCTTCTGTGATCATCCGAACTGTGACTCCTCGTCTCTTCGTCTGCTGCTGCCGCTGCTTCCTGCTGCGTCAGTGAGCAGAGAGTGTGTGACCAGTGAGAGGTCTCACTCTGCTCAGGATTCATGATGCTGCAGCACAAACACATTTCACTACTTAATTCCGTTGTTATGTAATCAATATGATGATGATGATGATGATGATGGGTGAAGGCAAACTGAGTACAAACAGGAAGTTGTTCTGTCTGAAGCTCCTGAATGTGATGATTTTTAACTGTTTGTGATTATGACAACAATGAGTTTTGAAGTGGCAAAAACCTTGAAATTGGATTTTTCCTTTAACCCGTTGTTTCGTTTTCCTTTTGTTTTACCACAACGGGAGTGAAGGTGGGGCATGTCAGCCTTCATTAGAAATAATCCCTGAAGCCATTCACTGTTGCTTCTGGTTTATTTGAAGTTAAACACAAAATCTTAAACTTAAACTGTTGGTTTGGAGATGCTATTCTGAAGATGAGCTCAGGCTGACGCCGAGGTCAATGACGGTATCTGCTGCACCCTGCCTTCTACACCCCATGTGCCATACTTATAGCATAGCGCCCTCCACCTACCCACAGTTAAAGAAACTTAATGTGGCTCCTACACACCGGCCCCTAATTGTTCTCTATGGAATCAATTCATTAAATGAATTACAAAAAAATTGCCATAAATGAATCAATTACGAATCATTTCTCATAGAAAAATAAAGTATATCCCTTAGTGATGTCTTTGATTGTAGGAAAGCTTGTCACTCTTCAGTTTCTAGGATGCAGCAGAGCTGGTTATCGGCCTTTCAATGACTGAAGTCTTCGTCTGGAGCTTCACTGACCGGACCAGACCTCTTTCATCCGGCTTGGTCTCCAACACTCTGCCTAATGGTCATGACCCCCGAGGAGCAGCAGGGTCAACCACCAGGACAATGTCTCCAACATTCAAGTTCTTCCTTACTTTTGTCCATTTCTATCTTTCTT
>JBBPCS010000374.1:11893505-11906282 GCA_037974645.1 Hollardia meadi
ACACACACACACACACACACACACACACACACACACACTCTCTCTCTCTCTCTCTCTCTCTCACACACACACACACACACACACACACACACTCTCTCTCTCTCTCTCTCTCTCTCTCTCACACACACACACACACACACACACACACACACACACACACAGAAAGAGTTTTATTGGAAATGAAACGTGATGGTCAGACTGCTCCTTTCCATCACTTCAGGTAGTTTTGACGTCACTTTGATGAAGTCAGCAGATTAAAACAGATTTGACAGTTGATGTAATCCGGGATCGATCGATTATTGGAGCTGATGTTTATTGTTATTTTGTTTGTTTGATAAATTAATTTAAATATTTATAGTATCAGTAATATTACAGTAATATTCTGTGTAATAGTATTTATATTTTATAGTGACTAAAGTTATCAAATAAATGTATTGGAGTATAACGTACCAGTACCTCAAAATTGTACTAAACTGTACTTTACCTTGACTGTAAATGTGTGTCAGTTCTAAATATTGATTATTAGATTACTAATAATCAATATCAGCCCTGATAAAAAAACAAAAAACATATTGATCGATCACTGATGGAAATATTACTGAATGTATGAAAAGAACTCAGTCAATGGATGAATAATATTAATAAATTAGTTTGATCATTTGTTTTTTTAAAGTGACACCATGAATTTAAAACATTTCTGAATCTTCATAATCAATCAGATTAAATTACGACTCAGTGTCTCGTTTGTGAATCTTCACAATCTATCAGATTAAATTACGACTCAGTGTCATGTTTATGTCCAATCACTGAGGGTCTGTGGGAACCTGGTTATGATCTTTGAGAGCAAACTCAACTTTGATCAGCAGCTAAAATCAATAATTCAATCGTTCTTTCTCCATTACATCTTCATGACTCAGCATATATTCCTGCCTGACTCAACACAATCTCACCAAACTTTAGCTGGTTCAAAAATGCTGCAGTGAGACTTCAACACAAGAGTCCACATTATTACCATAATAATAATAATAATAATAATAATAACAATGTTGTTATTATTATTTTTAATAGTAATATTATTAATAATATTATAATGTGTTGTATCCCCCCTGGCAGACGTCTGTTAAGGTCCAGGATAAAGACCAGAGGAGGCCGGCTTTCGGTTTAAGGGCTGATCTGATCTGTTTCCTCTTTTCTCTCATTTTGTTTCTTCTTTATTATTTTTTTATATTACTCAATTGTGTTTTAGTCAATTTTATTAATTCTACTTGTATTATGTAATCTCTCGTTTTTTAATGTCTTTGTGAAGCACTTTGCATCTTGTTTTATAAAAGTGATATATAAATTAAGTATTATTATTATTATTGTTGTCGTTGTTGTTATCATTATTATATTTCTGTCTTGTGGGTTCAGCTGAATAACAGCTGAATATTCTGTCTGTCTGAGCGAGTGAAGCACATCATCAGTACCAGACTAACGAAGCCTTGTTTAATCCAACTGGATTACTTTAATTAGACTGATCCAACTGGACTCAGTGAACAAACCAGTTTTTGAATTGATGAAAGTTGATTTGAAACATTTCTACTGTTTCGAGATTTTAAGTTGCTGCAGAATCTGGGTCCAGAAAGATCTGCATTCATAACCTTGTTGTGAAGCTAAAAACCAGCCAATCAAATCCAAACCAGTTGGACCTGAACTGAAGAATTCTAGACCAGTTAGACCTAGATTAAGAGTCTGGCTGCAGAGTGTCAGATCACTTAGACCTGGACCTAAGAGTCTTGTTGGACAGTTCTTGGCCTTTTGGACCGGGGAAAGATACCAGAAGGTCTTTACTGCAAAGTTCTAGACCAGTTAGATCCTGATCAAGAGCCTCATTTCAGAGTTCTGGAAATTTATCTGCCTTGCTGCAGATTTCAGAACCAGTTGGACTTTGGATAAGAGCCTCCATGCAGTTTTGGACCAATAACACTACGAACATCCTGCATAGTTCTGAACCAGTCTTACCTGACTTAGAGCCTCACTGCTGAGTTCAGGGCCAGTTGGACCAGGACTAAAACCTTTGCTGCAGATATCTTGTCCCTTTGGACCCAGGGGAAGAGCCTTGGCCTCTCAGGGATCAGGGACTGCTCTTGTGCAAAGTTCTGAATCAGTAAGACGTGGATTAAGTCTTGCTGCACAGTTCTGGATCGAGTTGGGTCCACTTTGACTTGTTCCTGGCCTGGAGGACTCACATGTTTTCCCTCAATGGGGCCAGAAGGACTCATGGTGAGTCAGAACCAACCTGATCTGACCTGATCTGGGTTTATGTGTTTCAGACTGACACTATGAATGAAATCCTTGAAGTGGGTCTAAAAGCCTGGAAGTCACCAGAGTTCTGTGCTGACATCATTGTTTATGAGTCGGGATCCTGCGGAGGAGGAGTGTCAGGTTTAGGGTTTCTGTGTGACTCACGGGACAGTAAATCCTGCAGCCGTCACACTAAAAGCTCCTCAGTGATAATTATCCTGTAACTGTAACTCACCTGTCACCTGGCCACGACCTCGGCCCAGACTGACAGGCTCCAGGAGACAGGAAGTGAGGTCACGAGGACAGGCAGGTAGAAACTGAACTGAACCTGGACCTGAACCTGGACCAGGACCAGGACCTGGACCTGAACCTGGACCTGGATCTGGACCTGGACCATGGACCTGGACCTGGATCTGGACCTGGACCTGGACCTGGACCTGGACCTGGACCTGAACCTGGACCAGGACCTGGACCTGAACCTGGACCTGGATCTGGACCTGGACCTGGACCTGGACCTGGACCTGGACCTGGACCTGGACCTGAACCTGGACCTGGACCTGGACCTGAACCTGGACCTGAACCATGACCATGGACCTGGACCTGGACCTGGACCTGGACTTGAACCTGGACCTGAACCTGGTTCAGGATGCAGTGTCAGGATGCAGTTACATCGCGGGCCTGGTTGGTGTTGAAAGTATGACGGTCACAGTGCTGCCCTACTTCTCCAGGTGGGTCAGGTCCCTGAGGAGGGACAAATGTTGCTTCCTTTGGGGTCCTCTTTCTTTAAAGGTTTCACAACCCGTTTCACCAAGTCTGCAACATAAGATATTTTTCTTTGAGATTGATTTTGACTCATTTCACAAATCAAAACGAATGTTATACGTTTGTGAGCGACAATCGTTTGGAAGACATGACGCTGCCACCCAATCAGTGAAGTCCTCGTAAGTCACTTCTGTTCCAAGGGTCCCCAAATGTGGCGGCAAACATGTTTTTATATCAGTGTTCATGTGGTCTCTCTGGCTGTGTGTTAAACTGGTTCAAACATCAAAGGGAGAAAGTTCTATGTCAGACTTATGTCTGAGAAACATGACATCTGTTATGGGGTTCCACAAGGCAGCTGCCTTGGTCCATTATTATTCTCACTCTACAGGCTGCCACTTGGTGACATCATTAGAAAGTACAATGTGTGTTTCCATAGTTATGCCGATGACACACAACTGTACATCTCAGCTGAACCAAACGATGCTGCAGCTATAGACTCCATCACTACCTGTCTTTTGGCAATAAATAAATGAATGAGTAATAATTTCTTAAACGAGGACAAAACTGAAATCTTACTTGTCGGCCCTAAAACAAAAAGAGAAACACTGTTTAATAATCTGGGGAAATTAACTCCCCAGATTAAATCTGAAATTACAAGTCTTTGTGTTATTCTGGATTCAGATCTAAGCTTCAAGTCCCAAATTAACAAGGTGACCAAAACCTATTTTTTCCACCTGAGAAACATAAAGCACGAACATTAATAAATCAAAAAGATGTAGAACAACTGATACATGCCTTTATTTCACTATTTAACTGACTTGATTACTGTGATGCACTTTTTACTGATCACCCTTAAAACCAGTGAGAGACTTTAGCTCACTGAAAACTCTGCAGCCCGGCTGTGAACCAGAACCAAGAGGAGAGTTAGTCCAGTTTTAGCTTCCTGTAACATTTAGAACTGAAGCTCCTCCTCCTGATATACAAAGCCCTTCACGTTCTGGGACCAGCGACATCATTAACTCCCTTGTTCACTATTTTCCTTCACTGTGATCATCGGCTGCTGTTTATTGGAAGCTCCCAGAAAAAGCTGAAATAAAATTAGGGATGCAGCTTTTGTTAGTTTTGGCCCAAAGCTCTGGAACACACTGCCTGTAGATCTACTATAGATATAGATGTACTATAAGAAGAAAGAAAGCTAAAAACTCACCTTTTTACTTTAACATTTAATGAGCTACAAATTTCTGATACGGGCTTGAAGCTTGTTTGCGCCTCGCACGTCTGCACTGTTGTATTTTTATTTTTTCAAACTCGATTTTACCCATTCTATGTATGCTATTTTTAACCTTGTTTTAAATATTATTACTCAGTTGCTTTAATTTCCATCTGTCTATTTTTAGCTTATTGTTCCGATTCTTAAAGTTTTTATTTTCCATCTTATTTTCCATTATTTTTGACATTCTGTTTTGTTTTTATCAAGTTTACATTCTCTATCGCTGATTTCATGTCTTCTATGTCTTTTTGTGTGCAGCACTTTGAGCTGCATTTCTTGTGTGAAAGGTGCTATACCAATAAACTTTATTATTATTGTTGTTGTTGTTGTTTTACTCCTTCAGAGAGCAGCGGGTCACTTTAGATACAAGTCAGTCACATTAGAGACAGATTACACTCACTGAGGAGTAACGCACATCAGCTGCACCGTGTGTGTGTTACAGCCTGTTATTAAAGTCATGTTGGCAGCTTTGTTTCTCCCCTGAACTCTTCAACTCTATCAACCCAACTATCTACACACATGCACACACACCCACACACTTCCTGTGCTGTCAGTCATCGTGCTGCAGACGACAGGTGAGGTTACCTGAAGGTCAAACACTTCCTCACCTGAACATCAGGGTCAGATCATGTGACCTGTGACCTCACACTGACCTCTGACCCTCCGGACTACGATACTCACAATCCACCTGCATTCACTTTGTGTTATATTCAGGGGTGAAAGACAATACCAATCTGAGGTACTTGTACTGCATGCAAGTTATTTTACCACAAAGCTGAACACTGACCGATCAGTTCCAATCAAACTGATCAGTTTAATGGAGTCAGAGTGTGTTCTGAGGCTCTGATAGTCTGGATCAGTCACTGATCAGTCTGGAAGATGTTGGACCAGTTGATCTCTGATCTGTTGATGTTCCTCAGGTGGATGCTGCCACCTGCTGGTTGGACTGAGAACAACAGTTACAGTGATGATGATCAGAAATATTTACAGTGTTGTTGGTGTACAATACAGTCGCTCATCTGTCTGACCTGTCAGCCGGGGCCTCCGGCTGATTCAGGGGCCCAGACACACTGATCGAGCTGCAGCATCACTGGATTTTTCTTTCTGTCTGCTCTTCCTCCTCGCAACCTGCAAAATGTGTTTAACGTCCAATGAACCAATCAGAGCTCTGATGAGACACATGACATCATCATTCAGGTGTTCACAGAAGAAGAATGGCACGTGGATTTCAAACTCTGTGATAAACTTATTGATCTCAGATCTCCTTTGATCAGGTGATAAATATTAATAATAATATAATATCAATAACACACAATGACCTAAATATGATCAAAAGATGTCCACTTAATCTTTATTGATCTTTAACAAACTTTCCTTTAATAAAGTGAATAAACATTTACAGTGATTATTAATAAAATCAAATTATTTAATAAAAAAGAATTACATTAAAATTATCATTATGTCCTAATCAATAATCCTCAGTCGTTATATAATAATACATTTTTATTTATTAAAAACACATTTAAAAATAAGCAGGAGGTGAGACATCAGTGCTTCATGTTTTCACATGCTTATTCATGTGATATGCTGTCAATAAAATATATTGATTATGTAAAAAACACTGACAGAAAAACTGAATTCAAAATATTTTCATTTCAGAAACTGAAAAACTTTTTCTTACTTCCTGGAACAGAAAAACTGTGAATGTTGCCGATCAAATCAAATCAAATCAAACTTTATTTATAAAGCGCCGATTCACAACAAAAGTTATCTCATGACACTTAACATGTAGAGTAGGTCTAGACCACACTCTTAATTATTAGTTATTGATTATTGATTTACAGCAACACTGACAGTGACAGCGGTGAGAAAAAACTGCCTGTCACTGCCTTCGACCAATCACAGCTCCGCAGCCTCATATTGCTACCTTCTCATTGGCTGATTGGAAGGAATCCTTGTCATCTTTGCTCTTCATCGCCATCTTCTCGGCCTTTTTTATGACGCGTCTCTTCGACCGCCTCATCAGGCAGCACTTGACCGTCACAGCGACCAGAACCACCAGCGCTGCCACGGCAACCAGAACCGGGATCAGGATCCCCGACAGCGAGCTGCTGTCACCAGTAACCGCTGTGTCCGTGCACACTGGCGAATCCTCGTCGTGGTGTTTCCCGTTCTCGTCAGAGCACACGCACCTGTAGGAGCCTGCAGTGTTCAGGCAGGTGTACCTGCAGGGGGCGCCACCACCGCCGCACTCGTCCACGTCCACACAGTTTCCGAAAGTGTCTTTCTGGAAGCCGTCCTCACACGGGTCGCAGATGGTGGTGAAGTTGGCGGGAGAGTCGTTCAGGAGCCGCCACACAGCTGGACGGCCCAAGCAGCGGAGCTCCAACTGCACCGAGGACCAGCACTCCACCTGGATCCTGCTGCTGTTGTCGGGGTCCAGACTGAGGGAGCGGGCACTAGGGATGTGGGGGTGCTGACATAAGTCCGACCCCAGCGGAGGCTCAGAACCAGGATCAGCGTCAGGTCCCTGAAGTTCTGGTCCAGTTTTAGGCTTAAGCTTGGTGTCTGGTTCTGGTTCTCTGGCAGGAAGTTCATGTTCAGGTGCAGTTGGTTCTGGTTTTTGGGATTCAGGTATAGGTTCAGATTTATGTGGTTCAGGTGTAGCAGGTTTAGGTTCTGATGTAGCAGGTTTAGGTTCTGGTGTAACAGTGTCTAGTTCTGATGTAACAGGTTTTTGTGGTTTAAATGTCCCTCCTGTCCATGTGTATCTTAGCTTACAGATGAATTGGTAACTGTTCTTACAGCTAACAGGGACCAGACCCCACCCGGTCACCGTCGACCCGACCAACTGGCCCTTCAGCGCCGCACAGCGGACCGTCGTGCAGGTGTGTTTGGGCTCCTCTGTCCAGCGGCTCACCTGCGAGTCGTCGCTGCCGTCCTCCGTCCACTTGAATCCTCTCAGCGGCAGCGTGGGAACCACACACTCGTTCTTGACCTTCCTCAGGCCGACCCAGAAGGTGAACTCATTCTGGTTCAGAAGTGAAACTGACTTGGCGACGAGCGTGAGGATGTTGGCGACCTCATACTCCGTAGCGAGGGTGGTGAGGGTGCCGGGGGAACACGCCTCCATGGCCTGGTCGAAGCTGACTCGGGTGTGGTGGATGGTGTAGCGTGGCGGCTCAGTCGAGACGTTTCTAAACAGGATGTGAACCATCCAAAAGGAAATCCAGCAGCGGAACCAAGACTCCATCTTCTGTGACTCCGCCCCCTCTGATGATGATCTGTCAAAACAGAGAAGATTGTTTAACAGCGTCGGAAAACGTCGGAGCTCTACATCTCTGTTTCTTCTGACGGGTCGAGTGACTGATTCACTGCATTGATCCGATTATTGATTGGAAATCTCTCTACAGCTCAACGGGGAGAAAAAGTCAGGAATCTGTAATTATAATACAGTTCCCAGTGTGAGGAGGAGCAGAGTGAGGAGAGGAGCAGCAGTGTGAGGAGGAGAGGAGGAGCAGAGTGAGGAGAGGAGGAGCAGAGTGAGGAGAGGAGCAGGAGAGTGAGGAGAGGAGCAGCAGTGTGAGGAGAGGAGCAGCAGAGTGAGGAGGAGAGGAGCAGCAGTGTGAGGAGGAGCAGCAGAGTGATGAGGAGAGGAGGAGCAGTGTGAGGAGAGGAGCAGAGTGAGGAGGAGCAGCAGAGGAGGGACAGCAGAGTGAGGAGGAGAGGGGCAGCACAGTGAGGAGAGGAGAAGCAGTGTGAGGAGGAGCAGCAGAGTTAGGAGAGCAGCAGTGTGAGGAGGAGAGGAGCAGCAGAGTGAGGAGGAGCAGCAAAGTGAGGATGAGAGGAGGAGCAGTGTAAGGAGAGGAGCAGCAGAGTGAGGAGGAGAGGAGCAGCAGAGTGAGGAGAGGAGGAGCAGTGTGAGGAGGAGCAGCAGAGTGAGGAGGAGAGGAGGAGCAGTGTGAGGAGGAGCAGCAGAGTTAGGAGAGGAGCAGAGTGAGGAGGAGCAGCAGAGTGAGGAGAGGAGCAGCAGAGTGAGGAGGAGCAGCAGAGTGAGGAGAGGAGCAGAGTGAGGAGGAGAGGAGGGGCAGTGTGAGGAGAGGAGCAGCAGAGTGAGGAGAGGAGCAGAGTGAGGAGGAGAGGAGCAGCAGAGTGAGGAGAGGAGAAGCAGTGTGAGGAGGAGCAGCAGAGTTAGGAGAGGAGCAGAGTGAGGAGGAGCAGCAGTGAGAGGAGGAGATGAGCAGAGTGAGGAGGAGCAGCAGAGGAGAGGAGCAGTGTGAGGAGGAGCAGCAGAGTGAGGAGAGGAGCAGCAGAGTGAGGAGAGGAGCAGAGTGAGGAGGAGAGGAGGGGCAGTGTGAGGAGAGGAGCAGCAGAGTGAGGAGAGGAGCAGAGTGAGGAGGAGAGGAGCAGCAGAGTGAGGAGAGGAGAAGCAGTGTGAGGAGGAGCAGCAGAGTTAGGAGAGGAGCAGAGTGAGGAGGAGCAGCAGTGAGAGGAGGAGATGAGCAGAGTGAGGAGGAGCAGCAGAGGAGAGGAGCAGTGTGAGGAGGAGCAGCAGAGTGAGGAGAGGAGCAGCAGTGTGAGGAGAGGAGCAGCAGAGTGAGGAGGAGAGGAGCAGAGTGAGGAGGAGCAGCAGAGTGAGGAGAAGCAGCAGTGTGAGGAGAGGAGCAGAGTGAGGAGGAGCAGAGTGAGGAGAGGAGCAGATTGAGGAGGAGCAGCAATGTGAGGAGAGGAGCACAGAGTGAGGAGAAGCAGCAGAGTGAGGAGTTAGGAGTTGTGAAGTGGATTGAGACACGGAGCAAAACATGAAGCATGTTATGAAGGGAACGAGGAAGCATCCTAACAAGGAGACACAGACGCTTCTTTGTCTTTAATTTGATGTTTCAGGAGCTGCTCCTCTTACCGTCTCAGCTCTGATTCATCCAGCTCCTCCTCTTCTCCTCCTCGTTCTTCTCTGATTTTTCTTTCACCTCCTGTTTTCTCTACAGTTTTTTCTCCTTGTCTTCCTCTGTCAGGTCCTCCTCCTCTCTCTCCCAGCTCTCCTCCACAGTAGCTCCTCTGACAGACTGACTGCCGGCCTCACCCCTCGTCCACCCCCCTCCGGCTCCTTCCCCTCCTCCCAGACAGGAAGTGTGCTGAGTCTTGATACAGTGAGTTTCTTTCCTCCAGAGTCGAGCCTGAGTCAAAGTCAGATAACTTTATTGATCCTGAAACAAAGAACAGCAGAGACAGGCCGGTTCATCTGCTCTGTGATTGGCCGACAGGAAACGGTGTTTCCTCAAAGTATGTCAGGTGTCACCTGTCGCAGGTCAACACCGAGCTTCAGCAGCCAATCACTGATCACTGCCTCTACAGGTTTACATTCACTCACTCAGTCTGTTCAGGAGGTTCCAGGAGTCCTGGAGGAGGTTCCAGGGGTCCTGGAGGTTTGGAGTGTGTTTTAGACTTTGTGTGATTTCAGTCTCGTCAGACTGATTTTCATGTGTGTGTTTGATTCATCTGACAGGAAGTGTGTGATTAACCTGCTACTGAACACACACACACACACACACACACACACACACACAGCATTGTGTTTGAACAAACAGTGGAAACTCTCTCACACTGTGGAGGGTGATTGTTGTCACGGTGACCCAGATGCTTCCTGCTTCCCGGAGGAAGTGTGTGAAGAATGGCAGGAAGTTGAGGGTCGTGGAGGGCGGAGCTATGACTAATGAGCTGCTGTTGTCATGGTTACGCAGCAATAGATAACCTGAGTGTGTGTACAGAGTACTACTAGTAGAAGTAAAAGCAGTAATTATATCACTACTAGATCTGAAAGTAAAGTACAAGCAATACTAATAGTACCACCAGTACCAGTACGACAGTACTAAGAATACCAATACAACAGTACTACTAATGCAGTAACAGTACAAGTAGTACTGCAGTACCAGCAGCCTCCTGGTCATAAAATACTACAACTACTACTGACAGAAAAACTGTGAAAACACAGTCTGACATGCCAGAAAGTGACGCAGTAAAACATCTCTCACACACACAGTGACCCTGCAGATGATGTCACTGTTCTGTGAGTCTGTAGCGTGTCAGGGGGGTGTCATTATTATTATAATTATTTGATTTAAAGCTTGTGGTTTTCGTTTTTTTTTGAGGAGGAAAAGCATCACGCTAAAAATATCCAAGAAAACAATTCATATGTTGTAAATTTAAAACCTCTAAACAGCTGAAAGTCCTTCCTGCATCCCAACATGCTATCATGGCAGTTAAAATGGCCGACCATCGATATATGTGTAACACATGCTACAGCAAACATTATTTATACATTTGAAGCCTTTTATTTTACCGACCTGAATGGAAAGCTGCTCTTTGTATGTGACTGATATTTCTATAAATGAAATTTAAACCAGCTTATTGTTACATGAAATATGTTTTTACATTCAAATATTCAGATTAGTTTGTCTATAAAATGATGTTTGGTCTCTATCAGATGTCAGTCATATTATAATGAATCAGGTCCTTATTGTTTATCCTTGGCTGAACTTTACTGTATTATTTTAATATTACATTCATATTAAAATCATAATTTAAAATTGGAGCGCTTACAAAAACTTTCCTGTCACACAAATATGATATGAATTCTATACATCCACCACACTTTGTAACGGTGTTTTTTCACAACTATATGAGCTGCTGCTGATTCTGTGCTGAGTAACTAGTTTCTCATATTTCTTCTCAGTATTACAGAAACATGGTGGATGCAGTCCTACTGTGGACAAGTGCTGCCCCCTGCTGGATCTCTTCACATCTCATCTGTTTGTTTTCATCAGAAACTGTTGAAACCATCAGACACAGACAGAATTTCACCACAGCAGAGTTTTATTAGAAACATGAGAATAAAGACGGGACGTTTAGTGTCAACAATCATCAGCTGCTGCAGGTTTCTGAATCATCACACAAACCTCTCTAAACAACTTGTTTTTGTTTTATTGTTGATCTGTTCAGTCAACGTGGTAAACACACAACATTTTCTGCTTTCTGTCTCTGACGACGAAGTTTCCTCCAGACTGTTTTTATGCTTTTTAAATGTCTTTTATTGAACAGGTGGATGAAAGAGAAGCAGCAGAGCTGAGGTCAGCGGTTTCTTCTTCTTCAGAACAAAAACAGAACGTGACGTCTTAATGTGAAAGAACTCAGGCAGCTTCCAACAGATTTCACAGGAATGAATGGAAAACCAATGGATGACTCAATGATGACATCATGTGGTCATTTGCACCAATCAGAATGCTCACCTGTATCTGCCGGGTTAGGTTACGGCCAACAGACATCACTTCCTGAGGCTGTTTCACATTAAAAGCTTTACACGGGCAAATGTTTTATTGTGAAGTAGCAACAGGAACATCCTTGTTAGCACCACACGTTCATTCTGTCCTCAAATCAGTTTGAAAACTGACCAAAGGAAAAATCCAGGATCGTCTGATGTTGCAGAAACATTTGACCAGATAAACACGTGACAGTAACGCAGCTGCAGTTCAGCTATGATGTCATAACTGGGCCGAAACGTGAAACCTGTAAAATCACGTTGTTTTAATGAGAAGCAGAAACGCAGCCATCAGCAACATGAACCTGCTGCTGATTGGCTGAGAGGAGCCGCTGTGGTGGCTGGTTAGCTGCTTCACAACAACTCGGGCAGCAAATGCAAAACAAACAAACAAACAAAGGTGAGAGACAGACAGGTGACGGACAGGTGACAGATGAGGGACAGACAGGAAACAGACAGACAGGTGAGGGACAGGTGAGGGACAGACAAACAGGTGACAGTAAGACAGGAAACAGACAGACAGGTGAGGGACAGACAGACAGGTGACAGACAGGTGAGGGACAGACAGACAGGTGAGGTCAGGCAGCGCTGGACACAGCAAGCTTCTTCAGGTGATCCATGAACACCTGCAGACTGACGTCGTCGGTCAGGATTGGAGCTCCAGACTCCTGCAGAGATCAACAGATTACATCATCGTTCATCAGCACAGACGCTGACTGCAGGTAAAGGTCACACACTCACCTGACCCCAGGCGTACATGTTGTTGTGGGTCTGCGACGGGTTCACTTTGGACAGCAGGAAGCGGGCCTGGAGGACCACATCATCATCATCATCACCATATCATAGTGTATATATATTGAATTATGGTGTATATATTAATATATGGTGCATATATTGATCATGCATATATTGACATATAGTGAATATATTGATGTATAGTACATATATTGATGTATGGTGCATATATTGATATACATTCCATATATTTATGAATTGTCATATTAGATATATATTAATATTCACCCTATACATGCTTCCTTTAGGTAATATTATTAGAAAACACTCTATTACTTTTCATTGCTATGCGGATGACACCCAATTGTATTTATCTCTGAAGCCAGATGAAACCAGTGGGTTAACTAAACTTCAG
>JBBPCS010000374.1:11963838-11975086 GCA_037974645.1 Hollardia meadi
ATCACTACTGCACAGACTCTGGCTCCAAATGACGTCACCAGAACAAGATGGCAGCGCTCGTATCCGGGATATTTTGGATTCATTTTTGTACAGTGGGAGGAAGTGGAGATGCGGCGTGTTAAACCAATTAATGGTAAACTGTAATAACACGATAGCGACTGTGCTGTTACCATGAGGTGCGTCAGTGGTTTGCTGCAGGTGACCTTCAGGTGTCGTCTGGGGCTGTAAGACCTTTTCTTCAGAGTCCACAAGGTGAAGTTGGAGGGCCTCCTGAAAGATGTTTTTGGTTTTTAATTATATTGAGTTAAAAACTATACTATCAACAAGATACGTCTGAAATTCTGCTAGTGTCACCTAAAGGCTCCAATGTTCATTATAACTCACAACAGGAAATTACTGAGCAGAAAGAAAAATCCATCTCAGGGCCTTTTGGTAGACCAAAAAATTCTGAATATTAGCCTTGTTTGCATCACAGCACTCTTGTTTCATTATAGTCCCCAAATGAATCAGATTCACAGCAGTCATGACTGAATTTTCATACCACACACTCTGCAGGTGTTGCATGCCGTAGGTGCATTTTGGACTTTATATTCAGTTATCTTTATTTACAGCAAACACAGAAAATGCAGCAATTTTATGTAATTTTACCTTTGATGTGAATGAGATAAATAACTGCTCTTCCACTTCCTCCAGGTTAGGCTGCATGCTGGTGTAGGTGGAGTCATCCAACTTCTGATCCATATCAGTCTTAGCAACCTTTCGTCGCCGGGACTTCTTCTTGGGCTTGCAGTGTTTGCTGACTGGGACTGGTTGCACCTGCTGAGATATCTGATGTGCATTTGCTTCTACTGTACTTGGAGGTGGGCAGGGAACGGCCACCGTCTCTGTGTTTGAGAATTCCAACCCCATCCCAAGATCATCATTGTTGGAGAAAAAGTGCACAAGGTCAGTGAGTGAAGGCGTGGGTGACAATACGTCTCCATCTAATGAAGAAAAGGTTGGAGACAGCGGCAACTGAAGTGCAAGGGGGGACAATTCTGAAGGGAAGGGAAGCGACTGGTCGTTCTCTTGAAATGACGGAGCAGGATCCGGGGGAGGAGTGGATGTGGAGGTGTCAAAAGTCAGTGGTTCAGGAGACTGGGAAGGCAACAAATGTGACGTAGCAGGTGCTAAAGGAAGAGTCTGTGGTGTGGGCTGAAATGTTGTGAATGAAGTGTCTATGTACCGCTCAGGTGGAGGTAACACTGTGTGCCATTTAAAGACAGATGCGGCAGAGTCTTTACTGTGTGGTAACTCTTCAGGAGGTACTGCTTTTGGAGTTGGTTCAGGAGTAGTGGAGTCGAGTTGTAAAGTCAACGAGGTGGGTAGGGAAGGTAAAGGTTCCGGAGAGCTCGCAGGTGACAAAGGCTCAAAGCCAAAAGAAGAACACTCCGGATCAGGCAGCAAAGAATCAGACTTCATAGTGGGGGAGTCTGAAGGTAGTGTGGATAACTCAGTGGTGGTTGGTGTTTGTGGAGAGTTTGAGGCCGGTAACACTGTGTCAAGGGGTGGTGACAAAATGGGAGACAGAGAAGAGGTAGCAAGAGTTGAGGAAATGATGGATATAGACTTCTCAGGGGTACAACATTGTTGATAAGAGTTGGGTAACACTGGTGTACCATCTGGTACCACTGGCTCTGGGCCTGTACTCGCAGTAACTGAAATGGAAGCCAAGAAATCATCAGTTCGTGGTTCCTTTGGACCTGTAGTGGCAGCAGCCTCTGGACTGGATGGTGGACTGGAAGGCTGATGGGGGATTTCAACTGCTTGTCCAGTAACATTATTAACCATTTTATGTGGATGAACATGTGCAGCAGTACATCCGGAGGTGTGGTTGTCGGATTTTGTGACATCACTAGCCTTCGAGGGACCAGTTGTATCGTTCATACAATCGGAAGCCAGACATGCAGAACCTGCATCGAAACTCTGGGATTCCGACAGAGATTCTGATGGGAATGCTGGTGGAGGAGAGTCCGGCTTGCTCTTGGCCTTTTTAGATTTCGTCGAGTGTTGCTTCAAAAAAAGAGCCAGGGCTGGCAGAGGCACGGGCGCCGGACGTTTATGCTGCTTTACTTTTACCTCTGATTGCACTTCAGGCTTATGTTGGTGGTCCGCAGAGGAGCTCTGGGACACTGCTGGAGCAGCAACAACTTTACTGACCTCCGAACAATTTGTCCTAACAATGTCCTTACAGTCCAAGAAATGCAAAAGGTCCTTGTCCTCCTTAACTTTCTTGTTTGTTAGAACAGTTTCTTTCTTTTCAGGTGATGTTTCGCTATGTGTTTTGACAGATGTACTTTCCCTCTTAGAAACATCTCGTCTGTTGCTTTTCAAAGCAGTGGTTTGAGTGTTGGTTTGCTCATTTCTGTGAGAGGTGCTGGTATTGCCCCCCAGCTGCTCCAGGTTGCATCTTTGCAGTGAAACATGAGCCTCTCGAATAAGTTCAGAAATTAATTTCTGAGCTGGACGTGAATTGCTGCAGAAGGAAATCAAACGGTTAAAACATCACATTAGTGACATCAAGATTATTGAGTGCAGCATCACTTATGTCATGATATACTGTAGAACTGAACTGTGAAGTACTGTCTGGTAAAATCACAAGGAGAAATACAATCGGTTATAAGCTCTAAAATAAAAGTCAACATTGATAGATGCTGATAGACCCACATTAGCCAAGCTTAATGCACCTGGCTAACAGGTTGGGTAGGTTTCTGGTTTTACCGTTCCGGTCCAGTGTACAAGCCTAAATCGGTTTCAGAGCTAGCAGCATGCAGCTAGTTAGCTGAAGCCCTGGGACAGCCAATTAACTCAGCGCTATGGGGTTCTGCCTCCCTATGTTTTGTTGCGATGTACTAGAGTTCAAAGTTGTGCACACAGTGCTGCTATACTACTCTGACTGATCCACTCCATTTGCCCTGTTAGTTACTGCAATACACTGTTAATACAAATCAACACTTCCTGTAATAATTTCAAATTTAAAGCCCTCTAGCGTTTCAGTGGACAGAAACCCTTAATTTCTTAACAAGGCTTTTATTGTGAAACATTTGCAGGAAGGTGTTGTGGAAAACTCACTGACTTGCAAGGTTCCCATAAGCACTTATAATGTAGCTGCTGTCACCTTTTCTCAAATGTCACTCGGCTGAAGTCTGATTTTATTTATTATTTTGATGTTAAACTTTAGAGGAAGAAAAGTTCAGTTGATGGTTCTTGTGAGAAATAAAACACAATGTGTCATGGTTGTCCTGATGGCTTTTGGTGCTGCTACACTATTTATGGGCACAACGGGAGCAGCGGCTAAGTCGACTGTAAAATTCAGTATACTGGTCCAATCTGCCGTTTGGCTTAATATCAAACCGGGTTGAAATCGGCCCAACCCTATAGGCTAGTGTTTGGTGTCACAACTTAAGTACCACCCCCCATTAACGCATAACAGTAGAGACGTGACTGGCTGCCATTTACTGTGAATGAAAAAACATCTTGGCACCTCCACTTGCAATTCCTGTGTGTTCCTGTGTGTGTAAAGTGTATTTGCACAATTTGAAAATATTCGACTGAAGTTGTGTGTGTTGGGGCTTTGCAGAGTGTTGGGGAGGGCCGAGCGTAGCGGAGGGACAGAGCTGCTGCTCAGCTGCTGAGAGCTCTGGAGGAAGAAACAACCAGATTCAGCCAGATAATCACAAATGATACCGCGCTCAAACTTGAGCAAGTCACGCAAAAATTGGCTTTGCTTTCTGTGTGAACATAAGCACAATTTGAGTTGTATTACAGGAGAAAGATAGTTGATTGTTGAGTCTCATTCCCAGGTCGTCAAATGCGAACTCTTGTTGATGAACGGGATCAGCGGTCTCCGTGAATTGTTTTTAAACACAGACAACATTTGACCAGAATTTCTCCCATTTGTCTGGGACATTGAAATCTTCCAGGACACATGGACTGGCACCAATTTTTTAACGGACACTCTGACACACAAAGATAACCATCATAATGCAAAGTTGTATCTTATGGATAACTGACTGGGAACTAATCAAACACACCTTAAAGCTTAAGCTTAAAACACAGGGTGTAAATTGAGTAAATGATCTTAGTTATATGTGGCCATGTTTTGTGAAGAGAAAAGGAAGCACAAGAGATGCAGTAGCTAAAAAGTACCATCAGATTGTGCATAGCCATGAAAAACTATTTCAATATATTCGGAAATATACTGATGAAGTTGGTCTTCATGCTGTACTCTCTTGAAAATCTGATGTTTGGTTCAAAGAATCTGAAGAGCACACCATCCTCACTGTCAAAGTGGAACTCTTACCATTCCTCAGGGACTTTGGCAGTTGACTGATCTTTGTTTGTAGTGGAATTTTTCTGAAGGTCCTCCGACACCAAAGGCTTCGAGTCTAATGCTTTTGAGCTTCTAGGTTTATGGTTTGCGAGCAAAGACTTCAAGCTCTTCCTCAAAGGATGTTGCTCGTTGGCTGTCGTGCCTCCATCTTTGTGCAAGTCTTTGCCAGATTTCGATTTCAGTTTAAGGCCCCAGGAATTACCATCCTCCTTCAGTCCTTTAGTAAACGGGTTGTAGTCAACTTTAAGCTGAGCAAACCGTGAGTTCTGGTAAGTAGTGACAGCCATAAACTCTGTCTGGGGGAATGTGAATGTGACAACACTGGAACCATTTAGCTTAATGTCTTTAGCAGCTTTGTCAGTTTGGACCACGTGCAGTCGTGGCAAGTAGCGGTGCATTGGAAGCAGGATGGTGTTCCCTTCTTGGTCTGTGATGTTGTTTGTGAGCTTCAGTTTGTAAAAGGACACTGGATTCTGCATCCAGTGTTGACCCGTCGATGGAGACTCTGGATGAGCGAACGGTTGACTCTTAACATGACACTCTGCCTTTCCAGCAACTTGCCAGCTTTTGCCGGTCCACTTGTAACGACTGTTGTCTAAAGGCTGGATGTCCATGACCAAAGAGTACTTCCTAGATGGCTGCAAGCCGGAGATTCGAAAGCGGCAGTAGGGAAACATCCTGCTGCCTTGTTTAGTCAGAATCATCTCTGTTTTGCATCTGTAAAACTCATTCCACATGCTGTTGTTGTCCAGAGTCACTCTGATGCCTTTGCAAATGCTATCAGGTGACAGATTTTCTGACTGAAGGTTTGAACTAACAGGATGATTAGCAGGTAATCCAGCAAAAGTCCTGATGGCTTCCTTCGATGGGTGCATGTTGGGTTTACCCATCATATCTGCCTCTTCATTGGTTACAAGGGTGCTTTGTTCCATCCCACCTTCGCTTGCCTTCCCTAGTTTGGGAACAACAAAGCATGCCGGAGGATGGTCCCCTGCAGGTGCTGCTGCGGGGGTAGTTGCCCCTTCCTGATGGAAAACCATTCCTTTCTGCTTCTTCATAGAAGCCATGAACAGGTCCCAGACATCTAAAAGGCAGGAGGCTCACACTGTTTATACATCTGTACGATGGTTCAACACGGCATCCTGAAAAACAAAAACATTAACAAGTCAAAAATTTCATACATTTCATAATGCTGATTGTGGTTGAATTTAGCCTGTAGTATATTTGTATTTTAAGAGGTTCTAATAAGGACCTCAAGATCCTTCAACATACACCAATCATTTCAACTGTCAGTGGTTTTAATGTTGTGGCTGATCGCTGTAGAACTAGGAGGTTCCAGGATAACTTAGCCATATCATAGGGCTACATCATCAACATCAATGAGTTGATATAGTGCGTTTGTCCCAAAGTTTGGTATGCTGAGCGCATCTGAGCTGTGAAATTTGTTCAAGCATATCCACAGCTCATCAGCCAGATATGTAGTTAAGCAGTTACGGTGCAGCAAGAGCTCATACACATGTAGCCTCCATAGCTAGCTACACCACAGCTACAAACAGTAGCTGATGTGCACCTCCTCCAAAATGTAACTCATTCAGGCTACGACAGCTAGAGAGAAACCACATGAGGACGACAAAAACTCATGTGTTTTCTCCTGCAACTTTCTGACACCAGTAAAGATTGTTAAAAGTGATGACAACATGAAGCAAGTTGAAGATGGACTCAGTAATCTGAGTAATCTTTACATATCTAGCAAAACCATGAAAGAATCGAGAGGCAAAGTTCCTCCACTTCCAGGGAACCACCGTGGAACCTTTTTCAGAAAAATATGTACGGTAGTCAATGGTGAGAGATAAATAAACCTTTGATCCGGTCTGAACTGTGCCATCAATGTGATGTTTGTCCATTTAAAAGATAATTTTGCAACACAAGAAAATTGCAGTTTGTCGTAAGACTGTGAAAATACATAATAAGAAAGATTACACACCCAAAAGCCACGCTAAGTGACGTCATCTCCAAAACCTTGTAGAGCCACATGCTAGCTCTTATGGAACTGATTACTGCAGCTGTCAACATGGCCAGACTTGTGGCGATTTTCACTTTAATAGCTTTGAAATGTGCCGACGTGACAGCCATGTTGGTGTTGGGGACATATATTGCCCAGGACAAGAGATTTAGTTCACTGAGCTGTTTCACACAAAAGTGAATGGTTCTTCACTATGTTTACGACAAACTGCATCATTCTTGATTTACAAAATTGTATTTTAAATCGACAAATATCATAATTCAGGGCAAGATTCAAACAAAATCAAAAAATTTGTTCAATGTAAGGTCTTATGGGGCACAGAGGACGGCGAGCGACTTCACCTCTGTATGTAAACATGATTTGCTATTGATTACATAGTTAATAGTCATCTATTCAGTGATGAGACAGAGTGAACGTTCCCTCATCATATTACATCACAGGAAAGAATAGAATTTTATTATAGAATAAAATCACAATATGTTCTGATAAGCTATGACCAATATGTCTTGTGTTGTGACAGATAAAATTTGACACGGCTATTTTTCAATAAAACACTTATTTCTGACGAGAGATACAGAAGCTACGGTGCGAGAATCCTGAATTTATCCTCCACATTCCACCTTAAACAGTTTGTAATTATTCCTTAACTTTTTATATTTTTTGAATGTAGCTGAGGGAACTACAAACTATGTTAATGACCATTAAACTTCTTGAATCTTATGTAATGATATAAAATGATAGATTTTAAAACTTCCTGTACGGATGAATGACTTTTTGAACTGCCTTCATTTATGACCATCTTGAGCACGAGGGACGCTTCTCGATTAACAAATAAACTCTGTAGACCTGATTCAATTCAACTGACTAAATTTCTCATCATCATCATTTATTACCTGTCATTTAATTTATTTAAAAATACAAATTTACACAGGAGGCGGAACAAGAAGCAGAATTAATATCTCTAGTTCTATTTAACTGTAGCTTTTACTTTATCAAATCACCATTCAATTCTAACTCGTGTCATGTTGAAGTGATGAAGAAACGTTGCACATCATATGTTGACTGTTGGAGGGACTGTGAGACGGTTTCAAACATGAGACTAATGTAAAACTGCCAACGTTTATGTAACGAGGTGCATGTCTTCAGTAGGTTTGTATCTCATGTAGCAATTTCTGCTGGGTAGGCAACTGTTTGCTAACATGTTAGCCATTAGTGCATGATAAGGTGATGGTAGAGCAGGGCTTTGTTTTTGTGGATTATGCCTCCTAGTGGCCACATTTATTCAGTGCAGTTTTAAATATCGCAAATATTGTGTTTTTTTGCGGATATTTTGGTTTTAAAAAAACTTAAAGCGCAACTCTGAGAATTCTCACGATCTTCCTTCTTCCTTGCATAGCCAAACTGGCAGCTCCTAGTTTAGTACATTGTCTAGAGAATGTAGCCACTAAAAAGTGTTGTGTGAACAAAGCCTGATAAATCTTCTTCGTCTGAAGAGCTCCACTGTTGTCCAAAAACAATGACAAGCACATCAGTGAGCCACGCTGACGCACTGCATTAACAGTTAGAGTCAATCACACATACACCGCCCTGCTTCCCAAATACTCACTAGAGCACCAAATGCGGCTTCATCCACCACTGAAAATAGTCCCCAATAGTTTCCTGCTGTTTGATATATTACTGTAAAACTATGTATACTGTATATTTACCATCTGCTATAGTGTGTTTGGTATTGTTTTCATATTGTGAGCTTGTGTCTATCAGTCATTATTATCAGACAAAATGTGGCCCTGAAGACACCTCTTGTAACGGGAACTACTACAGAAGTGGTTTTGAGTACTTTGTCAGGGGTTTATATGTCCCTCCGTTTATCTGTGGACAGATTTTGTAGCGCCACAATTGTGCAAGATTGGATCGTCAGAAATAGGGGGCAGAACGTAGGGAAAGGGCCATGGGCCCCCACTGAACACCCCTGGCCCACATTTGTTCTGGTGTGTTTCCATCGCAATATGGTCTTGGAGCTGAGAGCGACAGACAGGAACACAGCACGTATTGTGAAATGGACCAACATTGCTGGTTTGGGTCTGTACATGGAATTTGTTGACAAGAAGTAAAATAAAGAATAACACCAGACTTGGCCTTTCAAATATAACAAAAGCCATTAGTTTCAGGCAAGAAAACAAAACCTTCATACAGGAAACTTACAATTGCCAAGCTACCTGTCCAACGCTATTCCACATCTCAGCACTCACCATGTCGGCCTACTTTCCATTTTTAAAAAAATGTGTATTGTTGATAGTGACTTTATTTATCTAGCTGTACTGTTTCAAAGACCAATTATCGAGAACAACCTGACTATCACCACACCGCTCCCACAAGGTGAGCAGGAGTCTGTTCAACTTTAGTCCTGTGACTGAAAACACTTACTGTCACTGTACATGTTGACTTTCTTTCCATTATCCCTCAACAATACATGCTTAAACAGATCTACAGTGGCATGTAAAGTTAACCGAATGAAAAATCTCATTTGTTAGGCTAAGTGACGGAAAATTGATCTCCTTACAATCAATAACCATTTCTGATTAGTTTCACCTGGATATGTTTGACTTAGATACATTAGTTTGAATGCTATCCCTAAAGAGAATGTAGCTAGCTAGCAGCAGCAGGCCTGATGCTGAGCCCAGTAATGGCTTCCCATTAAACACTAACCCACACGGTCGTTCTGTATGGACGCACTGCGGCCATGTGCTCCGGTGACGGCACACGGATTACCTTCTGCGCGGTCCAACACATCAAGTATTTCGATGGTGTAACGTTAATCCGAGCGTTATCGTCTGTTTTTCCGTCGTATAAACCTCGTCGACATCGTGGATCTTTTCTAACTGGGGGGGGGGGGCACTGCATACGGTGTCTTTGCACTGTAACGTCATCGCCCGTCCTCGAATTCCCCAGTACTGCGCAGCCTCGGACGCCATCTTGCTACCGCCACCTGGTTCAAAACTCGTTCCAGTGGCTCCCAGCACCGACACCGGAGGATCTGCCTTTTCTTCGCCGTGAACGGGGGAAGAGCTGTGGAACAGCGGGACGGTGTCTCCTGTCGTGTAGATTATCTCTACCCGCCGGATATTTATTGGATTATTAAACCGTTTGGACGCAGAGGACAGACGCCATGATTGTGTCAGATAGCTGGTGTGTAGTTCGGTTAGCACACGTTAAATGCAGTTTTAGATGGACTCGCTAACAGAGTAAATTACAGTTTACACCGCGAGCCCGGTGGATCCAGTAACTGAGACTTTATGATCAGAGATACGACACAATCCGAACCACTTCCCGTGTAGACCCAAGCTACAGTTAGCTGGGTTACATCATCATTTAGAGCTACTGGAAGAGTTTAGCTAGTGATGGATGAGCTGTGTGTGAAGGTCGTGTGGATTAAATCATCCGCTGTTGAGCCACTGCGGTGATGAAATGGTTAAATTAACTTTTAATTATTACGTCATCCCTTCAGCTTCGCTTCTGGTTTCATGGACCGTATTTTCCAAAATGGACTCGCTCAACTGAAACGTGTTTAACAGTTTATTTTGTGGGAGTAAAGAGACAGGATCCGTGTTTCATCGGTCCTGGTTTTGTCTCATTTCAGGCCGCAGCTGACCCGAGATGTTTCTCCGTTAGTTCGGCGTTACTGGACTAGGTTTCTGATATTAATATGGACACACGGGGAGAAGTGATGGGTCTGGATGTGGTTAAAGATGGGGGGCTCGGATATGACCGCTGAGAAGAAGAAACGGGCTGTAACAAACAAAAGTCTTCCGCCAGGACAGTTGGTGTCTCTAGGTTGTGTTTAATGACCCCAGCAGTAAACCGAACTACTGACCCGGCACATTTCGGCTCGAGTCCGTCAACAGACACGATGTGCGATTTACTAAATTCAGGATAAACTCGGTTAATTTCACAGTTTATTAGTTTCACAGCTGGAATTCAGTGTCGCCACACAGTTTAATATTACAGCCAGCAGCTCACTGCGGGATCATTAATATATAACTAAAGAAATAACGTCGGGATTGAGTTTATTTCACGTCAAACCGCTGGGTTTTGTTTAAATGTAGACTGCGCGTGCGTGTTTGCGTTGCAGGGGCGCGGATTACTGCGCGTGCGCTTTGGAAAACGTCATATCGGAGTTTGTGTGTGTGTGTGTGTGTTATTATAATTCTGCCACACTGTGTTCGGTCCGGAGGTAATTAGAAAATGAGCCGCGGCGACATCCATAGAACTGAGCCCATGTTAGCTCCCGGGCTAACAGCTGCTGTAACTGCTGATCTACAGCACAGTCACAATCTAAAGCTAAGAAGGTCGAACGATCAATAAATCAATAATAAAACATCCACGTGAGCTCTTAATTCATACACCCGCAGGTAGGTGTGTGTGTGTGTTTTTCGACCCAGTTTTTCTCCGGAAGTCAAAGTAAAAACAAAAACTCAGTTTTCTTCTGACACGTGACGACGTGGTTTTACAAAATGTGATGATGTAAAGTAACTAAGTACTTTTATTCAGCACTTAAGCGGTTTTGAGGAACTTTTTAATGTGTTTTATACTCTCACTACACAATCGTGTGACATCACACAATTTGTTTTGTAGATATCTCCAGGTGGATTATTCTGTTCTTCCTCCTCCACCAACACAGGTTTGATTTCTAAACTATACAAGAAATGATCTGAATCACCGAATTCATTCAACATCTTTAAGCATTAGACTGAATTATTGCAGTTTAAAGGGACAGTTCACACGTCTCCTCTTCCTGTAGTTCTATTGATCATCTAGATAGTTTTGGTGTGAGTGTCTCAGTGTTGGAGATATCA
>JBBPCS010000374.1:12002152-12023723 GCA_037974645.1 Hollardia meadi
TTTTAATTAGTTATTTGATGCTATAAAAAGGGGCTGAAACCTCATGATTGACAGCTGAGCCCTGCTCCTGATTGGGTGGGCGGGTGTATGGGCGGGAACTCGATACTGCGGCTCCACCCCCGATCACTACTGCATGACTCTGGCTCCAAATGATGCCACCTGTGTCGATTGATTGGATATTGATTGATTGGATGTTGATTGATTAGATGTTTTTTGGCCGCCCTCAGGTCTCTCATCGCGTCGTCTCCTCACCTGAAGTCTCGCCTGGAAGCCGCCGTCAAAGGAAACCAGGAGAGTCTGAACACTAAAGCTAGCAGCGCTAACGCCGCCACCCGCAGTTCCGCCAAGTCCTCCCCTAGCATCACACTCAAAACCAACTTCCTGTGAGCTGACTCGCCATGCCGCCGCCGCAGGATGAAGGTCGATGTCACCAACACATCGTGCTGCGTTCACTGTCCCCTGAGACAAATGTTACTTCTGTTAGAATCTGACCGGTGGTGAGTAGAGCACGCCGCCATGTTGGAAGAATGATAGCGGACAGGAAACAAAAAGCCATATTATGACATCACTCCCTCTTTCACAAACACTGGCCGGATGTTTTCATGTCCAGGCTGACTCTGACGTCGTCGTGACAACATGGCGGTGTGTTCCTCTGTTTACGCTGCACATGACTAACTCATTTTATTCTCAGTCAGACGTTAAGGGACCCATTCTGCTGATTTGACATGTTTACTTCCATCCCTGCTGATCGTTTTCTGACCCGCCATCAGTTTGAACTTCCTCCTCTGTAGAAAGTCTCTGCTGTCAGAGTCAAACCGTCATCATGTGGTCAGGCTGCTCTCCACCTCTGAAACACGAGGTGTGGCGTGTGATCAAAACTCACTTTGACAGCACGTTTCAGTTCAGTCATCTCATGTCGGAGCGTCCTTGAACGCACCACAGAGGAGAACTTTCTGTTGTTCTCAGACACTCCTGCACAAACCGCCGGCAGCTGTGAAATGAGGCGAGTCGTTCGTTAACAGTTTGACCAATCGATTAATCGATAATAGTAATCGATGATAGAAATGTGTGAGCTCCAGATACTTTGTTTCATATCAGAAATGTGAATATTTCTTCTTATTCTCTGAAATGTGATCCAAACGTCGAGACAAAATCTGTAGATTAATTGAAAACAGATGTAAAGTTGTAATTTATCTGCAGGCTGATTTTAATAGAAACTAACTATGGCTGCAAATCATGATTATCATTATTGATTGATTATTTCTAACTGTTGCAGCTCAACAGTAAAAAGAAGTGGAAAGACAATCAGTCGGTTGAAAACTGATGGATGATTAGATAAACTGGCAGCAGTGATGTGAATTATTGATAATCAAATGAAAGCAGAATGGTTTGTTTTAGTTCTTCAGATCGTCTCGGATGAGTGAAGTCATGAGTTGATGATCAGATGTGAAGGAGATGAAACGTGTGTGTTCAGAATGCTGCTTGTTGAATCTTCAGACGAGACAAGACAAGAAATAAAATCTCTTTTTGGTTGATAACCAAAAACAGCAGATATTACATAAATATGATTTTACTGTAATTAAACTTTGACTCTTGTAAAATTACAAAACATAATCTAATCTAAAATCTTTTGGCCGACATGTTTCCTGTTCTGTCAGGTTGGTTTCGTAGTTTTGTGATGAAAACAGACTTCAGATCAGCCAGAGTGAACAGACCAGAGACTTTCATCTCAAGTTTCACTTTTTAGTTTTGTTAAATGTTCACCATAAAAGATGGCGGTGGAAGACTTTCTCTGTCTCCACAACCAAAACTCGGTGCTGTGTCTGTCAGCAAAAGGGAACGTTCAGTCGCTCGAGGCTTTTATTTTGAAATGATTGTCATAGGAAAACGATGTGAAGTCGAATAAGCTGCATCACTAACGGTGAATGGAGGTCGAAGGTCATGTTGACACCTCTGAGTGAGAGAAGAGGATTTTATTTTTTTAGTAACATTTGTTTTGATGTGACACAAAACACAACCTGAAGACTCTGATTGTTATTAGTCATATATGGTGGCCTGGAAGGGACAATTTAGTCATCAGCACTTTAGTTTAACAACACTACGACATGTTTTATCAGTTTGAGTCGTCTGCAGTGACGGCTGTCGACCGGGAGATGAAAGAATGTAAGTTTTAAAAGACTTTTATTGTCTAAATGTGAAAACATTTCTAACATGACTTCCTTTTAAATCTCAGACATAATCAAACACTAAATATTTACCTGCAATAAGTATTTTAACCAGGTGAGCTGTCTGTGTGCTTCCAGCTTCACACACACAGCAGGTGTGTGTATGTGTGTGTGTGTGTGTGTGTGTGTGTGTGTGTGTGTGTGAGAGAGAGAGAGAGAGCTCACCTGGCCGACTGCTCTATGAACTGTACAGGTGTGACCTGAATGAATGTTAACATGTTGTTTTCTAAGGCAGTGAGTGAATAAAACCTGTTTTTCTTTAAATTCAGTTTCCTGTTTTCGTTATTTGTCTACAACGTGTGAACTATTGACTGTTAAAATAAAGATGGCCGCCGCATCTCCAATTCCTCCCACTGTACAAAAATGGTGGGCTGGTGGCTGGCTGCAGTATAGCTCATAAGCCCCTCCCCCTCCATGTTAGCAGATGGGACATGGGACAAACTAAAAACTCAAAGTACACGTCAAATAAATTTTTCCCAAAGATGGTTTCTGACATTTTAGGTAGTTCTTATCTTATCAGGCGGGGGGGGTATGGGCGGGAACTCGATACCGTGGCTCCACCCCCCGATCATTACTGCACAGACTCTGGCTCCAAATGACGTCACCAGAACAAGATGGCAGCTCTCATATCCGGGATATTTTGGCCTCATTTTTGTACAGTGGGAGGAAGTGGAGACGCGGCGGCCGTCTTTATTTAGGTCAATGTTGTGAACAAACACTGATGATGTGCGATGAGATGAAGGTTTATATTTATTTATCTGTAATTTTCAGTTACAGACAATAAAGAGATAAAATATTGAACCTTCTTGTTTCTGAAGTTTTATTCTTCGAACCGGACTCAGAGGCTACTGTCATGCTAGCAGCTCTGTGAGGCTGTACTCAGACACAGCTGTGCTTTGAGCTAAATGCTAACATCAGGATGCTAACAGGCTGACAGTGACAATGCTAGCATGCTAATGTTTAGCAGGTATAAAGTTTACCGTGTTCACCATCTTAGTTTAGGGTGTTATCATGCTAACATTAGCTAACTATCAGTAAACACAGCTGAGGCTGATGTCATTAGTTCTGAACAGAATTAATTAACTGAACTAATTAAAGCAGATATGTGATACGAACATATATAAGCACACTTTAAAATCTATTTTTCAGTTGTGTGTTGCTGCTGTGGGTTGTGAGTGATGAAACACTTTGGAAACTTTGAACTGCTGCGCCTCCTGACGTCAGCTGCGTCGCCTCCAGATGCTGCCTTCAGTTACTGTCGTAAAACCCAGCGTAATTAAGATTATGCGTGATTAAGGAGTTTTTTGTAACCAAAATAAAATGGAGGCGAAAAGTTTTACCCCAACTGTATTTCATACTCAACTATCATACCATTTTAATGTTTTTATATCCCAAATCAAATGAATAAAGGTGGTTAAACATATGTGTACCATTATGGACCGCAGTTTGTTCAGTAAAGATCATATTACTTCTTAATTAAGATGAATTAAAGTCTTGTGTAATACATCATACAATAACCATACAATAACAGGCACTGGTCCTGATGCTTACATGTTTTTATTGATTTAATTGTAATTACTTCCACGGATATAATGTGTCATTTGTGTTGAGATAAAATTTACCCTGAGTTATACTAAATAACTCAGCTTAAAAAAACTACTTATTTTATGAAGTTTCTGAGGACTGAAAGGGTTAACTGTACTCTTTTTTAAAACTTTTAATTATTATTTGACCAACTTTTTGTTATTATTTTTTACGTCATTCACACAGAACAACACTAGCACATATTTATATACTTGTCTAGCATACATTTGCAAATTATGAGAAAGATATAATAAAATTAGAAGGTAAATTACGGGAAAAGATAAAATATCTAAAATCATGAAGGTTGTGGTGTGTCGTATTTCCGAGCTCAGGCTTGGGTCGTGAACGCGGCAGAAGCAGTCGGCTCAGCTCTCCATTTCAGTCCGGTCTGTTCTGTTTATCGCCTCGCCGTCCACTCTGACCTTTTTACACCCGTGTTGAAGAAATGGGGAACGCCTTGATTTAACCCCCAGTATCGGCGATAGAAACAGCTCTTTACCCTTCAGTAGGACCCAGAAGATCTTAATTCACGTCTCTGCTGATCGTCTCTGTGCCGAAAAGAAAAAACGGTGAGTAGCTCATCCCGCAGGTAGAAGTAAACCCAGGCCGGTGTCGCTTGTGGTGGGTGTCCGCGGCTCCGCTGCGGCCTTTAGGCTCTCCCGGAACTCGAGTCCCGCGGTTCGCGTTTGGATTCCGAGGCCGCGAATATAGTTGGCTCATTTAGTAGACACTAACGCAACGCTAAAAATACATAAACCAGGTTAACTTTTGTGTTTCTTGGCGAAGCAGTGTAGCAGCGAAGGCTTCCTGTTGGTAACAGATGCGGGTTTTCTCACAGAAACCTTAGTACGCTGCTGTTTGAGCTAACGTTAGCGTTCAGAGTAGCTAGTGTGGTGCTAGCCGGCTAACATTAGCCGGCATTCGCGGCTTGAAATAAATTTTTATGTTGGATAACAAACCAAAACATAACTTCGTTTAAGATGGTTAGGGTCCTGGTTATATGTTTAGGATATTTTCTAGGAGTTACAGCTTGTCTAACAGGCCTGACAACATCGCAGTTGCCAATTAACGTTACGTTAGCAAGCCGTCTGTAAGTGAAGCTAACTGCTAATGCTTATTAACTGGCAGCAACTGTGTGTAACTTGGCAATAAAAACGTGCGTCCCCGGCTGGACAGCGAGGCAGAAGGCTTAACGTTGCCAGTAACGTGTCCCCGCTCTATCCTCTTATGTTGAATTGTGTCTGATGAAATAATTAGGCTCCTTATGCCCCGGTCAGATGATGAAACTGGGGGGTCACACAGCTAGCTTTGTCAGCTAGGGCTGAACCATGTAATTTCCCCAGTTTACTCGTAACGAGTCAGTCTGTGGCCGACTTTCTGACGTTGTACAAGTTTGAAGTGACAAACAAAGGAGGTTTGTTGGAGTAGGGCAGGAGAATATGGAAGATAATCACGGCTCACACAAGGCTTTGTGTTAGTGTTTCTGCCATGGCTGCGACTGTTCTGTCTTCCTCTCATTAATGTACAGCTTTGTCTTGTTGTCAAAACAGTGTCACCACACGGTCCACCCTTTAGCTGTTCTGGAGCTTTCTATCATGTCACAGTCTTCCTCTTCTGATGGAGTTTAAAGGGGAGCTGGAGATGTAAAAAATTCAATTTTTTATCTTTAAGGACTTGTCAATGTTGGCTTAAAAGTACTACTTTGTCTTCTAACATTATCTATACGTTTATATACAGTTGTAACAGAAAATGTCCATCTTAAACCCAAGTTGTTCCCTAAATGTTGATTTAGACTGATCCAAAACCCAGATATTTAATTTACAGTGATGTGACAGAGTACAGGAGTAAATCTGAACCAGAGTATGTTAGAGGTTTGTTACCTGACAAATTAAATATTTGTGATTAATCATTGCTTTTGTCATCAGTTTGATACCAAACCTCATTATGTTTTGATTAACCTACAACCACATAAAATAGATTTATATAGTAATTGTTCTAAAAAGTTGTTACTTTTCAAGCAAGAATGTCAAACATGACCTGGTTTCTTTATCTGGACAGCTGTCGGACAAAACAAGACTTTGAAGACGTCACGGTGGAAGTTTGTAATCAGCGTTTTCTTTTTTGTACACTTTATAATCAGTTGATTAATTGAATTAATAATCAGCAGATGAAACATAATAAAATCCTGTTTTAGTTGCAGCCTTATTGGCAGCTCATTGTTAAATAAAGTTAGTCAGACAACATGTCGTCTGGTTATTAAGGTCAGATCGGGTTATCGTTAATAAACATTTAAAGCGTCTGTGTGTAAATATGGATTTCACTCATTGATTATTGCTGATGATGTAATCGATTCATATTATAGTTTCTTAGTTAAAGTCATAAAGTTCAGTGTTTCTGCTGGCAGTTACATTAATTCAGTCAGAAACTCCTCACATCAACTACATAAAGCTGATCTCATAGTGAGATATACAGACTTTAAATTGAAGCGTTGGTGTTGCATCAGTATCACAGAGACGATGTTCAGTTGCAGATGTGATTAAAGTGTTGATAGTCAGTGGATCTGTGAGGTCTGTACATGAAAGACTGAGGTGAGACCTGGACCTCGTTCCCCTCTCAGTCTGGATCTAGTGATGGTTCATCGTGCTGTGAAACTGAACAGACTGTAAAGGGCTGTGTGTGTGTGTGTGTGTGTGTTTGCTGAAGGTTGACCTCAATCTGGACTTAGAAAGTGGACACAGGAAACCGTGAAGGGTTAAAGGGGTGAAAGCCAAACCCTATGACCGACTGAGCCGGGTCCTGCTGTGGTTGCCCTGGCCCCGAGCGGGGGTGGGGTGGTGGGGGGGCAAGGTCAGGACGCTCTCTGGCAGGTTGTGATGATTAATCTGTTGATAAGAGGATCTGTCCAGACAGACAGGCCGGTTGGCTTCAAATTAGGCTCTAATCAACTTATCAGACTCCCAGCATGCCTTGCTGCAGTGCTATGCTACCAAACAGCTGCTGGCCTGCTGCTGTGTTCCAGTGAAGAGGCTCTTTGACGTCGCCTCCACCTGGTTACTGACAGGTGTGGAGCTGCAGTAGAGAAAGCTGATCAGCTGATAATTGATAATTTTTCAAACCTTTTGAAGGTTCCAGATAGTCAAACATGAGTTTTCTGTTTTTTCTTGTGTTACTCTAAACTGAATATATTTGTGTTTTGGACTGCTGACGCTTCATGATGTCACCGCGGGCTCTGAGATGATTGAGATGTTTTGTTTTAAAGAACAAGATGAATCAAGACAATAATCAGATGTTTGATAATGAAAATAAGGAAACAAACTCTCAAGGGGCCGCTGAGACTTGCAAGGCGAGGGTCACATGACCTCTGTAGTTGAGGTAGGCTGAATTGTTGTAGCCAATGGCTGTGCAGCCTCCATCAGTCGACTTCCCAACTGGAATTACTGACTTTGAGGGAAAACTGAGACATTCTTATGTTGGTTTGATCAATTCCAGATTTATTGTTTTATCCCTTTGACGTCGATGTTCAGTTGAACAGTTATCCGGTAATAAAGTTGAAGATTGTTCATTTCTGAGTGTGGAAATGTGTTTGCAGAGTGGGGCGTGAAATCAGCTTTTTCCTGGTATGATCACAGCATTTGAAAATCAGTCGCCCTCTGATCTGTAGGATACTTTTCAGTGGTGTTGCTAAATGCTAACTCGGCCCAACCTGTAGACTTTTGAGGCTGAGATAAATATTTGGGAGATAATAGAAATCTGATAAATATGTCTATAGATAAAAACATGTTTCATGAGGACCTCTGAGATTTGTTCAGGAATGAGCTGGACTTTTTACAGTGTGAAATGAATATCATGATTTTCTTTGTACAGAAACTCTTCACCTGGAATTATAATTATTTTTTAGACTTCCTCAAACAGATCTGACATTTCACTTCTGTCAGTTTTCTTAATTTAACCTGAGAAAACTTCGTCACATTTTGTAATAACTTTGGAAAGACACCTCGTCTGCACTCTGACCTGAATCCTCCTGACCCATTCTGACGGGTTTCTTTTCTTACAAGAATCAGAAATGTCAGAGAATCTCAACAACGTTTGAGCTTGTTGCTAGCTGACCAGCTTTATGTTGTTCGTGAGAATAAATGTGACAACAGGCCTGCATATTTGTCTGCAGTTGCTCTGCAGTCAGGACTGTTGAGCGTTTGTTTTTTGTGTCATAAAACCAGAAACGTTAACCACACCAATGAAACACAGTTAGATTTCAGCACTGTTTCTCAGTCATCATTGATTTAGGCGACCTGCCAAACCACATCCCTCCAGCCAAAATGATTCTTCACATTTTTACATTGATTTATGACATTATTAACTCTGCCAGACAAAGTGTAAATGTCTGTGGTTGAGTTTCAAAGTAGAGAAAAACATAAATTTTGTGTTAAACAAATCAGAACTGGAGGGTTTTACATCCTGCAGGTTTCAGGTCTAAAAGCTCTGTCCTCGTGTCCTCTGACAGCAGCCTCACTGATCCTTCTGCCTCTGACTGTCAGCTGAGCACCAGCTTTTCATGCTTCAGATTTGCATATTGGCTCATTTCAGGCGACAGGGGGGGGCGGGGGGGTTCTGTGGCTCGGAGCGTCCTCCGCCTGTCAGCCGAAAGGCAGGGTGTAAAAGCTCAGATTAGCCACAGCTGTGTTTGAAGTGAGAACCACATCAGAGAGGCTCGTTTGTCTGCGACGACAACAAGTTAAATTAGCTTGTCACATTCTGAGTGTACACACACACACACACACACTCTGAATCCAGAGCTAATATTTTGATCAGGGTGGTTTTTATCCCGATGTTTCAAACCTGTCGATGCAGGTCGTTCTGTTCAGCACGACACTTGAACAAAGTAAATACCCCCAATCAGTCTAATTAGTCACATGTCTGAGTCTGTGACGAACATAAATTCTACCTGGCAAGCAGGAACTATCCACATCCCGTTACAAATGAGAACAAGTTGCAGGAATTATCCTCTGCCTGTTATAATCAAACCCCGGTCATTGAGGAGCAGGTCGGAGGGTTGTTGGTTTGTAGGAATGAAGACCTGTTGAACATTAAAGAATGGTTTGTTTTTCCCTCAGTAGAGAACCTCAGAGATTCTGCCGAGCCGACAGGGTGTGGAGCTCGGCACATGTTTTCACACATTCATTAACCCGGTCCTGACACACTTCTCCTGGTGCTGCTGTGTTTGTTCCTCACTCTCCTCTTTCACACAGTCTGTTCAAGGTGGGAATGTTGCTCCGTTACTCTGCCTCACCGCTCTGTGTAAAAGGTTCAAATGGAGAGGCATCGTTGTTCTGCTTTTAACGTTTGGCCTGGACCTGATGTTTTTATTTTTCCATGTCTTCTGTAATGGTATTGGGGGGTCTTGCAGCAGTGTTACAGGATCTCTGTGTCCAGAGCCTCATAAACAAGCTGCAGTCATCCAGGAATTATCCACTTCCCTGTATGAACAATGGTTAACTCCTAATTTAAATTTCTATGTGAATAGGGTCACACAGTGGCGCTCTTTCTGTGGTGTCAGTTCTTTAAAAGTCTGCTTCACTTCCTCTCTTTGTTTTGTTCACAGGTGGAGAGACTACATGTCCCAGAAACCCCTCTGAGAACAAACGACTTCCCCCAACCCTCATCCGTGTGTCCCCTCTCACCTCCGTCCGGTTGGTTGGATGAGTCCCAAACAGCGTCAGAACTTTCAGCAGTGATTGGGCGCTGAGCCAGACCAGGCAGCCAACGGGGAGCCAGGTGAGAGGTCACGTGATGCAGACGAGTGTCAGAGCAGGAAGAAGGTGGATGTGATAGTTTATCCTCTCAGATGGAGCTCAGAATGAGCATCAGCCATTTTAGTCTTTGAGCCATACTTGGAAAACTTTAGTGCTAGATAAAAACTAATATTTCAGAACATTTTCCACAAAATCGCTGCATCAACAGTACTTACTTTTTGCAAACAAGGAATGTTGAAGAAACTCAACATTCCTTGTTTGCAAAAAGTAAGTTCTTTATTAAAGCTAACCCTACACTGCATCATTTTAATATGATTAAATAAAAAGAAATCACGTTCCGCTCTTGAGCCCAGTGTACATGATGTATTTTTAGGCTAGCCATCATGGCGGACGTGGACCCGGACACCCTGCTGGAGTGGCTGCAGATGGGTCAGGGCGATGAGCGCGACATGCAGCTCATCGCCCTGGAGCAGCTGTGTATGCTGCTGCTCATGTCGGACAACGTGGACCGCTGCTTTGAGACGTGAGTTTTCAGTTCTGGGTCGGGGGGGTGTCAGCGGACTGAGCACTGACCTTCTCTGTCCTCCTCGTGTCTTCCGTTCCAGTTGTCCTCCTCGGACTTTCCTCCCGGCGCTCTGTAAGATCTTCCTGGATGAGAGCGCTCCGGATAACGTGCTGGAGGTCACAGCCAGAGCCATTACCTACTACCTGGACGTGTCGGCGGAGTGCACCCGGAGGATTGTGGGAGTGGACGGGGCCATCAAGGCGCTGTGCAACCGGCTGGTGGTGGTGGAGCTCAACAACAGGACGAGCAGAGACCTGGCCGAACAGTGTGTCAAGGTAGGAGGCGGGATAGTCAGAGTGATGACATCACACTGAATGATGGTTCTGATATGTTGGCAGAGGACTGAGGGCGGCGTCAGTCTTTGGTTTGAATGAGGAACTCTCAGTATCATTTAAAAAATTAAAAATAATGGGTGGTAGTTGGTTATTTCAGTAGATACCTTAAAGATGTCACGTACTGATACCCAGCCTGAAATATGATATCAATTCAGCCAAATCTATCAGCCCCAATCAGGAAAAAGTGTCCACATAGTCTGAATAAATGCAATGAAATGTTTCTCCCTTTTCTGGGGAGTTGGTGAAATAAAGTTTAAACGTCAGTGTTAAATGAATTAAACGGACGGTGGTTCCTTAAAACTCAGCACATCTGATGCTGGCTGAGGCTGAGCCCGCGGTTTGACATCACAGTGTCGCTTTGAATGGAACTTTATTTAACCATGCCAGGACGATCGTCACGAGCTGTTTGTTTTTCAGCAAACTGCTGCTGTAAGATTAAGTTTTACTGCACAGTCACACAGGAATAAAAGGTTCCTTGCAATATTTATAAAAAGTTTCTGGGCTTTGGCACCAAACACAAGGTACCATGTTGTGGGTGTGTTGCTTCAGGTCCAGGTGGGAGGATGAAATATGATTCAGGAAGTCTGAGTTTGAGTAACAGATCGATGAGATCCTGAGTCATTTTATCCTGCGTCTCCTCGACTGTTTAACATGTGAAAGAAGAACTCCCCGATGAAAAAGGTGTTTTTCTTGTGATGGTTCAAGGCTGTGATGTCATCAGTTGTGGGTTGGACAGCAGCAGCATGAAATCTCATCAGAGTGGCTGTTTGTCAGGATCTCTGTCATTATCCTGAACAGGGCCAGTGTATCGGGGAGGCAGGTAACAGGAGGGTAACTGAGGCCATAACTGCTCACCTGAGATCAGCCTGCTCCTGTGTTTCAGTGGAGTTTTGGAGCAGAGCCACACCACAGGCAGGAGATCACAGCCATGTGCTCGCAGACGTTTATTAATACTCATCACAGGATGGCTGTGTTCTTTATTCTGAGTCTCGGCACTGATCTGTTCTGCTGATACAGACTCAAAGATCCGCCACTTCTTCTATTTTTATGTTGTCAGGTGATCTCTTTAATCTTTCCCAGGTTTGGGCCGCTAAATGCAACATATTTGAATTGTCTTCGAGGAGGAGAGCGTCCATCCATTTAAAACTTTGCTGTCAGTTCAGAGGATTCTGATTTTACTGTAACTTTGACTTTGTATTCAGCTAGTTCAGGTTGCACGTCTGAATCAGAGGCCGTCCTGCCTTTATGCTGGAATTTTTAACTTTAATACAATCATTTGAAAAATGTGGATATTTTATACCATTTTTCTAATTCCACGGGGAAAATGTACGTACGAAGAGGGACGACTTTCCTTGCAAAAGCAAAACGCAATAAAATTATAAAAACAAAACAGAGTAATTTGATTGATTTTCAAGTAACTAAAATTAATAAAATGGGGGTAATTACTATTATTATAGGCTACATGCTGTACAGAAAAATAAAATATTGTAACCTGAAGTTTCTTTGTGACATCATCATCAGATATTGATATGAGGGGTGTCCCGATTCTCCAAATCCATCATTTGGATTTGACTAATTTTAAGGTCACAATCTGATTTTCAATAAAATCTAATCTAGATTTGTAAAGATCGATCGATCGTTGATTTTATTTCCTGACACAATTTTCAAATTCTTCTTTAAAAAGATGGCTTGAGTTTGTCCTGGTGGCTTTTTAAAGGTTAGGCAAGTTCAAATGATATTCAACAAAAATAAAGAGTTCAATAACAAACACCATCCTTCAGGGATATAGTTTGTTACAAAGTTTGGTTTCTCAAATCTGTCCCGAGTAAAGCCTCTTCCCAAACAGATCAATAAAAGATCTCTGAAAAAGAAGAGTCTGAGAAGTGCAGCTGCAGGCTAACGTTAAGCTAGCTCTGTCCAAGTATCCTGCTTTTGATTTTGATTATTTAAAGGTCATTCCAATCGATTTTAAGATCAAACTTGTGATACCCTAATCAATAGTGTGGAAAATGAGTATTGAAACCGTTTTGAATTTATATGTATTGAAAAATCTATATTTCATACTAAGTTTTGATGCGCGTGCATTGTGCAGGTGCTGGAGCTGATCTGTACCCGGGAGTCTGGCGCCGTGTTCGAGGCCGGCGGTCTGAACTGCGTGCTGAGTTTCATCAGAGACAGCGGTCACCTGGTTCACAAAGACACTCTGCACTCGGCCATGGCCGTGGTGTCCCGCCTCTGCAGCAAGATGGAGCCTCAGGACTCGTCTCTGGAGACCTGCGTCGAGTCTCTGTCCAGCCTCCTCAAACACGAAGACCACCAGGTAACCACGGGTCCCCGAGTCGCCGCTTTGTTTTCAGCAGCTGGTTTCTCAGAACTCACTACTTCCTGTCCCTCAGGTGTCCGATGGCGCGCTGCGCTGCTTTGCCTCATTGGCCGACAGGTTCACTCGCCGCGGCGTGGACCCCGCCCCTTTAGCCAAACACGGCCTGACGGTGGAGCTGCTATCCCGCATGGCGGCTGCTGGCGGCACAGTGTCAGGCCCCGCCTCTGCCTGTAAGCCTGGCCGGACCTCGACGGGCGCCGCCCCCTCTGCTCCGGACTCCAAACTGAGCAACCAGGTGTCGACCATCGTCAGCCTGCTGTCCACGCTGTGCAGAGGCTCGCCGCTTGTCACACACGTAGGTCGACGCACCCCAAACAGGAAGAATAATACAGATTTGAACTTTTATCTTCGGATTTGAAACCATCTCCTCCTTTTCGCTCCCGTCTTTAGGACCTGTTGCGTTCGGCTCTGCCCGACTCGATGGAGTCGGCTCTGGGAGGAGACGAGCGCTGCGTGCTGGACACCATGCGGCTGGTGGACCTCCTCCTGGTGCTCCTGTTTGAGGGCCGGAAGGCGCTGCCCAAATCCACGGCGGGGTCGACGGGTCGGATCCCCGGCCTGCGGCGCCTGGACAGCTCGGGGGAGAGATCACACCGACAGCTCATCGACTGTATCCGCAGCAAAGACACCGACGCTCTGATCGACGCCATCGACACCGGCGGTAAGAACGGACGCTGAAACATGAAGCTTGTTTTATCTTTTATCTAACTTGGTGTCACGGCAGCTGTCATCTTGTTGTAAGGCTCGTTCTCAGTGACACATCTAACCCTCCTGCTCTCTGTCGCAGCTTTTGAGGTGAACTTCATGGATGACGTCGGACAGACGCTGCTCAACTGGGCTTCAGCTTTTGGCACACAGGAAATGGTAAAAACATAAAACACTGAGCTCTTCATGTCAGCCACACTAGCCTCTTGTCTGTCGGCCGGTCAGAGTGAAATACTGGCTGTTAAAACTGGTCCAACACGTCATGACCTCTGAACTAAAGATTCATGTCGGCCGTAGCTATGCTAAAGTGTTTTCTTTCTTTAAATGCTAACTGGAATAAATTCCACAGTTGTGTAACATTCCAAATATTCCTCCTGCCTCATGTTGACTCTGGCTGTGATGGATGTTTGACCAATCACATGTTTGTTGTTGTTCAAGGTGGAGTTCCTGTGTGAGAGGGGGGCGGATGTCAACAGAGGTCAGAGGTCGTCCTCACTACACTACGCTGCCTGTTTTGGACGCCCACAAGTAGCCAAGGTAACAGATCCACACTGTAAATACGCACTGTAACTCCAGCACTGAAACGTCATGTGATTGACTGTTTATTCTGTTCTGTGTGTGTGTGTGTGTGTGTGTGTAGACTCTGTTGCGTCATGGAGCCAACCCTGACCTGAGAGATGAGGATGGGAAAACTCCTCTGGACAAGGCCAGGGAGAGAGGACACAGTGAGGTGGTGGCGATACTGCAGTCTCCTGGTTAGTGAGCCCACAGTCCACCTGCTGTCTGTTCATGATGTCCCATCATTGTGACCTCAGCTGTTCCTCTGTCCTCACTGGGAAGTCAAGAGCTGATGGCTGCTAGTTTTTTTACGTTTTATTCAGTGTTGTCTCGAAATGAAACTTTGGCTTTTATCTGGTTAAAGCTGGGTAAATGACTTGAGACGATGTCCTGCGTTTTGATTGGCTTGACAGACGCTTTTCTAAAATCTGGCTTTCATCAAACGTTCAGCTGTTACTTATTTTCTGTTTACGTTAAAGATGTGAAATGGTTTAAATTAACGTTAAAGACTGTCACTGTCTGTAAAGCCGTCGCAACCATTCGAAGTTTTAACTCTACTAACTCTAATACTGAAATATTATTTTTTAAGATAATATGATTTAATAAAATATTGAAATATTAATAAGACAAGTTTTTAATATCAATTATTGATACTTTAAAAAAAAGAAGCCCCTTTTGAATGATTGATAAATCGGTTCTTACATTAATATACGGAATAATATTTTCCGTAATTGTCCCACACAAACACAACACACTTGGTCCCATATTGGGGTTGTTGGGATCTCCTCCGCCTAAGAAGCTGCTCTCCGTTTACAACAGGTGAAATCTCTCAGCTGTTGTTGATAGATTTAATATTTGTCTTCATGTCCCTCAGAAAAGCCCACATCAGTCCCGACAATCCTGGCTCAAACACAGATAAATGTTGATGTTTGAGCACCTAATTTATCTCTTTCACAACAAACAAACTTCCAGGTCATATATTGAGAGAAAATGCTACACAATCAGTGGGTTTTCTCCACACATCATCACTGACAACAGAAATGATCTGACTAACACAGATAAAACCTGTAGGTCGGCCTGTTGCTGCTGTGAGACGAGATATAGGTGTAGCTCGTACAGCGCTGTGAGGTAACACAGACCTCTGTGTGTGTGTGTGTGTGTGTGTCCAGGAGACTGGATGTGTCCGGTGAACAAGGGTGACGATAAGAAGAAGAAAGATGTGAACAAGGAGGAGGAGGAGGGCAGCGAGCCCAAAGGAGACCCAGAAATGGCTCCGGTCTACCTGAGGAGACTTCTGCCTGTTTTTGCACAAACCTTTCAGCAAACCATGCTGCCTTCTATTAGGTAACCAGCTCAGACCAGGTGCAACAACTGAAAAGAAGTGTGTCTGTCAGAAAGTGTGTTGAAGATTGTGTGTGTGTTTTTGGTTGTGTGTGTTTAGGAAAGCTAGTCTGGCTCTGATCAGGAAGATGGTTCACTACAGCAGTGAAGTCCTGCTGAAGGAGGTGTGTGACAGCGAGACAGGCCACAACCTCCCCACTGTGCTGGTGGAGATCACTGCGACTGTGCTCGACCAGGAGGTACACACACACACACACACACACACACACAGTTTCCATTCAAAACTGAACTTCAGGTTCAGTCTGTCATAGTTTTTCTTTCTGCAGTCGGGCAGTAAAATGTTTGTGTCTCAGGACGACGACGACGGTCACCTCCTAGCTCTGCAGATCATCAGAGATCTGGTGGATAAAGGTGGGGACGTTTTCCTCGACCAGCTGGCTCGACTGGGAGTCATCAACAAGGTGTCCACTCTGGCTGGACCGGCGTCTGACGACGAGAACGAGGATGAAGCCAAACCTGAGAAGGTAGAGAGAGGGAGAGGGAGTATGTGCGCCAACCATTGACCTGATTTTTATAGCATCAAATAACTAATTAAAACCAAACTGATCAGAAAAATGAACACTTGAACAAACATCAGCGAACTACCTAAAATGACAGAAACCATCTTTGGGGAAACTTATGTCCCATCTGCTAACATGGAGGGGGAGGGGTTTATGACCTATCCTGCAGCCAGCCACCAGGGGGAAATGTCCTGTATTTATATAGCGCCTTTCTAGTCAGCTTGACCACTCAAAGCGCTTTACACTACAAGTAGGCATTCACACCCATTCATACACTGGTGGCAGTGACTACCTTGCACGGTGCCACCTGCTCATCAGAAGCTGTAACCATTCACACACATGCACTCACACGCCGCAGCATCGGGAGCAATTTGGGGTTCAGTATCTTGCTCAAGGACACTTCGACATGTGGACTGATGTTTTGGCTTCAGTTTTGGGGAGCTCTCATGTCGTCCATCTTTATATACAGTCGATGGTACAAACCCACTGTATCTGATCCTGATATGTGAGGAGGCTTCAGATTTAAAGGATAATTCTGGTTTATTATTCATCTATTTTAGTACTTTTGGACTCTTCCTTTAAAACTTGATGCATTTCTTTCAGCGGAGGCTCTGTTGTGTGTTTTACAGCTTAATGAGATTTTAAACAATATGCTCTCAAATTTAAAGGGAAATTTTCTTAATACATAAAAACAAAACTACAATCACTAAATCTAAAAGGCTTGAAGTCCAATTCAAAACAGCAATGACTAAAATAAAAGAAATATGTGAATAAAATTCAAAACGTAGTAAAATTAAATTTTTGGACCATTTTTGTTTCTAAATCATTCTGATCTGACTTTCTGGAAGGAAAATAAACTTTATTATGTTGATGTTAGAAAAATAGTCAGTTTCAGTGAAAATGCTTAAACTTGGCTTCAGACATGTTCAGATGTTTTACTGAGAACTTCTCATTCAGACATTTCTGACTTTCACGATGAGCTTCTAAAGTTAATCTGCACCAAAATCAACTCATGAAAAGAAATATCTGCAGTTTTGATGCCTGAGGAGGAATAAAAACATGATCATAGTAAAATGTTCATGAGTACATCCGAAGACCCGTGTCGTTTGTCCTTGTTTGCAGGAGGAGGAGGTGCAGGAGGATGCGAGGGAGATCCAGCAGGGGAAGCCGTACCACTGGAAGGACTGGTCCATCATCAGAGGGAGGGACTGTCTCTACATCTGGTCTGACGCCGCTGCGCTCGAGCTCTCCAACGGCTCCAACGGCTGGTTCAGGTTCATCCTGGACGGGAAGCTGGCCACCATGTACTCCAGCGGGAGTCCAGAGGGGGGCTCGGACAGCTCCGGTACCGGCCACACACACACACACCACTGATCTCCAGTTTTCTTTGTTCCTCTGATCTCCTAACTCCTTCGTTTTTCTCTCCGTGCTTGTCCTCCCCTCTCTTCCTCCCTCCTCTCCCCTCTCTCTCCTCATGCAGAGTCTCGCAGTGAGTTCCTGGAGAAGCTGCAGCGAGCGAGGAGTCAGGTGAAACCAGTGACAGCCAGTCAGCCCATCCTGTCCAGTGTGGGTCCCACTAAGCTGACGGTGGGTAACTGGTCTCTGACCTGCCTGAAGGAGGGCGAGATCGCCATCCACAACTCGGACGGACAGCAGGCCACCATCCTGAAGGAAGACCTGCCGGGCTTCGTCTTCGAGTCCAACAGAGGAACCAAACACTCGTTCACGGCCGAGACCTCACTGGGTGTGTCAGGATTTCCCAACAACAGCAACAAACAACAACACATTCATATAAACTCACAAAACTATGGAAAGTTTAACATCTTGTTGTTTGAATTTGCACCAGACTGTTGGTCTAATTCACACAGAAGCTTGATTGATTTAGCTTCTGAAACAGCTAAATGTACAGCAGATAAAGAGCTTCCTTAAATACCAAGTTATTGCAACAAGAGCACGGTAAATTAAATAATTAGAAAGTAATAAAGAGCATGTTTGCTTTACTTAATGTCATGATTGGAGGGCGACTGAAATGGAAAAAGCAGATGGCCAATTATTTTTCCTCAAAGTGGAGAATTCCAGCTGGGAAGTTGACTTGCGGAGGAGTTACTGGTCTGCCTCCAGTCATGATTCCTGTTTACTGTAACACACTTCTAAATTTGGAAACTGACCTGCAGCTCCACGATTTGAACTGGTAGTTAAAACAGACATGTGGGTGGTGTGGCAGGGCTTCATGCTTTTTTTATCCACAGGATGACTCCAGTGTTCAAACATGTATGATTTTACTAGAACTGTTTTTGTCCAAAGTGAATTTTGTGATTTTGACTGGTTATTGTAGAAAAAGTTGCTAATGCTCATAAGTTAGATTTCTGATCGATTAAGACCCAGACGATTACGTTTGAGGGGGTGTATGTTGTTTAAAACTACGATCCAGGAAGTCCATTTCGTTTTTGTAACATCCAGACTCGTATCTGAAAACGGCAGCAGATACAGCAACATTAAAGCTGTTTTTAATGAACTACAACTATGGAAAATACATTAAGAAAATAAAAAACACACTAAAAAACAGTGGCTCCAAGACGGATCCTTGAGGAACGCCACAAGGTTTTTTAGTTTTAGACTCCTCCTCCTTTAAGAGAAATCGGTGATCATCAAAAGCAGCACTGAAATTTTACCAGAGATGGTCCTCTAGATTTATGCTGACGTTGTCTGGCATTGTGTGTGTGTGTGTGTGTGCGCGCAGGTTCAGAGTTTGTGACCGGCTGGACGGGAAAGCGAGGCAGGAAGCTGAAGTCGAAGCTGGAGAAGACGAAGCAGAAGGTGAAGAGCATGGCGAGGGAGCTGTACGACGATCACTTCAAAGCTGTAGAGAGCATGCCCAGAGGGGTGGTGGTCACCCTGAGGAACATCTCCACACAGCTGGAGTCAGCCTGGGAGCTGCACACCAACCGACAGGTGCTCACACGCACACACACAAATACACACACACTGCTTACAATGTCAAAATAATCCAGGATTTTAGACATGCTTCTGCAGGCATTCATTTTTATAGTGTGTGTGTGTGTCAACAGTGTATTGAAGGGGAGAACACGTGGAGGGACCTGATGAAGACGGCTCTGGAGAACCTCATTGTAGTTTTGAAGGATGAAAACACGATTTCTCCGTATGAGATGTGCAGCAGTGGCCTGGTGCAGGCTCTGTTCACCGTCCTCAACAATGTGAGTGTCCCTTTTTTTCAAACCATGACCAAACCCACAGTCTGTCATGTCTTCACCTTTTTAAAGATGTATAAACTCACTGAGACGTGTCCGTCTGTGTGCAGAGTGTGGAACTGGACCTGAAACATGATTGTAAGCCTTTAATGGAGAGGATCAATGTCTTTAAGGCGGCTTTCAGCGAGAATGAAGACGATGAAAGGTAACGGCGACAAAAACCCACACTGGTGCTGAATAAGACAATTCAACTCCAACACCAGCAAACTGAAAATTAGAGCTGCCTGATTAGTCGATGTGAAGGAAAGTAGTTGTGAACTATTTGCTGGTTTCAGATTTGCTGCTTTTTTTTGTCTTTTCTGACAGTAAATGAAAACTCTTTGAGTTTTGGACTGTTGGTTGGACAAAAGAAGCAACTTGACGACATCACTTTGGACTAATTTTTCACAATTTTTACACATCTTATCGACTAAAGGATTAATCAATAATGAAAATAATCGTTGGTGGCAGCTGGACTGAGAATCACGACCACTTCACACAGCGATTGGTCAGCTGTGTGGAGGTGAAGCCCAGTTTTCATTCTTTGCACAGTTGTTTTTGACAGTTTTCACGCACACAGCTGTCTGATAGTGTGCATCTTAATTATAGAGTCTCACTCCTTTATGGTGACCGACTTTTCACTCCACCCTCCAGTGTTACCGTGCAGGACCGCTACGAACACTTTCACCTGCTGATATCAATGTTTGACACGTCGTACAAAGTATTTCTTGTCGAGCACACTGAACATTTTCCGGCTCAAAGTGAGCTGTCAATCAAACATGTCTGTGTCATTTTTCTGAAAACACCTGTGTGGGTGTGAAAGGGTATTAACAAAGTGCTGTAAGTACAGTCGGATCACACCTGATGTGTGTGTGTGTGTGTGTTTGCAGCCGACCAGCTGTTGCCTTAATCCGTAAACTGATCGCTGTCCTGGAGTCAATAGAACGTCTACCTCTGCACCTGTACGACACTCCAGGGTCCTCATACAACCTGCAGGTGAGTCACATCGGGGTCCTGATCCAGGTGTGTCTTGGGGGTTGCTGTGTGTGTGTCTTCTGAACGACAAACTTAAAGGAGTGTGTGTGTGTTTGTGCTCATCAGATCTTGACAAGGAGGTTGCGGTTCCGTCTGGAACGAGCGCCGGGCGAGACGGCTCTGATCGACCGGACGGGTCGCATGTTGAAGATGGAACCGCTCGCCACTGTGGAGTCTCTGGAGCAGTACCTGCTGAAGATGGTGAGGACACACACACACACACACACACACACACACACTCCACCAGTGCTGATGGATCAAACACTGTCACTGAGCTCTGAGGGCGTCAGGACAACTTCTGTCTTAACTCAATCAAAGGCCTCCACTCGTCTTCCTCTGAGGTGCATTATAGTTCAGTTTTAACCTCCCTCCCCCTCCTCTTCCTCCTCTTCGTCCCCCAGGTGGCGAAGCAGTGGTACGACTTTGAGCGTTCGTCCTTCGTCTTTGTGAGGAAGCTGAGGGAAGGACAGACCTTCACATTCAGACACCAACATGACTTTGATGAGAATGGAATCATCTACTGGGTCGGAACCAACGCCAAGTAAGTTAAAGGGCTGCAGTCAAACTATATTTACTATGATTCATTACTACCACTGATTTAAAGCAAACCGAGGACATTTTAGAGCCTTTTATTCTGAAATTGACTGTTTAAACTGCATGTATTTGAACAGAAGAGTGACTCTAAATAGGGCAGATTTTTGAATGGAGTTTGGTCTGAATGTTTAGTGCTATATCAGGCAAATTAAACCTGATAATATCATCTGTTCAGACAGTTATTAAACATGTTCAATGAGGGTTTTAAACTGTTCAAATATGTTGAGGTATCAGTTATTGATTTTAATGGGTGATCAGTAGTTTTAAAGTTCTGATCTCAGGTAGTTTTAGACTTTTATCTAATCACACATCATTCCTGCTCCATTAAGGACAGCCTACGAGTGGGTAAATCCTGCTGCCTATGGCCTGGTGGTAGTGACATCATCAGAGGGGCGGAACCTCCCTTACGGGCGGTTGGAGGACATCCTGAGTCGGGATAGTTCCGCCCTAAACTGCCACACCAACGACGATAAGAACGCCTGGTTCGCCGTTGACCTCGGCCTCTGGGTCATTCCCTCAGCGTACACCCTGAGACACGCCAGGTAATAAAACAAACACATCTTAAAGGTGCAGTCGATAATTTTAGTTTAAATGTTGAAAAAATGAACAAATATCAACAGAATGTGAAGAAACAGCAGTGTTGACGTTATGTCAAAGACGTCTATGTATTGTGTTGCAGAGATATCTA
>JBBPCS010000374.1:12052699-12063384 GCA_037974645.1 Hollardia meadi
ATCGAGTTCCCGCCCATACACCCGCCCGCCCAATCAGGAGCAGGGCTCAGCTGTCAATCATGAGGTTTCAGCCCCTTCTTATATTTGACCTGTACTTTGAGTTTTTAGTTTGGCCCATGTCCCATCTGCTAACATGGAGGGGGTAATGAACTATACTGCAGCCAGCCACCAGGGGGCATTTTTGGGGACTTCTGATGTCGTCCATCTTTATTTTACAGTCTGTGACTGCAGACACACACACACCCCCCCTCCTCTTTCTGTGCCTCTCTTCCTGTGTCTGCTCTGTTGACTCTCTTCATCAGCAGGATGTTTTAAAGTCGCCCAAAAAACACGACTCGCGTTTTGGATTTTTTCTCACCTGCGATTCTGTTTTCACAACAGCAGCTGAGCCGTGTGTAGAGGAGGCGTGTCGTTAATGACGAGTGAAACCAGGTGCACTTAAAGTTAAAGAGGAGGGGTCGCATCACAATCGCTTTGTCTTGAGTGACATTAAAGAGTCGACATCACCGAGCTGCTTCCTGTCTCTGTGCGGATTCCACAATACTGCAGTACGGAGAACAAAACAAATGATAGACCATAATATGAAACAACGTTTTTCATTTGTCAAATGATAGATATTATCATATCACACAGCTCTAACGATATATAGGAGCACCGGAGAGAAACCCCAGGACAACACACACGATTATTCTGTTATTTAGTAAATTATTACAGTACTGTGTGATTATTAAAGTATCATAACATCTGAATTATATATAGTGACTGACGTGTGTGTGTGTGTGTTTCAGGTGTTTGATCAGTACCTGAACTTCATCACTCTGGAAGACGACATGTTCGTCCTCTGTCATCAAAACAAGGAGCTCATCTCGTACCACGGTAACACACACACACACACACAGGATTATGGGCAGATGGAGGAACAAAGTGTGGATAGATTCAGCTCTTTTGAGTCTTGTGATTGGTTCATTTCAACAAAAAGTCCAGAGCAAAGAACCAGCTGTAGTTGGGATCAGTGTGTGTCTCACCTGTGTGTGTGTGTGTGTGTGTGTGTGTGTCTCACCTGTCCTCTCCCCTGCAGCCATCAACAGAGCAGACCTCCAGGACACAGACATGGAGGCCATCATGGACACCATCGTGGACAGTCTGTTCTGTTTCTTCGTCACTCTGGGTGAGTTTGAGCTGCAGCTCTTCAGCCGGACGGGACGTTATTGAAATGTTTGGTCAGTACAGAAACACACTGATGAGAAACAGCTGCGTGAGATCAAATGTATTTCAGGTGACGGGAACCTTTTCAATCTTCCTTCACATTTTGAACTGGTTGAAGCAGCTTCCTGTTTCTCAGTGTGCTTCTCGTTCTGTCCACCAGGTGGAAATGTTTCATTTCTGTCAGAATCAAAATGAGGCTCAAATCAGACCGATTCTCCTGATTTAAAGGCTGTTTTTCTGTTGAAACATGGCAGTCCTTGAGCCTGTTTTGAAAGTATTTTTTTGATTAATTTATTAGTGATAGACTGATTAATGGGGCTGATTATCTGGTATCTTGTACCAGCCGATGCCTGAACTCACATGGCTGATAAACTGCAGGCAGCCTGATCAGTGTGGCTGCTGTGGGACAATGTTAGCGCTCCTCTTTGTTTTGTGAAGGTGGTGAAGAAGTGAGCCCTGCACTGTAATGCATCCTGTTTGTCTGAATGAAAAGTGTTCAAGCTATTATGATATGATGATTAGAATAACGCAGTTGAATCAAGTCACTTCTGACATATTGTTAAATATCAATCCTGATCTGAAATCTACAGCATTTTTATTAATTCCAACTAAACTACATGTTACTGCCTAACATAACCATGTACTGTATATTACAGTGTTGGAATAATGGAATTATACATGAATTTTCTTTGTTTTGATATTGACATTATATATCAGCACCAGTCATAGGGAAACCCATCTTTCCATGTGTTCAGTCGGACTTTATTAAAGTGCGTTGTTGTTTTTGTTGATCAGGCGCAGTGCCGATCATTCGTTGTCCCCGTGGAAACGCAGCGGAGATGGTCGCTGTGGTGAGTTCACACTGATGATTCATTTACGCTGATGTCAGATGAAAACTGTGACTCTGAAAGGTTAAGCAGACATGTTTGTAGTTTTTACACACACAGCTACAAGTTGGCTTTGATGAGGTAACACACAGGAAACGTTCCTGCCGCCCTCGTTGTTCTGATGTGAAGATAGATTCTGTGAGATGATGTCACACATTTTGCTGTACTGTGTAGTGTTTACACTCTTTTCCTCAGGTTTGTGAAACACTTATGCTACACATATTTGGTGGAATAGTTTGGGGATCCTCCACCGAGAGGACGTTTTCTGTTTTTGAATTAGAAAAACATGTAAATTCTGACCATTTTGGACCAACGCCTAAAAATCTTATTAATAAAACTTGCTAAAGAAGTCCAAATGACAATCATTAGATCTGGGAAAAGTGGTCTAGTTAGAGTTTCCACATTTTACTTTTATTCAGCTGCTGCATTTAGGCCTTATAATGGCTGTTCATGGTAGCTTTGTCTTTAGATCTCTGTGGACGAATCAATGATCTCGGCTGATTTATGGTAATACTGAATTGTTGTGAATTGTGTTGTAGAAGTTGGATAAGAAGCTCCGTGAGAACCTGCGGGACGCCAGAAACAGCCTCTTCACTGGGGACAACATGGCCGCCGGACAGTTCAGGTAACAGCAACGCATCACCGAGGACACAGTCCCTAACGACTTACTTCCCTGACGTTTAAATGGGAAGTTTGAACTTAGTCAACTAGTCTTGAAGTAAGAAAACACCCAGAAAACAAATACTGTGACACAGTAACACCTGTTCCCTGAGTGAAAATCCCTACCTATATTGTGACTCACAGCAACAAAGGTGACACCTAGTGTCCTACATACACTGAGCTCTACAAATGGCTCCGACATGGACATTAACAGAATACGTAGTTTAATAACTGACTCGTATTTCTGGCGCTGACTAGCGAGGGCAGCAACATTTAAACGACTTGTCGACTAATCGCACTCACATAACGGCAACAGATTGAGGTCATGTGAAACTCCACCTCCCAGAATGCTCTGTGTTTATTTACACTCCCCTGTCCAGTTTCCAGAGGCCTCTGTTCGTCCTGGCAGATCGAAACGTGGACATGGCCACGCCCCTCCACCACACCTGGACCTATCAGGCGCTGATCCACGATGTCCTGGTGAGCTGTCAGTCACCTGTATCTGAGCTTATGCATATTTTCTATTGATGCATTAGAAAACATGTATGTAAACACATCATACGCACTGACTTTGTGGAAATGTTATTGCCGACAAACTTGCAGAGGAACAGCATGTTAGTCCGTCTCTCAATACTGTCTGACTTCCTGTCTGTGGCTCATTGGTTCCTACTGAAGAAATAAATCTTTAACAACACAAATATATAGTTTAATGTTTAAAAACATTCCTAAAACGGCTGCTTTTCATCAAACAAACAGGAGGATCTAGTGCATTTGTTGAGGACTATTTTCAGCAGCGGATGAATCCACGTTTGGTGCTCTAGTGAGTGTTTGTGGGAGCAGGATGGTGTGTGAGTCAAAATCAAGCTGGTGGTTTGAGTCTGAAGAAACTTGTAGAATATCAGACTGATCCTTTAAAGGAGTCTCACACACACACTGTAATTCATGCAGAGCCAGAGCGCTGTCAGCTGCTGAGGTGCTGAGGTTAATACTGACAGCACTGGAATGTACAGCTACAGGGATGTGTTATGTAACATGTCATCAGCACACACACACACACACACACACACACACACACTGGCACCAGCAGACCAAACTTCAGGACTGGTTTTCCTTCAGTCAGAGTTCAAACAGTCCGACTGGCTGGTTTTCAGGGTAAACCTGATATTTGAGCAGTAAAAATATCTGATAAAGGTATTCTGTTTAATATAACAAATATTTTTACTCAGGATCCACTAAATTTCTTAAACATGTCCATTTTCGTTACCCGTCACTGTGGTGCAATAATTAATCTGAGCTTCATCTGCTGGTCCTGGATCAGGTTTTATATTCATGAAGTGTCTCAGAATCACTTCTGGGATTTAAGGGCACTCAGAACTGTAAACCTACAGTAGATGATGACGTCTTTGGTTTTTCTTGGTGGTTTCACTCTGGACTCGGTCCGTCTGAAAGACTTAATGATTTCGATCATTTAACAGAGGAAAAAACACAGAAAATGGCGTCAGTGTTGAGTTTACGATGAGCAGAAACTCTAACCTGCCAAAACAACCAATGAAGCCACCGCATCAAAGATCACCTGGTGGAACAAATCTTCATTAATATGTTTGTGTTTGTCCACCAGGACTTCCAGCTCAACAGGGTGGTGATGGAGGAGGGAGTGGGGGCAGAGCCATCTCCTGCCGGCGCCAGACCAAAGAAGAAGAACAGAAAGACCTACGACCTGACTGCTGCCGACAAGTTCTGGCAGAAACACAAGGGCAGGTCAGTTTTACTGGCGGAAGGTTGATTTATAATTCATTGGCTGTGGTACCGTCTGTAAGTAACTTCACAGATTTTTACTGCACAAGTAGCCAATATCCATGAACAGCAAGCGACATCAAAAACATCCATCTGATACGCAAAGTTCAGGCATCGGAACATCTCTAATTATAACAGTGGCATAAACTGGTCTAATATGGTCTAATAAAACAAATATATAGAACTTGAATTAAGAAAATAAACATAAATGTTTTTACGTAAAATGTAAATATCAATCCGCCACAGTTAAGCTGTGACGCGACCAATGCCTCATGCTTCCCAGGAAGTGCTGAGAGCATTGTAAACAATGCCTTCAGAGCATCTCTGCTGGACAAACTACGGAATTACACCATTTCTAACAGCCAAAGCGTTTTTCTGCATTGTTTATTCTGTAAAATAAAAGTTTTCATATCGGCAAACATAAATGGCGATACTTATATGTCTGTGAAAGGCTCTTTTTAGCCGATTTTATCGGCCAACCAATATATGGGTCGGGCTCTAGTAGTTATTGTGACAGGCCTACCTGGTGGGTCCTAGTCTCCAGGTTGGAAACCACTGCTCTAGGGTCTGTTTGGACTGATTCTAATTATTCTAAGGCCTGTGTGAATCAGGTCTTACTTTCCGTGGGTCCCTTTCAGATCTGGGCTTTTTTTTTTGGAGAATAAATTTATCCACCTCATTTTCCATTTGGTCCAAATTTCAGACCCTTGAAAACCTCAAACCTTAAATATTTGCGGATGGGAGTTATTATACAGTCTCTGTTAGGATTAATGGACACGTCAGCAATCTCTTACTGACCAGCATGCACCAGGAAAGGATGCCCAAAAATACCACTATTATTTGCATTATTCATTTAACTTCTGGTTAAATGGAGCTAAAAATGATAGCATTACAGGAATTAAATGTATCATACTTACTTACTTACAACTTAAGTCTGTATGCTGATGATATCTTATTGTATCCATCTGGAATGCTGATGTTGCTAACAGTTCCTTTAAGGTTTCCACTGTTGTGATTGGTTCATTGCTGAAACCTGTTTTAGGAGGTATGAAATAAGAAGCTCATTCATTGGTTAGAAGTGTACTGTACAGTGTGTGTGTGTGTGTGTGTGTGTGTGTTACAGTCCGTTCCCAGAGGTGGCGGAGTCGGTCCAGGAGGAGCTGGACACTTACAGAGCTCAGGAGGACGAGGTCAAACGGCTGAAGAGCATCATGGTGAGACACAGCGAGGTCACATCTGAGTCACAGAGGTCATGTTCAGGGATCAAAGGTCACGTCATGAAAGGTCCAGTCCCTGAGCTCATGCCTGAGTCACCAAAGAGGTCATAAGTAACCCCCAAATGCCAAAAGGTCTCTGATGAGGTCTCGTTTGAGTCACCATGTCACAAAGTTCATGTCTGAATCATTAATCCTGACCAAATTAACAAGCTCATATCCAAGTTACCAAAGTCGCAGCCACATTTTCAACACAAGTTTCGGGCATTTCCAAGTCACCAAGAAAATGTCTCAAGTCTTTGAAATCTGGTCTCATACAAGGTCACAAAACTGAATCCGCCGCTTGGAGATAAAGTTTCATATCAAAGTTTTCTAGGACATGTTCAAGCATAAAGTTTGATAAGCAAATAATGAAGAGATGTGGAGCTAACGTCTGAGGCGACTGGTCCAACTGGAAACTGTGGCTGGAGTGGAATGGGTTGAATATGAACAGTTTATCAATATTGTTTTTTGTTTATTGTTCTGTGTGTGTGTGTGTGTCTGTCTGTCTGTCTGTCTGCAGGGTTTAGAGGGAGAGGATGAAGGAGCCATCAGCATGCTGTCAGATAACACAGCCAAGCTCACCTCTGCTGTCAGGTACTGAACTCAGTGTCACCTTCATCAGCCCTCATCATCATCATCACAGCTTCTAACGAGACAAGCTGTTTACAACCTTAAAATGACAGTTCAGTTATGTAAATACATTTCACATAATAACACTGACTGCATATACTGAAGAAGCCTCAGCTGATGTCCTTGTGTTAGAGCATCCGTTCTATCCATAGATGTATAAAGAATAACTAGACACCAGATGCAAAGATGGCTCCTTTTCAGTCCAATCAGAATTGCTCACCTGGCGCATACGCTAAAAAAAGTTTTCTAGCTTCCTGGTTTACTTCCTGGTTATGTGGCCCACTGAATATGTGCAATAGTGTTTTTCCCGCTGGCCCCGCCCACGAGTTCCCACTCTGCTCATAGACTTTACATTGTGACGACGTCAGCGATTTTTAAATCTCTTTTCTCGGCTCGAGGAAAGTTTTACAAATATAAAACCTCCATGGATCAAAACTTCATCACAGAGTCATTATTGACCTTGTTTGCAGTTCGAGGTGTCTGTCAACAGTTTTACAGACGTCTCTTTTATAATGTTGGTCTATGGGGAAAATGATTTTTGGGCCCAGGGGAATTTTCAGCTGCAACACCGCGAGTGGCCACTGGGGGAAACTGGAAGCAAGGCTGAGCGGCGCCATTGTATCCAGGTTCTAAATGATACATTCATGGTTCTGTCAGAATTGGAGCGTTTTTCTTCATTGAATGAAGAGCTAAGAGCGACACTGAAGGCTTTTCTTGATGAAAAGGATGTTTTTTGCTTTTTGTCCTGAGTGGCTTCAAGAGTTTGATCGCTCTCCTACGATATCATATGGCTTCAGATGGTTCATCAGATGGTTCATCCAATCACCTGCCAAGTATTCTTGGAAAGTGGCTGCCATTTCCAAACAGTTTTCAAAGACGACCACTCAGATGGCTCTTTGTAACAAACACCGAAACTGCCCCAGTAGCTGCCAGGAGTCCCTCACAGGACGCTGACCAGGAAGCCTGGAACTGGATTTTTGGTGATCTCCACCTGCCTTGGGGGCTGCGTGACGGTTCAGTATAACAAACCATCTGAGGCGTCAGGATTAATCTGGGTGGTTAAAGTGACTTTATTCTTGCTGACTATATTTGGTTGCCTGTAAGCAGCTTTCTTAAGAACTTCTATAGAAAGAATCTCCGTGAACTTCAGAGGACAGTGGAGCCAGGGAACATCTGATTAGATTTTTGGTCGTGAACCATGAAACTGTGTCAGAGACCACAACAAACTGTAGGTCTGAGTCAAGAATCCAAGTTTAGTGTAAAATGTTATTGACAGGGATGTTGTTTTTAGGTGAACGAGCCAGTTGGAGGATTGTTGAGTGAGACAGCCTTTCAGTTGCCTTTTCCATCAGATTAAAAAGTGAGATACTCCAGTGTAACGTCTTTGTTTTCCTTTGTGCTGCAGCTCTCTGCCTGAGCTGTTGGAGAAGAAAAGACTGATCGACCTGCACACCAACGTCGCCACGGCCGTCCTCGACCACATCAAGGTACGCTATCCAAACCAGTGAACTCTGTCAGAACACTGTTTGTCCCTTTGGGCCAAAACAATCTGAACCAGAGAACATTCTTGTGGTAATAACGTTTCTAGTTGTTGTATGTTGTATTTTTGTAAATAAATGAGTACCATAGCAGTGGTAGCAGTTCAATGACACTTATATTTTGGCTTCATTTTAGTACAGTGGGAGGACGTGGAGACCTTTATTTAGATCAATGATTTAAACATGCTAAGGCTAATTATACTAACATAATACTTTACATGTTAGCATGTTCAAATTGAGCATGTTTTAGTTCAGTTTAGCATTAAAGGTTCTCCTTCTTCATTCATGTTATATAAAAATGTGTTATTCTCGTGTCCTGTTTTTCATGGCAGCCATATTAACATGAAGTCGCTGATGAACACAGGTGTAATTAATGAAATTAATTTAGGTTCTGTTCCATTTAGTGTAACAGTGCCTTTTCAGTGAGCCAACATGCAAAATAGCAGCAGCCTGACTCATTTCACCTGAACAGTGCGTTTAGCCTATTATTTCATGTCAAAATGGCTGCTGTGAAAAAAGACCTCTTCCATCACTGATTGTTACTTTATACTGTGATCTTCCTTCTTGTGATAGAGTCCATCCTGAGGTTTTAGACTAACTTTGTTTTTGTCTTTGTTTTGGTTTCTGTGAATGTTGGGACCTCCTTGAAAACAGTGACCACATTAGTCTGATAAAATAAAATATAATAAACAATGCCAGCGTTAAGCGTACACTACGAAGTATACACAGCAGTATTAGTACACAGTGTGAATACTAACTCGATGTTTGTGTTGTCAGAGTCGTAAACTGGATGTTTACTTTGAGTATGAAGAGAAACTGATGAGCAAGTCGACTTTAGACAAATCACTGCTGGATATCATCAGTGACCCAGACGGTACGAACACACACACACACACACACACACACTTTGGTTCATCAGATAATGACTCGTTGCAGAGATAAGACACACGTGTGTGAATGTTTGTTTTGATCAGCCGGGACTCCAGAAGACAAAATGAGACTCTTCCTCATCTACTACATCACAGCTCAGCAGGCTCCGTCAGAGGTAACACACAGTGACGACAAAGACACAGCACACCAACATGACAAAAAGCTTTTCAGACAAAAACCAAAACACCTGAGGAACTATTTTAAACAGACATGTCACAAACTCTGGATCCAATTCAGAATAATCAGACGACATAAAACTTCATTTAAATATCCAATAAACTTTGCTTTTCCATGTCTTCGTGGTCTTATAAGATTTCATATAGTTTCTCTAAAAGTCGCCACAGAAACTTTACAGGAAGTGGAAAGAATGATTAATAGTTGGAGCTGATTTTATTTTGAAAGCAGAGGGTTTGAAATCACAGTTGTGACAGAAGATCCCAAAAACTTGACCAGGTCTTAAGGTGGAATATTGATTCACACTCAGTATGTGTATGTGAAACATACTGCAGATCCTTAAATTTCTCTCCAGTCCTCTTTTATATCTCGATGTACTTGAGCAGGATGTTTAGATCATCTTTCAATCACACATAAAAAATCTTCAGAATAAGCAAATGTTTTCTTTATCCAGTTTCCACCATCGCATTATAATAACTGTGTTGCATTCAGAGGTGGAAGAAGTACTCAGATCTTTTACTACAGTAAAAGTTGGAATACCGCAGTGTAAAAGTACAAAAGTAAGTCCATCAAACTATAGTACCAAAAATACTCTATATTATATTATACTCTACAGAATGTCCCTTTTCAGAAAAAATACTAATATCGCAGCTAATTTAAACAACTCTATACACTGTCGGGTATCTCAATCCATAATAATGCATCATGACTTTTGAGTTGATTGACTATATTTTGTATTAATAATCTGAATCTGCAAAAATAACTAGTGGCTAATGTTGTAAATATTCTGCAGTAAAGAAATAAGTTGTATTAAGTCGCATAAAATGGAAATACTCCAATAAAACACAGGTACATTAAAACTGTTAAGTTCAGTACTTGAGTAAATGTACTCGGTTACGTTCCACCACTGGTTGCATTAACAGAGTCATGACAGGTCTCCACCTCTCGTCTGTGATTGTCTCCACCTCATGAAGCTCCACATGTTCTGAATGTGTTGTATGAAGGTTATATAAGTAGATTAATAAAAATAGATTTTAGTCCAAATCACAACTCTTTCCATCAAATCATTGAACATGTTGAAGCTTTGAAGTGTTGAAACATTTTGTAGAGAAATCTGTTCCCGTGTGTCTCGTACTTTCTGACAGTGAGTCCTTTGACTATAAGTTATGTGTAACTAATAAAATCCATGCGTAAAGTTTGCTCCTCTTTTTGTCAACATCCAAGGAGTTGAAGGAGTTGATTTCATTTCAAATCCGCTTCAGTGCCGCTTTGCATCACTAAAAACTGAAGTTTCCAAACCACTGCTCTGGATGTGGACACGCCGCCTTCACAAGTCTGTTATTGGATATGTCATCATATTAGACTGACCGGTGTGAGTCACCAAACCACCACTGCAAAGGATTAACCAAAACTGTCCCTGCTTGGCTCTTATGTGTCAATTGTTCTCTTAAAGTCAGTTAATGTCAGGAGAAGTTAAAGGGACAGTTCACCCCAAAATCTAAACTCCACATGTCTCCTCTTCCCTGTAGTTCCATTGATCATCTAGATAGTTTTGGTGTGAGTGTCTCAGTGTTGGAGATATCAGCTGTAGAGATGTCTGTCTTCTCTCC
>JBBPCS010000374.1:12114016-12126589 GCA_037974645.1 Hollardia meadi
GTATTTCTGATGTATTACTGCTGTATTACTGCTGTATTACTGTAGTATTACTTCAGTATTACTGCAGTATTACTGCAGTATTACTGCAGTATTACTGTAGTATTATTGTAGTACTACAGGACGTATCTGTGGGAACAGCAGGGCCGGAAACACTGCGGTCGTTTGTTTTTCACATTAGCAGTATTTAAACTAACACGTTTATAAAACATAATCGATCAATAACGTTTCCTTTTGACAAAATGAGGAAACGTTTTTAATTCACATAAATCACAAAAACGTTGATTCAGAACAGAATTTTTTTTCTCCTGAAAACAGATTCTCGTCTGGTTGGAATCAAAGTGCTCCTGTTGCCCAAACCGCGGACCGGATTCTGGACTAGAACCGACCCCCACCTCCACGAGACTCCGCCGCAGCGCAGAAATGTTGTTTCATTCAGTCAAATCACGTCGTCTCTGAACAAAATCCAGCTTTTACAATTTAAACGTTTTCTTGTATATAAACGTGAATTATAGCAGCTGGTTTCTTGACTTATTTCTCAGTTCAATATAAAATGTTTGTGACCTGATGAAGAACGGATTGAAATACATTTACTGTGTTCAGAAAATACTACAAAAACTAAATATAATACATTTCACCACAAAAGACGCAGAATATCAGCTCAGTGTACTCGAGTATCTACTGGAGGAAAGTAACTGAGTATGTTTACTGAAGTATTGCACAATGTTTAGGTCCTTGCAGTTTACTTGAGTATTTCTACTTTGTGCTACTAAAACTCAGAGGGAAACATTGTACTTTTTACTCCACTACATTCATTAGATAACTTCAGATTATTATAATACAGAATATAATCAACAAGTATTTAAAATATAAATGCAACAATAATCACAGTCAAAATGAGTTCTTTTACTTTTGGTACTTTATTTTGATGGCAATACTTTTGTACTTTTACTTGAATAAAACTTTAAATGCAGGATTTTTACTTGTGCGGAGTATTTTTACACGTGTTGCTCGCAGTACTGACAGTATTTGAATTAGATCAGATGTTTTAAAGACATTTTTCTGGAGTAAAAAGTCAAATAAATCCTGTTCCAAATATTTGGAATCTTCCTTTAAGTGTTTTTTTCCTGAACTTCAGGATGAAACTTTTTTGCAGTGAACTGTTGAAGCGCGCGGCGGCCTCCTGATTCTGCTCCAACAGGAAACTAACCTGACGTGACACCGTGTTTACGCACACTTTTACGCGCATTTTACGCACGGAGATTCGGACTCTCCGTGCCGTTAACGGTCCGCTGCTGTGACCAGACACACACACACACACACACACTGTTCACCTCCGCGTGTCCTGACCGTGTCCGCGTGCCCTCCGGATCCCCTCTCCTCTGTTTATTTTTTGTCTGGATGTAAACAGTTTTGAAGACGCCGAAGGGGAAATATTTGAGTGTAAATATGAGGAGCGGCGGGGATTTGGATGTACGCATGCACGGTGTGTGTTTTCCAGTTTTAGTTTGGGTGGGGGGAGAGAATGAGCGAGGGGAGGGGAGTGTTGATAGGGGTGAGTGTGTTTTCTACGCTGCAAAGAGTGTCCGTTTGGGCGTGGAAGAAGCTCCTGAAGTCTGATTTTCTTGTTGAGAAACGGTCAGAAAAAAGCAGAAATCTGTTAAGAAAGTTAAAGGAACTGAATAAATCGAGTGTTTGTGTTTTAAAATGTGAGCAGGAGCATAAAAACATCTGCCTCAAAAACTCAAATCAAACGATTCGTTTCAGAAACAGTAAAAAAAAACAACAAATCTGTCAGATTTTAAGGTTCGTTTCGATCAAATTCAGTTGTTTTGAAAGCTGAATAAAACCCGAGGAGACTCGTCAGTTTGGGTATTTTTTGCAGCGTGCACGGCATTGGTGGATGTGTGTGTTTCCCTGTGCGTCATGATTGGCTGAGCGCGCAGAGGACGCCTTAATATTTAATACTAATGTTCCCCTGGTTGGCTGAGGACTGGAAAGGTCCAACCAATGTTTTTCCTGCTTTAGTGGCTGCGGCTCCCTAATTAATTGCAGCTATCTGTCTCCTATCGATGTGTGTGTACATGTGTGTGTGTGTGTGTGTGTGTGTGTTTCCTTTTTTCTCCCCAAACCGAACATGAAATAGTTTGTTGGGCTATACTTTCTTTCTTCCTATCGTCCCCCCTTCCTTCCTTCCTTCCCGTCCTGGTTCGCAGGCTCAGACCGGACAGATTGAAACCCAGCTGTGTTCGTCGCTTTTGCTCGTTGCCATTTTCCCCCCTCATTGCCCGGTGATGTTGGATATGGGAGAGCGCAAAGAGGTGAAAATGATTCCCAAATCGTCGTTCAGTATAAACAGTTTGGTGCCCGAGGCCGTGCAAAGCGACAACAACAACCAGCATCACCACCAGAACCACCACCACCACCGGCCCGGCGGCGCGGACGAGGCCGAGCAGAAAGCTCATCTCCCGGCGGCGCAGCAGGACGGCAAAGCGGAGCCTAAAAGTGACGCCTCGAGCCAGGAGGGCTGCCCGGACGAGAAGGAGAAGCAGGAGGAGAAGAAGGAGGGGAAGGACGGGGACGGAGCGAAGGACGGAGAGAAGAAGAGCGGCAAGTACGAGAAGCCTCCGTTCAGCTACAACGCGCTGATCATGATGGCCATCCGGCAGAGCCCCGAGAAGCGGCTCACCCTCAACGGCATCTACGAGTTCATCATGAAGAACTTCCCGTACTACCGGGAGAACAAGCAGGGCTGGCAGAACTCCATCCGACACAACCTCAGCCTCAACAAATGCTTCGTCAAGGTGCCGCGGCACTACGACGACCCGGGCAAGGGGAACTACTGGATGCTGGACCCGAGCAGCGACGACGTCTTCATCGGCGGCACCACCGGGAAGCTCCGGCGGCGGTCCACCACGTCCCGGGCCAAGCTGGCCTTCAAGCGGGGCGCCCGGCTGACCTCCGGCCTGACCTTCATGGACCGGGCCGGCTCCTTGTACTGGCCCATGTCCCCCTTCCTCTCCCTGCACCACCCGCGGGCCAGCGGCGCCCTGGGCTACAACGGGACCTCCTCGGGCTACCCGGGTCACCCCATGTCCTACAGCACCATGCTCACCCAGAACATGAGCAACAACCACTCGTCGTTCCCGTCCTCCAATGGGCTCAGCATGGACCGGCTGGTCGGCGGGGATCTCCCCTACGCCACGCACCACCTGACGGCGGCGGCCCTGGCGGCCTCGGCGGTGCCCTGCGGCCTCTCCGTGCCTTGCTCCGGGGCCACTTACTCCCTGAACCCGTGCTCGGTCAACCTGCTGGCCGGGCAGACCAGTTACTTTTTCCCCCACGTCCCGCACCCGTCCATGACCACGCAGACCGGAGGCAGCGGCGGTGGCTCCTTGCAGGCCGCCCGGGCTTCGGCCTCCAATTCCCCGCAGGCTCCGTCTTCTTCCTCGCTGCCCTGTGACTCTCTGAGGCCGGCCCTGTCCGGCTCTCTGCCGGCCTTCTCCTCGGGACTTTCCGGGGGTCTCTCTGACTATTTTACGCATCAAACCCAGGGGTCGACCTCCAACCCGCTCATACACTAACATCCCCAAACCCCTCACCCCCAGCCTCACCCCTCCACCTTACCTTACCTCACCTCTCCATCCATCCTCCCATTCTCCCCCGAAGGAGTGAAAATCTAAGAATGACCGGAACTGTAAGTTGAACATTTTACACTGAACATTTACCGACACTGTAAAAATGACAAAATTATTCTAAACTACCTACTATAGAAAAAAGAGGAGAGACTTAAACTGCAAAACAAAAAAGAGCAGCAGAGAAACATCCCTGAAGTTTCCAGGTATTTTTTATTATTATTATTATTTTCTCTTCTTCTCCTTCTTCTTCTTCTCCTTCTTCTCCTTCTTCTCCTTCTTCTCCATCTCCTGCAGTTTTATTTTCTGTGTACATAATGTCTGTTACTATCAGTGTCCGGGTTTGTCTCTGTATAAAACTGTCAGTCAGCGACGTGCAATGTGACCTGAGCTAAAAAACAGAGAGGATGATGGGAGCTGCAGGCTGAGTTTCCTTTTTGATTCTGTTGCTGGAGGAGGCATTACTTTTTTTTATAATAGAATGTGTATTTAAAATAGTTTTTGTCTAATTTCGAGATTTAAAAAAAGGTAATAATAATGATAATAATAATGTGTCTAACAGCCGCTTTGTGCCCGCATGTTTGCAGTATTATCAGGTTTCATGCGGGTCAGAAGAGAAGCGGCGGAGTGATTTTATTTGTCAAAATGTAAACACTCATTTTTATTTTTTATTTTCTATACAGTCATGTGTGTGTGTGTGTGTGTGTGTGTGTGTTTACAGTGACTGGCTCGCGCAGTCAAAGTCCTGAGGCTGTTTCTACATTCTTCATTTCGCAGTTTAAAAACTGTTCATGTACTTTTTTATAGACCAAAGAATCGGTTTTAGGAAATAGCTGACAGAGGCCTCATGTAGGAATTAAGCAGTGAACGAGTGAGTGAGCGAGTGAGTGAGTGAGTGAGTGAATAAAGGGGTGAACGATGCCTCCTTCACTGCAGAAAATGTCCATTTAAACGAGATTTTTAGCGCATCTTTTTTAGTTTTTTCTTAAATTAGCAGAAATCTGAAGGAGTTTGGTGGCGCCGATTAGATTATTAACGAATGTTTGTTGGTGCTGCTCGGAGGCATTTTGCCTTAATCCGCCTCGTTTTGAGATTAAATGTTAATCTGCGTTCCTTTGGTAGAAAACTCCAGATTTCAGGGCTGAAAGTCTCGTTTGTTGATGGATATTTTCCGCGGTTGCAGCCTGTGATGCTTCTCTGACTGGAAACGTGATCGCCGATTTAAAAAACAACAACAACGGACTTTCACGCTTCTTCTTCTTCTGCTTTTATTTTAGTTTTTTTGTTTAATTAGTAAAAGAGAAAGAAAAAAATGTCTAATTGTAATTGTAATTTGGGGTTTTTTTCGCAAAGGAAGAACAATGTAAAAACCCGTTTGTTTGAAAAAAAGCCTCATTATTAATAGAAACTACTTGGAATGATTGTCCTTTAACTGTCGTCTCTAAAAACAATTTTTCATGGTTGTGATACTATTGTGGTCTTATTCTTATTCCCGTGTTTGTCGCTTACAGAAGTTAAAAAAAGAGAAAAAAAATGTTTTAATCATAAAAAATAAAAATAAAAGAATAGGTTACATTCATAACTAACGCAAATCCTTTTGTCTTTTTTTACTCCTGCCGTCCGTGTTGTCACTTTTTATCAGCAGGTACCTGAACGCAACAACGATTAAAAGCAGCTTTTAACATTTCTGAAGAATATTTTTAGATTTTAGAGAAAATTGGCTCGTTTTTATGAGTTTTCTCTTAAATTTGGTTGGTTTTTTTTTTAAAGCGGTTCTTCGCTGCAGAATGTTGAATCAATCCACATGTGTCTGTTTGTGTTTCTGAGAGTTTTGGTTGTTGTTGTTGTTGTTTACACATACATACACACACAGAAAATTACACCGCAGCGCGTGTGCGTAAAGCTCTTACGCATGAAGATTTAGCCGCGTCTGGGTGGAAAAACTGTGTCAAATGATGCAAGCAGAGGTCGCGTTCAGGCTGCTGCGGACTGAACAGAGACGTTCTGCGGCCTCGCGGAGCGTTTCAGCGCGTTTCATCCGTTGCGTCAAACTGCTGCTGACGCTTAAATGTACAGATTGTTTTTGGTCTTTTCTTGCAGAAAATTCAGAATCTGAGCGTGTTTGTCAAGTTGTGTGTTTGAGCTCATGTTTGCAGTGTGTGTGTGTGTGTGTGTTTGGCTCATTATTTACAGATCAAAAAGCTGAACTTCCTCCCTGAAACTCGCAGATTTTGTGTGTTTTTCCGGACAAAAGTCAGATTTTGTTGCAGAATTGGCGCGTTGGTGTTGTTCTGGCTCCGTGCTGTCACTTTGGTTCCGCTCCAGTCTGTTTTTTTCCCTCCAGTTTTCTCTTCAGTTGAATGTTTTTGTGCCGTTTTGTTTTTACAGATGAATCTGAAAGTGTCTCGTTGTTTTTCATCCGCGTGTTTTGACCTTTAACTCCAGACTTCTGTGGATGTTTGTGGCGCGGTTGGTTTCTCACGTGTGATTCTACCTGCACAGTTTTCTTCACATTTAAATCCTCACTTTTCGCTTGTTGAGTTTCAGATCTGCACCTGAATGTTTCCTGATTTGTTTTTTTAATTTCACCATATTTGATTTGATTTTACACCAAAATTAAACTTGAAATTTTTTCTCCTATTTTCTGAAACAAACGTCAGAACTGAAGGTTTTTCTTTGATGTCGTTTTCTTCCGCCTTTAGTGGTTTTTGTTTGGTTCCTGATTTGTTCTTACAGATTAAAAATAAACTATTGAACAAACTCAGATTTCCTCCTTAAACTCGCAGATTTTTAAGCCTATTTTTCCTAAAAGAAGTCATATTAAAGACTGATTTTCGTTCTTTTTGCTCGTGTTTTGTTTGTGAAATGTGTGAAAACCAGGTGAAATAAAGCTGCAGATTTTCCGTCCGTCACTTTCTGCGCAGCCTCCGTCGCGTCTGCGGGGTTTTCACGCGCGTGACGTGTATTTGTGTGTCTTTTCTGGTGAAAAGCTGTAAACTGAGCGGCTGCAGAAATCCTACAGAAAAATCCACAACATTTGAGTCTTTGAACGTTTCACGTGTTCTGATGTTTGTTTCCTCCTTTTGATCAATCAGACAATTATTACAAAAAACAGATTTATTTAAGAAAGAAAAGGTGTTTTCAGAAGCTGAGACTGACGTCCTCCTCCTCCTCCTCCTCCTCTTCCTCCTCCTCCTCCTCCTCACCTGAGGCCTCCTGTTTGTTTCTGGATAAATAGAAACACATTTTTCATCCTCAGCAATAAACCAGACTCATCCTCATCTTCATCTTTTTCTCTGTTCTTTTCTTGTTTTCGTATTTTTGTCAGAATTTTTTTTATTGTTTGTTTTTATTGTTTATTGTTTGTCTGGTTGTTTTGTGGAAGTTGATTCATGTTCCGGTGCGCATGCTCCGTCCGTGGCGACGTTAAAACGGCGGAAACTGACGGATTTTTATGATTTCATGTTGATGAAATCAGAACTTCTGCGTGTTGTTTTGGCTGAATTCTGTTAAACTGAATGTTGAAGCTGTCTGTTCGCTGTGTGTCTGCAGGTCAAAGGTCAAACCTTCATCCTGATGATGATGATGATGATGGATTCATGTTAGCTGACGTAAAACTCGAGCTTTAATCAAACATCTCGATCTGCTTCTGTTTGATTTATTTTAAGATAAATGTTCCGGATATTATAAAAATCGAAAGGCTGCAGCGTCACGCGAAGTAAACCGACAATTTTCCGGGTGAAAACCGCTTTTTTAATACACGCGTTGATTCTGCAGCTCAGACACTGAAATAAAGTCAATATAATAAGATGATAATAATAATGTGATGCTGATATTTTGTTTGAATTTGTCTCTGAGTCTCAGCTCCGAGATGTTTCTCCTCTTTCTGCTGAATTTATTTTGCTGAAGCTGTTTTTGTTTTCGTCTCTTCAGGTTCAGTGTGTGTGTGTGTGTGTGTGTGTGTGTGTGAGGCTCAGTTTCCCATGATGCTTCGCGGATCACAGGAAACGCGTTCAGGTCGAGTTGTTCTGTGCAGGTTTTTAAGGTGGATTTGTGGCTGCAGGTGCAGAAAATAAAAAGTGTTTGAGTCCAGTGATGCTTTAAATGTTGCTTCTGTGGAACTTTAAAGAAGAACAACTGAATAATTTGAATGTTTTGGCAGCACATTTGCAGATTTTACAGACATGATGTCTGTATTTCTGCAGACTTTCAGTCCAAACCAGGTTCAAATGAGGGATTTTACAGTCTGACAAACAGTCTGAAAGAAAATACCAAATATTTGATTTTTAGCACAAAACTGCAAAACACAAATTGAAAAAAAATGTATGTGAAGATAATTTTTCCTCCCTGACGAGCAGAAACTGAATGTTTAAATGTTTCATCCAAAACTGAACAATTAAAAAATATCTGGTTGTTTTTGTTCATCTCTGAAATTTTGATTTCAGCCTTGAAAAACAAAATTTGCTCAAAAACATTTCAGTGGAGTTTTTTTTAGTTTCCACGCTGTGAATTCTGCTTCACAGAAAACGAGATTTTAGCTTCAAGCTAAATAAAAAATGAGTCCCATCAGGATCCTGTGAGGCTCCAATAAAACTCTGAATAATTAGAATTTCTTTGTGCCAAACTGGAAAAAAATTAAGACGGTCTGATGTCACCAACTGTCTGAAAATACATCAAGAACAAACAAACGTTTCCACTTTCAGATGATTTTACACCCTGAAGAAAATATTAAATATTGGAAACTGAAAAGAGCGACTGAATGTTTTTGTTATCTGTATCTGAATAAATCAGGATTTTATTTGAGAAATTTAGTGTCTGACGAGGCTTTAAATCCAACGACACAACATGATGTCAGTCTGAACCGGGTTTAGTGGAGAGTTTTAAGATATTTTACTCAAACTAACAGAATTCATATTTGAATTATTTGGTACCAAAGTGGAAACGATCATTTGATGCTGTTTTGTCTTAAAAATGTTGTTTTCAGGCCTCAACAACTCAAACTGGGAGCTTTGGTCTGACATGATGCTTTAAACGCGGTGTCACTGGAAACTTTCAATTTTGTGGCTCCAAATTGGAAAATAAAAAAAAGATATTTCCATGTCATTAACATGTTAAAGATATTAAAACCAGGGTTTTAATGGAGACTTTTAGGATTCAGGTTCACAGACAAGAAGAAAAAACATTTTTCTGCACCTAAAAGTTCTCTGAATGTTTATGGTTGAATTGTCTTAAAAATGTTAAAAACATCAGGCGTCAACAACTGAAACTGGTCCCAAAATAATTTTATTTTATTGTCATTACCACCTTAAAAATATTGATATAAGGCTTCAAACCCAAATCAGTCCAAACCAGGAACTTTGGGTCCAGCGATGCTCTAAATCCAGTTTAGAAGAAAAAACATAGATTTTTTTATTTCAGCGCAAAATTGGAAAATATGGAAGATCATTAATGTTTTTATTGTCTTGAAAATCTCAGTATCAGGCTTCAACAACCCAAACTGGTCCAAACTGGGATTCACTGGAGACTTTAAGTGTCATGTGATGCTTTAGAGGAAGAAAACCCTGAAAACTTTGAATTCTGCCTGCTCCAAATTGGACAATAAAAAACTAACTTAATATTATCAATAATTACTATCTTAAAAATATTAGTGTCAAGCTTCAAAACCCAAATCAGTCCAAACCAGAATTTTAGTGAAGATGTTTAATATCCAGTTTCTCAGACTCTTACAGGAAAAAAACCTTAAAATTTAAAGATATTTGATTTTTTCTGCACCAAATTGGAAAATATAAAAGATCACTGAATGTTTATGGTTAAATTGTCTTTTAAAAAAAAATCAGGCTTCAACAACCCAAACTGGTCCAAACTGGGATTCACTGGAGACCTTTAGTGTCATGTGATGCTTTGCAGGAAGAAAACCCTGAAAACTTTGAATTTTTCCTGCTCCAAATGAGAACCATCGTGGAAATATTGATATCAGGCTCCAGAAAACAAAACGCCTCCAAACAAACATTTCAGTGGAGGTCCAGATGTCCTCTGATGCTCCAAAACCAGCTTCAGAAGAAGAAAACCCTGAAAACGTTGAATTTTTCAGCAGCAAAGTGATTTTTTTCAGTCTGAGAAAGGAAAAGGGAAACACATCCCAGCAGCAGTTATCGTTGCAGACGTCGCTCTCTGATCTGAGACCTGCCTCGCTGTGATTTCCTCCCTGCTGACTGTTTGTTGTCGCGGCTCTCGGCTGCTCTGAGATCAGCTCGCAGCAAACAACAAAGACAGACTTTCAGCAGCAATTTGTTCGTTTCCTCAAAGAGGGCTGCGAGTTAAACGGGTCCCACTGTAACGCAAGAACCCCCCCTCACCCCCCTCACCCTCCTCGCCCTCCTCACCCCCTCACCCCCCTCACCCCCCAACAATGGAGCTGCCGGGGAACCCAATATCTGTCAGCCTGATGCTATCTGTCCCATGTTAAATGGGGTGACCAGCAGTCAAAAGACAAAAGAAGCAACAGAAGGACACGGGGGAGGACGAGGAGATATCCTTTCTTTCTTTCTTTCTTTCTTTCTTTCTTTCTTTCTTTCTTTCTTTCTTTCTTTCTTTCTTTTTTTCTTTCGTAGTAACACCACACTGTAAAAATACTCTGTTACAAGTAAAAGTCCTGCATAAAGTACCAAAAGTATACAGAATAATTCATATCACTGGATTATAGTTACTGATGCATTCATGTGTTCATCACTTTCATGTTGCAGCTGCTGAAGGTGGAGCTCATGTTAGATCTAATCAATAATAATACATGACAATTTATTAGTTGATTATATTTTGTATAGATAAATTCAGTGGAGTAGAAATATTTCATAAAATGCCTCCAAAGTTGAGTAAAATAATTTCTGACTGTCGATAAAGTTTCTGGTTTTTGAGACAAAATGAAGTCAAAGATTTTTTAAGATTCACGACAGACGACTGTGAACAATTTGTTTCAGTTTCAGAGTCTGAAAGTCTGAAGGAAAAACAGACTAATAACAGACAAACAGGGAAATTCAAACAATAAACTCGTTGGTTTGGGTCAAAAATCAAAGAATCTTCTGAAGCAGCTTCAGACAGACTTCAGTTTGAATTTTCCTTCATGTTCAAGAAGAAAATCAGACAAGATTCATTTTTTACATGAAGTCTGGGACCTTCGGGAGGAAATATCGACTGTTTCAATGTTTTGGCTCCAACATGATCGAAAAACAAACATCAGAAGCTGCTGCAGGACGTCAGAGGTGAGTCTGTCTCATCACCATCATCATCACCACCGTCATCATCAACAGGCTCTACATGTTGAACAACATGAAGCCAAAATATCCCGGATACGAGCGCTGCCATCTTATTCTGGTGACGTCATTTGGAGCCAGAGTCTGTGCAGTAGTGATCGGGGGGCGGAGCCACGATATCAAGTTCCCACCCATACACCCACCTGGCCAATCGCGAGCAGGGCTCAGCTGTCAATCATGACGTTTCAGCCCCTTTTTATAGCATCAAATAAGTAATTAGTTAGATTTCAGATGGGAAACCGAATGTTATTTACACCAAAATGATCTTTATTTCCCATCAGACGGTGGACTGTGTGGACATTCTTACTTTCAAGTCAGTAAAAGTCAAGTAACAATGAAAACAAAACAATTTAGCTCAAAAACTGAACAAAAGTCAGTTTTTGATATTTGATGGCAGAAAGTTTTCAGAGATGAACTTGAAAATTCGGAAACGTGAACTTGTCTGGTTGACTGACTGTTTGGCTGGTTCACCGGCTGGTTCACTGGTCTTAACTCCCTCTCTGTGGGTCAGACTGGTTCAGCTCCTGGCGGCTGCACTGATTGGCTGTTGCAGGGTTAAATCCTCTGGGTCAAAGGTCAGCTGACTGAACCAGGGTTAGTTCAGGGCAGAGTCCGGATCAGACTACTTCCTGGAGCAGCTTCCAACTGTCAGTAATTCTGATTTAGAAGCAAAACAACATAATCTCATTATTGAGTCTTAAAGATTGTTGTTTAAAATAAGACCACAGTTAATGATTATTTTCATTACTGATACATCTGTTAATTGTTTACATTAATTGATTAATTGTTTGGTTTATAAAATGTCAGAAAATATTTTGATGATTAAAAACCCAAATATTCAGTTTACTGATCTAAAAACCTGGACAACCCAGAAAAGAGACCTGTTTTTGTCTGATAGATAATCAAAATGATTAATCATTGGGCACATCATCATCATCTGGGCCCCAGACCCCCAGGGGCCCCAGACCCCCAGGGGCCCCATGTTCACTGTCAATTCTTTAAAAAATAGGAATGAATTGATTTTTATAGATTTGATTTATTTTACCTGATGTCGTGTCCCTGTGACAGACGCTCATGAAGACTTCAGCAGTGGTGGAAAGTAACTAAGTACATCTACTCAAGTATTGTACAGTTTAATCCATAATCTATAATCCAGAGATCACAGCGGCTCAGCGGGCCACATGTTCTATTTCCACAACAAATAATTTAAACTAATTTCAGGAGGAAATCATCATTTTGGTTTCTCTTCAATCAGTGGTTAAAACTTTATTTAAAAGCAGGATATAAAAAAAAGAAACGTAAAAAATGTTAATGAATAAAATCACAAGAAATAAACATCTAAAAATAAGTTAATTTAATTTAAAAAATCATAAAATAGAGCCAACAGCTGCAGAAATGTTATTTTCACTTTTCAATGATTCGAGTCTTTAGAAAAAACTGAATTTATGAATGAATTATAAAAAAAAATCAGAAAATATTCAGCGGAGTAAAGAATTAATCCAAAGGTGTGTGTGTGTGTGTGTGTGCGTGTGTGTGTGTGTGTGTGTGTGTGCGTGTGTGAGAGTGAGTGTGTGCGGGTGTGTGTGTGTGTGAGTGTGTGTGTGTGCGTGAGTGGGTGTGTGAGGGTGTGTGAG
>JBBPCS010000374.1:12133969-12145687 GCA_037974645.1 Hollardia meadi
TTTCTGTGTGGAGTTTGCATGTTCTCCCCGTGTCTGCGTGGGTTCTCTCCGGCTTCCTCCCACATTCAAAGACATGCAGGTTAGATTGATTGGTGACTCTAAATTGCCCGTAGGTGTGAATGTGGGTGTGTGTGGTTGTTTGCTTGTGATGAACTGGCGACCTGTCCAGGGTGTACCCCGCCTCTCGCCAAGCCAGCCCAATGACAGCCGGGATAGGCTCCAGCCCCCCGCGACCCTGCATAGGATAAGCGGTGATAGATAATGGATGGATGGATGATAAGTTAAAGCAGAAAAGGTTTTCTACAGTTGTTATAGTCTGTTTAAGCCTGAAATTGGGTTAATCAGAAGTTGCCAGATTTATTATTTATTTGAAAACTATTTACAGAACAGCCTCAAGACTGAGCTTCAGATAAATGTTTGTCTGAACCGCCTTATAATTTCTTTTATATGATGGTAAAATGTTGCTCAAGAGATGTGAGATGTGTGTCGATTCTGGCTGCAGGTTTTTTTTTTTTATCATTTAAGTTTTCAAAACATTTAGACTCCATGCAGAGCAATGAAACATTATAATAGCTAATCAACAATAGAGAGCAAAGAGATTACGACCCCTTCAGTGTGCAAGATAATAATTAGACACCCAATCAGCCATAATTCATGAGGAGAAACAGTGGCAGGATTGTTCAACAACAACACCACAAGGAATTTCACCCCTTTACAGAGACAAATCACCAACATCCCGACCAAGTAAAACAAATCCAAGATTGGCTTTTGATTATTATGATGCTGCAAGACTCTCTTTGACAAATAGTTTCAAAGCAAACCACCCGAGGAGTACATGTGTGTATGCCAATTATGAGTAACCAAACAAATTGTAAAAGCTCTGAGGTTAGTGAGCAGGTGATGCTCTGCATGTCGTACAGATTAGACCGGGATATGTTTTTTTAAAATTTGCTTTCATACAGACACATTTTTAGCCACGCTAGCAATGTGGCTCTGGTGGTGGTCTGCCGGTCCACCACCAGGTTGAAATATCTCAACAATTACAATTTTGTTCAGACATTCGTGTCCTCCTCCAGATGAATTGTAATAACTTTGGTGATCCTCTGACTTTTCTCCATCATCAGGTCATGATTGCAGTTTGTCCAAACATTTAGTTCACCTGTGCAGCTAATGACAGTCCCGTAACTCTCAGCTGCAGTTTGTATTTAGAGCTAATTAGCAAATGTTAGCATGCTAACACATTAAACCAAGACAGCTAGCATACATGCTGAACATCAGCATGCTAGCATTGTGACCGTGTTAGCATGCTGATGTTAGCATTTAGCTCAAAGCGTCTCGATATAAGACCTCAGGAATATTCTTTTGTTTTTGTTAATTTGTTTGTTTATTGTTTATTTTTGTTCCCAAATTCCCAATTTGTCATCAGGCGTCTGAAAAGTTAATGACAAATATGGAGGTACAACAGTATGTAAAGTACAGTGTGTGGTTAGAGTACTCACATTACTTTTTTGTGGCAATGAGTAACGTAGCATGTTAGTTTTGCAATTCAAGTAATTGTTATTTTGTTATGTTTTCAAATAAGCAATCTGTTACTTTTTAAATGAGTTTTATTTAGTTTGTCTCGTTTGAAGTGTTTTACGACGAGTTAACGAGGCAATTAAGCTTGAAACTTAAACTCAGAAGGTGCACAAATGTATTTTTCTGGACAATATGGACAAAAAGTATAAGATTTTATTTCCTTTCTTGACATTTTTGAGTTTATTTTGTTTATTTATTAGACTTTGTATGAAGGGGATCGCCACTGGAACACATCCCCCACTGCAATGGGGTTTTCATTTTTGGTAACACAAAACTACTCTAACGAGCTACTTTTAAAAGTGGCCCTACCCAACACTGGTAGTATCATAACTAGTTGATACTTTGCCTGTGACAAAGCGTGGATTTGTCATGTTTGAAACAACTGCGGCAGTGATCATACATGCTCCACACTTATTTTCACACACTTTGCAAAAAGCTTGACTTTTTGTGAACAGCCTCAGGTAATCCCAAACACCCGTCCACCAGGGAAAAAAACACAAATTTAGAAATAAAAGTAAAAACAAAAAAGTGTCTGAGTTCATTACTGTTACTACGGTATTTTTTTCACAAGCTGCAAATGAGCTGCTTTAAAGTTCCTCTGCCTCTAACCTGTCTCATGACTTACCTGTCTGCGTACTTGTCTGTCTTAGCGCCTCACACCTTGAACAGCCTGTTTGCTCAAGCCCCGTTTGAGCCTGTCAACAAGCACAGGAAACTCCTCCCTGCTTCTCTTTACCCTACTTTTTCTCGTCTACTCATGCTCACCCCCGCGCCCGCCAAACACCGGTCTGATTTATGGGCCTGTCGAGCTACCTGGCCCAGGACGACAGATTATTTCCATTACTGCTGGGATTCTCTGCAATAAGGGGAGCCGATGTAAGGGCATAGCACCAGGGCCAGCTGTCTTGTCCATGAGCAACAACAACAGCCCTCCACAGATTCATTGGTGCTTAATGTTGTTGGGTTTATCTGTGGTAACAGGTGTTTTCAGCTACACTTTACTCATCGAACCTTGAGTGATGTGTTGTTTTGTGATTTCAATCTGTAATTTATGTTTGAGTCATAAAACGGAGATCCACCACACACGGCCGCTTACGTAGGCAGGCAGCTGGGGGAGCGTGTTCACCATCGCCCAGAAGCTTTGGCTTCTGCACACAAAGATGTCAACACTGACGCCATTTTGAAACACATCTAAATGTGTGTGTGAGTACATGAGTGACACCAGAGGAGTGACATCAAACTGAGAGACTTTTAAGACGTTTTTCACGGCTCCTTCACTGAAGCAGCTCGTCTGTCAGTGAGGCGGGGCGGCTCATTTGAGCAAAACGCCCGTCCTCTTTGATTTGGAGCTCTGCCTTGTTTTTCAGTCTCCTGGCTCGACGTTGCATCACTTCCCCTCTGAGGCAGACAAAAAGTGTCACTCACATGTCGTTTTCTGTGCCGCTCTGACAAAGGCGAGTTCACACGTTGCCTAAAAGCTCAGAACCTCTTAACAGCAACTTGATCAGGGGGCTTACCTCATGTGACATTTAAAAAAAAAAACAAGAAAGTTAAATGCGTCGCACTTCTTAAAGAAACATCACACATGTTAAATTAGTGTATAAGTTATGACAGATATATTTTAATGGAGAGGAGAAATTTAAATGAACCCTAATGGGTGCTGTTCTGGAAACTGAAATAATCATTGATTGATCTAATTATCAGTGGGTGGAGTCACTGGAGCCTCGTTTCCACCGAGCAGCCCGGATCAGTTACGCATTAGAACGGTTATTTATGGGTTTCTATTATTAAAAGTTGTGGATGGTACTCAGAGAACCGTTCCACGCCGTCCTGTTCTTTCGTTACCCCTCTGTTGAGGTACCGAGCACAGAGTTGAAACACAGCAGACGACTGATTGGTCAATCGGAGCAACCAAAGTCTGTGTTTTGATGTCGGATTTCTCAACTCTCTGCCTGGAACAACTTGAGCCTGAAATTAATGTAAAAGGAAAAAGGCAACTGAGGGGGAATCAAAACTGAAATTAATAAAAATAAATCACATATTTTTATTTTTTAGGAGCAATTGTGTTTTTCCATGTGCTAAGAAAAATTTAGTTTTTTTGTGCTACAAACACTGACAAAACAAACATTGTGGTACTCGATCTACATAATAGCTATTGCATAAATATGTGAAGCTTGTATTTGGGTTGACTGCTCGTAACTTTGCTGGTTAGTGAATCCAACCAGTTCATGCACTTTATATTAAAGCCACTATGTGTAGAATTTGGAAATGTTTGACTTTTGTGGCCCCCTTTGGTAGTTATGGAGGACCAAAACTGCAGAAAGCAAAAAAAGGGAAAGAAATTAAAACAATTATATGCAATCAAATATACCAAAGAGAGTATTAAAATTAAAATAAATAAATAGAGGCATTAATTAATAATAAAGTTGTCATCAGTTGATGTTTCAGTTTTAATTTTTTTCTATATTTATTTATTTTGCATTAATTCCTATATATTTATTTACTTTCCCTTTTAATTTTCCATTGTATTTACTAATTTATTCGTGTTTAAAAATACTTATTTATGTATTTATTCCTGTTATATTTTCTTTTACATTAAATTATCTTTTACAAGTGTTTCATGGGGTCAACTTTATGCCTGTTGGTTGACTGGCGTCAAAAAGTAAACCCCACAACACACTTTGAACGACAGCACACTCATTCACATAAGGAAGTAGAAATGCACAACGAAATGTAGAAAGAAATACAGAAATAAGTAACTGTTGGGAAAAAATAGGGGGAAATGTAAATGAAAAATATAGAGTAAATTAGAGTAAAGTAAATTTTAAAATGAATAAATAAAATGTAAAATCAAATAGGAAAGTAAATAAATACAGGAACAAATTAAAACATAAATATAATTAATGTCACATCTTATAAATTCATGCCTACATTTAAGTGAATTTAATAGTCATTTATTTATTTTTGATATTTGGCAGTTTTGGTCCTCCGTAGTAGTAGTATGCTACATTGACGCGGTTGTGGAGAGTAGCTAAATACATCAAAGAAGAAACCTAACCTGCACATCTCTTGCGAATTAACTGTCTGTAACGCAATAAGCATGGCTTAAAAGCAGGATCTTTGCCCAGTATCGACCACTCGATGATGAAAGAGACAAAGCCTTAAAGTTCATTAGGAAGTGTAAGATGAATTGACAGATGTTTGGCCCAGGATGCTGGAAACTATGCCACACGCAACTTTTCAGCAAAACGCGTGCATAAAACACTCGGCTGAGATGAGCTGCCGACCGCAGCCCACAATGAATCACAGCAGTCTTTAATAAAGGGAAGCTGTTAATGAACCTGAAAAGAGATGAGTTATTATTCAGGCTGTTGACTGACGTGCTGTCTGCTCTGTCTGCCTCTCCCTCTCTGTTAGTTTGTTTAAATGCATATGTTTACTCCAATATTTATTAAGATACAAATAGTCAATTTGACAACTGGAACATTTGTAAACTGATAACTGATTTTCATTGTAAGTAAACTGAACTGGTGTTTCCACTACAGGTAGTGGTTTCATGCACATTTCACAGTCTATATATCTTGGTTTGATCCTTCAACGGTGCAATAAATTCCCCCCCTCGCTTTGGCAGAGCCGCTGAGCAAGGCTAGACCAGTGGTGTCAAACTCAATTTCATTTCAATTCATCCTGGGCCACACCAGCATTTTGGTTGCCCTCAAACTTGTAACTGCCAGATTTACCAGGAGTGAACATATGACACATTATGAGTGAAGAGTAAAACAGGCGATAAGATAAACGGTTGATTAGTCTCACCTAAAACTTGATAAAAATGTTGTTTAATAATGACATAAAAGTTCAAATTCAGAATCATAATCAGAGTCCCTATAGGCAAGTCTCATCACTCAGCAGCCATCTTGAGAACGCCTCCAGGCAGTTTAAATAAATGGGAGAGAGCCAACACTTTCACTTGTCACTGGGACATAAAACCTGCATGTATAGAACCACCAGTCAAATCTGATAAAAGATGCTTGAAAAGTTTTAGTGACTTTTCCCCCCAAAATAAAGTTTAAATGTTTAAATAAAGTTCTTTTACAGCTCAATCTTTATTCTTTTCTTTTTAAACGTTTAAACGTGAAGAGAAGCAAACTATCCATTGATAAATGTCCACCATTACAACTATTAATCTCCTCGGGTGCAGAGTGACGTTTGACCCTGATGGGCACATGGTGAGTGTCTGACAACTCTCCCTGCAAATGGAAATTAAAATTAAGAAATAAATAAACACAAAACATGCCTGGGAGATAAATAATAAAGATAAGAGATACATGTGTGTGTGTGTGTGTGTGTACACGTGTTGGGTTTAACAACAATTATAGGTGGTGATTCCGATTTCCTACTAGACAGAATGAGCTTTTAATCCTATTTATAGAGGTTGTGCGCCTGCTTCTCGCACAAATCTGACCTGAGTAGCTACTTCACGATGTTTTTTGCGAGGGTAGGCCATTACCAGTGACATGCTTAGTTCATCAGACTGGTCTGACCAGACGAGCTACTGGTAGCTCATCCAAAGTGAGTGGTGTTGATTGTCAGAACAACTGGTATGAATAAATCAAGCCAGTGAATTTTTCTACACGGCTACATATCATTAGCTCATAGCATACATATTTCCCAGTAATTATAAACTGAATGAACACCACTAACTCTGATACACACATATTTATGTGTGCATGTATAAATAAATCAAACTAACAGGCTACCTACTTTTTGCTAAATGATCAAATAATAGCTAGTTATAATCAGATATCATAAATACTAGTCTCCATACTGTATATGCATAAAAGTCACCTAAAACTGTTATTTCTGGAAGTTTCCTGGTGTTACAGCTAATCATGCGACAGTTTTGATTGGACGGCACGCTACAGTTGTGTCCTTGTTAAGACATTCCTCATGTTTTAATGGTGCAACCTGATTAAGTTTTTAAGAAAAAGCAAAACTAGCTTGACTGACTCTCCTGTGGAGGGTGAAAGGCAAAGACACATGCTGTTCTTCGTTTGTAGGTGCTCCGTCATAAGGCCCCGATCAGACATCTGTTTTTCGCAGTCAGATTTGTCTTTTTTTCAGTTATTTTCTATGAGCAGTAAGTGTTTTGCGTACAGCTCATGCACCGATGGCGCCTCATGTTTTAGAGCGCTTCAAACTTTATTAACCGTAATTACCATGATTTGAATATGAAACAACAGGCCCGGAGGCAAATTAGTCAAATTAGCACATACGATTTTGGGTAACTTGTTTTCTAGTATTGCTGCTTCGCAACATAAAAAAAAAAAGCACTGCACTGCTGTTTTTTATTTCCACCAAAGCCCCTAAAAAAGGCAGTGTGGTGTGCCTCGTGTTTTGTAACCTGCAGAACGCGCTATGTCTGATCGGGCTCTAATACAGCCTGTGGTTTTCATGGGAACCGCCAAAATGTGACTACAGGAAGAAATTGTGATTTGGAATAATGGACCTTAACCTGCTCTGTGCCAGGAGCACGTCTACGTGCCAAGTGGTACACCAGGAACTTAAATTCATTAATTTGTGCTGGCACATTACAAGAGAGTTACACAATGCATTAGAAACCAACCTTACCAAAACGCCCATCTAGCAGTTCTTCTGGAGCTTTCAGTCCAATCACACGGGTTTCCTCGTCAGTTTGAGAGTTTGCCCAGTTGTCATTGCAGATCTTAAAATTTCATTTCGGTGTCGACACTTTAAACCTTCCATAACAGATTTTTTTTTTTGGCTACAAGCTGTGGGCACAACACTGACATACTGCCGCCCTTTCAGTCGGTAGGGTGAAGTTGTGAGCAAACGGCTGCCTACATACCTGAGACATGTTACCATTCATTTTTCATGTTTGTCATGTTTCTGGTCACCTGCCAAATTGAAGTCCAATATTAACTTTCATTTTAGCTTTGTTTTGGTGTCCACCAGCTCCTGAGGAACATCTCTGTATTTAGCTACATTTAGCTGCTGAATGCTCAGCTTTGTTCTCTAGCTAGTCTCTAAATTGTCTGCTGTTTGTTGCTGGGCGGGCAGTGTGCAGTGCACATTGATACTTTGTGTCTTTGGTCCCCTCATTTTAACTTTATCGTCATTTTTCTGTTTGGCCTGACTGTTTGACTTTCTCTTGTCTTCCTGCGCTCCTGCTTTGTCTGTCAAAGCACTTTGTAAACTTCAGTTTTTAAGGTGGTATATAAATAGAGTTACCATTATTATTATTACATCAGATTTATTTACTTTTGCAGATAGATTCTGCACTCGCAGATTCACAGATACACATACACAAAGTAAAGACCCTCCTCTCAGGTCCATCTTTACCTTCCTCCAGATAGCTCGGTAAGGGCCACCTGGCAGAGGGAGGCAGGCCAGGGGCGGGGACGCGTTGTGGGTGTTCTGCAGCGTCTGGGCTGGACTGGGCTAGCGCTGTCTGTGGCTCAGCGGGCGGGTGTGTGTTGTGTAACCCAAAGCTGTGGTAGGATTTTTTTCCCACATGAGCTGTCAACCAACTTCATGGCACGCAGAGAGAAAGAGAGCGCGAGAGAGAAGCCAAGAGAGAACCATAATTAATTCAATTAATTCCCACAGTGACAGTTTTCTTTATGAGAAAATAATAAATCAAGCATGTTGTTAGACTGGAACTAGGGAAAAATATGAGGTTGTTGTGTTTGCGTTGTAAGGCTGCTGTTGACTACAGATTCAGTAGTCAACAAAACAAGGTTTCCTGAAATAATTCCCCGTCTGTCAGAGAAGCATTGTTATTATGCCATCCCTTATTCAAAGCCTGTAAACTGGAATGACTAACATCAATTTGATGCTACTTAGTGTAATATGCTCTATAAAGATTTTTATTTCTCCTGTAAACCGGTAAATTAGAAGGTGTTCCATTGGGTTTACCCTCCATTACATGCTGAAATTTGCCTTGGATGTTGGAGAAAAAGGTGGGAGAGTGTAGTGTAGTAATTGCGGAGAAAACGGTTGCCTTTCCAGCAAAAAGTCTGCTGGAGAAAGTCGGTGTGAGTAAAAACAATCGTATAGATGCGTATTTTATGTGCAGCCACTCCTGCTATTTCCCAGACAAGACACTCTCACACACGCAAACAGGCGGTGGTTGTACACTGCGAGAGGAGAGGAGGACAGGGGGGTAATTTAAAGCTGAATTAGGACCTTTTATACTGATGCTAGATTGTCAACACGGCCTGTAAAACCTCCTCCTCCACCCCTCCTCCCCCTCCTTCTCTGCCATTCTCCCTTCAGTTCCTCTTTATTTGTTCTAATTCCAGGGACCGGCTGGGTCTTGCCTGGATTTGGAGAGTGCTTGGTTTCAAAGGGTAATTGACACCTTACCTGTAATTTCATGGTTTCACTCCACCTGCCTTTGATGTCTGGGTCTCGGTTGGGGCCAGGATGCAGAGGGAAGAGACGGTGGCGTTGTGCTGCTGCATGCTCGCTCCGCCGCGAGTCTCTTCCAGCCCGCCCGAGCGGTTTTCTGAACATGAATGACGTCTCATGCGAACCCAGGTTATTAAAGACGAAGAGGGGGGTTCCACAGACTGCTGAGAAGCTTTTCTTGTGGTGACAAACAGACCTCTAGATTTGTCAACACTGACTAAGAGACAGAGGGATCAGAGATTTAGATGGCCTAAAATACATCACATGAAAAACACTAAAAGAGACAAAGATGAACTTTTTCGAAAAAGAACAATTAGACGCACTGTAGTTAATTTTCTTTGATCCATGACTGAGCGAGGCTCATTGATTCAGTATCCTTAAACTCTTTCTTAATCTTTTCCCCCCAACTCTTTTGACCACATCCCGGCATTCTTCAGCTAATGTATATGGAGGATGGGGTTGAATATTTAGCACAGATATGTGGGTCAAGAATGAGCCTGCAAAATAGTGTTATTAAACGTTTTGTAACTTTTGTTTTTGTCATGCAAACTTTGTTAATTTGTGTCAAAAATGTAATAAATAGAACCACCATTCATTACTTATGCTAACAGCAACTCATTTTAACAGTTGTGTTGTTTTATTGTTGAGACTTCTTGTTTTTCTTTTCATATACGTTGACATATGCAACATTTTCTCACTCCTAACTCGTCAAATACAGCAGCTTGGGTCAGTGGCCCTAAGCTTCAAACTATGACGCTCCACTTACCCCTTTAGCGTGGGTTTTGCACATACACGGCTCAAGCCAGCAATAATAAATATGCAACATTTGGTTAGACTTTCAAAACAAAGCTTGCTGAGAAACATGTTATGACATTTTGAGTTTTGTACTGTTGGCCGGAGTATGGTTAGGTTTAGGCACAAAAACTACTCATACTTTGGGTGAAATTAGGGTTAGGGTTAGTTACGCAAGTACAGTCATGTCACTAGGGTTAGGGTTAGTTAGGTTAAACAATGTAAATTAAAAACAAATCAACTTGACATTTGGCCACAGGTGGGCCTTGAACCCTAATCTCCTGGGTTTAAGTTCTTGCTCTTTACTACTATGGTAGATTGGCCCCTCAAGATATTATACTACAGAGGAAACTACAGCATCTCATCGTCACACATTCAGCCCGTTCTCACCCCCAGCTTGATGCCGACATTTTGTCACGGCCCCTTGGGTCTCATTCAGACGCACAAGGGTGTAATGTACCTGCAGTGTAAAGCCTTTCGCGGTGCACTTTCCAAAGCGAGGAAGTGCAAAGACGCGACGCCCAGAGATGCCAAAGGGTACCTTGCACGTCTGGATAAGACGCGAGGGGCACATGACAAGATGTCGGTGTGTGAAGACCTGGGATGAGAACGGGTTGAACATCAGCGTCACCAGCGTGAGACCACTGACCAGGGGGCAGTATTCGATGTGGATGGGTAGTAAGTACTGTAAAATCATGAGGAAGGTTACCTGTAGATTCAGGCAAGCAGCACTGAGTGATGAGAGGGGAGTGACAATGAAAATTGCATTTGTGCAACCATGAATCATTACAAACAACCCTTTAAAAGGCAGCCCTCACTGTAATTACCTCCTGTGCGATGCTCTATTACGGGGTACTCTATTACCTTCAATTACTTTGCTGTGCCTTCCTTGGCAGATGTAGACCTCACACTGACTAACAGAGCTTGGCAGGTGAATCGACAAGACTGCTTTTCTGTTTGGGTGCAGAGACACAAAAAAGAGCAGCGTTTTAAAGGAGGACTACGTAATCTGACCTGTTAATTCTAACAACACTGGCAGACCACAGTTTACGGCTGACACAAATGTTGAAGACACATTTTATTAATGGATGGACACAGAAAAATAAGCTAATTTGAGCACAGAGGTGTTCACTGAACAGGTTAAATGTTTTTAGGGTCTTTTAGCTCGTTGTTTTGGTTTTTACGGCAGCGCATTTACTGTTTTTAGACTCCAATAAACCTTGTAACAAAATGCTGTTGCTTGTTTGGCAGGGAGAACACATTGGGTTCACCAAACGCCAGATAAAGTTCTAGCTGGTAAACATTATAGTTATAAGGAGAGTAACTGAACCGGCATCCATCATGAGGAAACATTAACTCAAAATATAGGTTATTAATGTTGCTCAGTGTCTGGTAAATGTGTAAATACGCAACTGTTTCCCAACGTGTCACCATTACAACTTTAAAATGTGATACTAATACAGCTTGTTCCACTGCTCATATGAGACCAAAGCAATCAATTCATGGACATGGACAAAAGATGCAAAATTATAGGCTCCATTAAAAGATGTTGCCTGTAGTATTACATGAGTTGCAGGCTGACTCACATGACTCTCAGTGCTTGGTTAAGTCACTTTTTCTCTCTCTATTAATTAAACATTTTTGTTTTATTTATTTTATACAATAGACTTTAATAAAATATAAAAATATCATAATAGACTTATGAACTATTTGTATTCATATGTTGCTATTTTTTTTAAAAATTGTACAAAAAAACCCAAAACATTTCAGAGCGAAACCGTATTTCTTCTGGTATGCACTGATAACAATGGAGTCGATGAACCGTCCGGAGGAGTCGAGGCAGACTAAGCTGATCACAGAGAAGTGGATCGGTACAGTGAGAGAACATGGGGGGGGGGGGGGGCAGAATTAATGAAT
>JBBPCS010000374.1:12145787-12162702 GCA_037974645.1 Hollardia meadi
CAGAATGAATGAATGAGTGAAAACATATTGGTCATCCTGAGTTCAGCCCCTCTCCCCTGCTGTGAGCCCCTGTGCTTCACTGCCTCGCTGCCCAGGCTCTGCTGGGCACAAATCCAGTTTTCTGTCCAAATTACCAGCTCCGCTTCGCAGGAGAAGGCCAGCGGGGTGAGAAGATCTCACTCTCCAACCACCACCACCCCCTCCGCCTCCTCGTCTGAACCCCTCGCTGGCCCGCCGTGAAGCTGACGGAGCGTCGCGGATGGCCCTGGATTGCACCTGCACTGGGGGCTTTCCAGCTCTTCCCCCCCTCTTCAGTTCACACACACACACACACACAACCCCCTAGACCATAACCCTCTCTCGCTGTCTGTGGGTTTCAATCAAGTGGCCTAAAAATTCACAAAGCTGTAACCTGCAGTAACTGTTCGGACAGAAAGCTGCTTCAAAATGTTGCTGAATTAAAGTGAAAACTTATCAGGCAAATTACGAGTTTGTCTTTAATACAATACTCATTTTTATTGCTCTCCAACCATCTTGTCCGTGTTGCCAGGTTTGACAGCCATGTGAGGTGACAGAAAGGAGCAGAGCAAAATTGCAACATGCTGTATATTACATCGCTGTCGCATGTTAGAGGGAAAATATCACCTTCTTGTTGTCATGAGGTTTTGCAACTTTATGTTGTTCATTCACACTATTCACGTCTTGCTTAACTTTTAAAGTGAGCCTATGTGATTCGTGTGCTTACAAAAGGGGGAATTACTGGAAACTCCTAACCTCATTTTGAGCTCCAGGTTCCATCACTTCTACCAGAAATTATACAGCATCTTCTTGTAGAGAACTTTTTTTCAACATAATTTGAGAATTTGACGGCGTGTTGCATCAACATGAGTCGCGATGTACTCGAAAACACTTGTACCAACCACACAGAGGTGACATTAATGCTTTATTGTAAGTGTTTTCAAAACAATATTTCACTTTTACAGGAGCTTCAACAATATCGACTAACCAAAGCACAGCCTGTAACTTAAACTTTGCACCTGGAAGCATCTGGGCCTGGCTACAAATACCTGAGCATGTGTATGAATTGATTGTCACCCTGGGAAAGATACACTTTGGAAGGGTCACGTTTAAGTTTGGTATCACTTGCTGGGGATAAAAGTCGTCCCCTGGAGGTTTGGAGCATCGGAGTATCATGGATGACGGGCGGCGTCCTGGGGCTTTGCTGTTTGTCCTGGTCCTGCCTCAGGGTTGGGGGTTGTGTTTACCTCATAACAAAAAGCAACATGGTTTTGATGCTCTGCCAGTGCGCTGCTGTGTAAACTGTAAACAATACACTCACACCCTCACACACACACACACACACACACACACAAACACACACACACCATTCGTCTCTGTCTCATCTGCCTTTGAGCAAGGCACTTAGCCTCTAATTGCTCCAATGGACCTGCCAACTGTATTTGTACTCGGAAGTGAATGGTTTACAGTAAAAAGTGATTTCCTGTCTTCCAGGTGGTCCCTCAGTTCATTTTTTATTAAGGTATGAAAATCAACTTGCAGGAACTTGAAACCAGATTGACAGTGACTGATATGGCTCGCTCCATATGTTCTGATTTGGCTGCAAAATGGCAACTTTTAAATGTGAGAAAATATTATGTTTTGCTCGATTCTTTAAGAAACTATAAGTTTGTGTTAGGTTTGATATTTTAATTAGCTTGTGCTCATTGAGGATCCTTTAAAAAAAATAAAAAATTCATCCCAAATGGTGATAACAACATCAGAAAACAAAAAATCTCCAGCAAGTTTCTGTTTTGTCCAATGATTTTCAAACCAATACAAAAAGAAATGGAAAGCATTGCTGCACATGAACGTCTGGAATTTAATTGAAAGATTTGGTAAATGGTTAATTGTAATGTAACAAGCTGTTCTTTTAATCCTAAAAGGACCATGCTATGCTTGAGAGGGCCTATTAAATTTTACAATCCTATTACACTCGACATGTTTCACGAAACTAAGTTAGTTTTACTCTGACTTACTTTTCTTTATCAGCCAGTGTGGTTAAGATTTTCACAAAAGTGTGTTTATAAGACCATCCTCAATAATTGTTTTGTAGTGTAACTTCAGACAGCTGCGCTCTGCTTCTTCATCATTTCCTTTCTTCCCTGCAGAATCTGTGGCCTCAGTCAGCAGTCAGGACCAGGAGCTGACCAGCAGCTCGGCCGTCCGTGACCTCGGAGCAGACACTCGGAGTGGTGAACCCAGACAAATGTGGGTAAGGAACCTCAGAGTCAGTGAACCTCCAACACACACACACACACACACACACACACACACACACCCCTCCCCATCTTTTACTTTGCCATGGAAGCTGATTCCGCCCTCTGGATGAACCTTTCCTCGGGACCCCAAGCTCAGAAGGGGCTGGATTAGAGGGTGGAGGCAGGAAGCGTGTGTGTGTGTGTGTGTGTGTGTGTGTGAGAGAGAGTTTGTGTGTGTGTGTAAGTGGAAAGTATAGTATTATAGTATATATATATTTTTATTTTATGGAATGTTTCCTGTTTGTTTTACTGATTTTTCTTGTATTTTTTGAAAAACACCAATATAACAATATAGAAATTAATAATATAAATAATATAAATTTACAAAAATAGACATTATCTTTACATAATAATTATGTAAAGATAATACACAATAATTTAAATGTCTGTAAATGTAAAATACCACAAAAAACCTGTAACTGTAAATAAGCATAACATTTTCCTTTTTTAAATAAAAAAAACTTTTTCAAAAGCCTGTAAACATTTGCAAATCTATCATAATTTCACAAATATTAATTTATTTAATAGATGAAAACCATTAAATTCAAGTTTAATACTGTATATAATCCATTTCTGAAAGTAGTAAAAATGATATATAAGTGTATTTGTTTGAAGAACTTGAGTCTCTAGTTCAAGTTGTGGAAGTAAAGACCCCCTGCCGCCACTAGAAAATCGAACCATACACACACTCCCACTGCCAATTTCATACTGAACCACAGGGGCTCCTCCCTGGACTCCCACCCCATCATGCACCTGTTCACAGCTCTGTCCCAGCCTGCCCTCCTTCCCCCTGCAGCATTCCTCCAAACACACATGAACAGACTCTGTCATCTTTGATATTCCAAAACACAAAAACCCTAAAAAAGACTTTACTATTTGGGTTTCCAACAGTGTAATTAAGTAATTAAGCACTGTTCCTATCAGTAGACTTCCTCACATTTGATTTATGTGCCTGCTCGATATATCAGTCCTGCAAAAGTTCAGAATCTCCTCCTCCACTGTCTCAAATAAGAGATTGACACCTGGTGATGAATGTGAAGTCTCTACATCCCCAGCATAAAATACAGCTCCCTCCCTCCAAGGCTGTGTGCAAGTATTAGCTCCTCAGACAGGCTGTAGCGCCAAGGCCTCGTCTAACCCCTTCATTTTTGGCCCGGAGGTGTTGGGACTTGTATCGTGGTTTAGGAAAGCTCCCTCCTCAGTCGCATCGTGCAGAGCAAAGCTACAGTCATATTAAATACATTTTGATCACAAATCTGCAGCAGGAATAAACACTGCAGGTTTTTGTGGAAAACAATACAGTATATTTTTGGGATTTGCTTTCTGTCATTAGTGTAAGAAGGTCAAGGGTTCCCTAACAGTGAAATTAAATATTAAGGCTGAGATTTAAAAAAACAACAACCCATTTTTGACAGGGAAGAAAGGAAAAATAGGCGATACTGTGATACAGAAACATTTGAGAAGTCGTCCTTGGAAAAATGTTTGGAAAAATGGCAGGCACTTTCAAAAAATACTAGGCAGGTGTTTGGATGAATCATCTGCCTATCACCATCTATCATGGGCTTCATCCAATCACATCAACAAACCATATGACGTCGTCAAAGAGCGCCACCAGCGTAGACGGTCGATAAATCAAACTCTTTGCGAAACCAGTTGGGAATAGAATGACGTCTTTTCCCTCGAGAAAAGCCTTCAGTGCTGTTATTTGCTCTTCTTTCAGCGAATACTCGCTAACTAAAAATGTTTTGTCATGCGCCCCTCATGTTGTATCCAGATGCACAAGGGGCCCTTTGGCGTCCATGGGTTATCCTTCCCTTTAGCATCTCAGGGTGACGCACAAACGCTTGCGCCTCGCGCATCTTATCCTGACACACAAGCTGTGATGTTTGGCTAAGTTTAGGGTTAGGGTGAGTTAAGTTTTGGCACAAAAAACATGTGGTTAGGTTTTTGGAAAAGACCGGTGACATTTGGTTTCAAATGGGACACGAACTCCGGTCTCCTGGGTGAAGGTCGTGTGCGTGAAGATTGATCTGATTTATGGATTTTGTTTTTAGCTATGGTTGTTGTTTGGCCTTCTACTTTGGTCCAGAATAAAATATATCTCAAAACCTATTGGACGAATTGTCATGTTTATTTGTACAGATATCCATGGGGGCCAGGAGACTAATTACAAATGACTTGGGCGATCCCTTGACTTTCATTTAGTGCCATCATCACATTAGCTTATCAGTCTTCACCACATAGCTGCAGCAAAACTAACATTCCCATCAGTCTCCGCTGTTCTTTGGGGTTAAAATAAGCAGATGTTAGCATGCTAACACGCCAAGATAGCAGAAATAGTATATTTTTTGGGGCTACCTGCTAGCTCAAGGGCAAAGCATCAATGTGCCTAAGTACAGCCTCATGGAGCGACTAGCATGGCTGTAGATTGCGGTTTTTAATCCTCACAGTAACTGTCAAATTCAATTTTATGTATTATGTTGTGTCTGTTTGCTTTCTTAGCTCAAATAATTGTACTCTTTGTTAACCCCACAAGCAACTGTGCTGCAGAAAAGGAAAACTTGAGCAAACTGAACAAACTGTTTATTCTTAATTTAACAATCTTACTTAATGTGGCTCTTAAAAGGTTTGTTGTTTTTTTAAAGTCAATGTTGATCTCTAAAGAAACATGTCTGACTTCATGCAGTTAATGTATGTTGAAGATGAGTTACGTTGTAATTTGCTCCTGTAGTTTCAGCTGATGGGGGCCTGATTGTCTAACAGGTGCTCCATTGTTTTGGGACACGGCAGAAAGTCATATTTTTGCCAAAGCAAGATGGCTGAACCAAAGGTGTTACAGTTTGTTTTGTTGTTTCCTAGGGGGCAATGAGAACGAGTTCACCTCTCCTTGATCTCCACCTCTATTTACCCCCCCCCCCCTCTCCTCAGGACGTGAGCATCCAGGGCTCTGAGGTCCAGGCAAAAACAATAGCTGGACTGTGCTGTCCTGAGTCCCAGCCCCGCACAATGACCATGTCCATGTCGATTAGCGTAGGGTGGCGGCGGAGCCCGGTCCGGCTGGGGCTAATAGCTTATTACGCAGTGTAAAATGACAGTGTGATCTGGAGGGGTGCCAGAGAACGGGCCCAATTAAAGGCGAAAAGAGAGGAGGAGGGAGTGTGTGTGGAGGGGATGGGGAGGTGAAGACGAGGGCAGCAACGTGCATTCCTCTGAGCTTCGGTCTAATTCGCCCATGACGGGTTCCCTGGGGACTGACACCCTCCTTTGTTGAAAATATTTGAGTTTCCTCCTGCTCTGTTGTTCCAAAACACATCTGAAACAAACCCCAAACACACTCACGGGCTATGTTACTGCCGCACAGTTATGGGTAAACAACGCTGTTTACTTGTTGATACAGTTTGAGAACCGAGACACGGAGAATATGGAAGAATAATATTCTTATTTACACCAACACTGGACATACAGAACGGCTGCTGACATGATCAAATGATGCCCGAACCCAGAGCAGATTACAGTAAGTGATAAAGCAGTCAAAGTGGTCATTCATTTGTTGGAGTAACAGCACCGGCACATCTTCTGGCTTTTAGTTTGCCTCTAATACTCCTTTCACACTGGACAAAAAACCCACGAACATCTGGACAGGGTACAATTGACGTTCATTCCCGGGTCAAACTACTCTGCAGAAGTCAGGGGTACTTATCGGCTTCGGCTCCGATCGGCAGTGATGTAAACATGACGTGACACAGCAATTTTCTCCCATTTTCCGGCGTGATGCTATGACGTATAAGTTTAGGAAGTTGCAGTGTAAATAGTCTCTGTTCAAGCGGCGCTCGATCATCATTCAGTCTGCGTTGAGTTTGAAAGAGAGGGAAGTAGAAGAAATGAAGTAACAACCGTAAAATGGCTTCCATGCCAGTAACCGATCAGTACTGCGCATGTGCAACTCTTCACAATGTTTCAACGTTTTAAAATGTCGTCTTCTGATGCAGTCTGATGAGGTATACAACGTGACACACCAGAAAAAAAAACTGGAAAAAGGGAAAGAAATCAATCAGCATCTATTTAGCAGGTTCACCCATGTTTAAAAAACTTGCATATACATACGTGCTAATGTTGGTGTAAAATTGTTTTAATTTTCCTAACTTCTAACATCTTGATATGCTACTGTAAATAATTATTGTGAAGCAAACATACTCTGATCACTCGATTAATCAGTTCCTACCGCACTACGTCACCCAATGGCTGTCCAGACAGCATAAAACCAGTGAAGTGATTCTATGGATCCAAACACTGCTGGTTCTGTGCCTACATGTGCAAACCAGGGAATGTGCCTGCATAGCAGTTCGGTAGGGGAAATGCACAATATCCAAAATCTGTGAAAATCTGTGAAATAAAACAAACACAATATACTTCAAAAGTGAGTTGAGGGACAAGTTTTGTGCTGCAGAAATTATTTGACAAGTTTCTGTGGATGTTTTGATGCTTTTTACCACCATTAAAACTTGTGACCAAGGTTGCTGAGGTGAACAGCAACGCCCCTGGTTCGTGTGGGGTTTGTGGTGTATTGTGCTATTGATAATAGCAACACTCTAACTTGTTGATATATTGACATCATACCGTTATGCACAGCAGCAACAAGCATGGCTGAAAAGTAACATTTCACCACCTCAAGCAGAAGCACCAGGTTGAGTCAGAGGAGAGCCAAAAATCCTGCCAAACCAATCACGATGTTTGTTTACAACAATGTCCAGGTAGAAAACCCCTGCATCACATAGCTTATATATACAATTTCATTCTCTTGTTTTCATGAGGTTGTTTCAAAGTGTATTTATGAAAGCATGTTATTATATGTGTTTCATATTAATTACATTACCTGCAGCGATCCCACAGAAGCAGAAACGATACATGTGTCTCCCCATTAAGAGACTCGTGCACATTTAGGAGAGTGTCCTCTGTTCTGCCAAGTTTATAGCTTAGTTTTGCTGCTTAAGCGTCCTGCGATATTTGCTGCAGCATTGCTATATTACTGCAGCCTGCATGGAAATGTTTAAAATGACTGAAAGCAGCCTCTCAATCTGTGCATCACTGTGTAACAAAAGAGTGTACGCGCGTTGTGAAGCCGCCTCTGGAGGCGCATCTTACTATCTGAATAATGCGCCCTCTAAATAGCAGGAAAAACACTGCGCCATTGACTTTACACCAGGTTTCTGTTGGTCAATGGCGCAATCGAATCAATAAAATCAACCTGCCTTGAAGTTACTGCTGAAAAGGTCAACAAAAATAAGCAAATTTCTCCACGAAGCAAATCAACCTCCATTGGTCAATCCAGAAGTGACTGAACAACATCACAGGGATTGGGTCTATTGACATGATGTCGTCTTGTTCTTAATTATAAACTGGACAGTCATCCACAAACTCTAAAGCTGCCTCCTGCAGATTCTTAAGTTTAGTGTTGTGTTATTTGTACTGTCTTTTTTGTTATTTTCTGTTTATTACTCTTAAAACAACTAAACTACTTTCTACTTTTCTTACTAACTTGCTTCAGTACTTCATAGAGTCAACAAAAATAAGTACTCTCAGTAAGACGAGCCAGCTAAAGTTTCACCACAGCTTTACAACTCTTCACCAAGTCATCATTGGAGACACAATACTTCCCCCATTGGTGGGTAAACTGGACTAAAGCTGTTGTAACAAAGTGTTACCAGGATTTTTTCTCAATGGGATGTGGAGTCTGTCAGTTCGATGTTTAAGCTCCAGGAGGAACAACAACAGAAGGGGTTAATGTAATCCATTTCATTGGCGGGGGACTCTAATAACTGGTCTCTCCCTGCGTCTCCATTGGCCCGCGGAGTTTCCATTGTGCTGGCCGGTGCAGGTGTGGGACATGCTTTGTTGATCATAATCCCCCAGGCAAGGGGAGAGGCTTTGAGTGTGTTTGACGTACCCCACCGGCAGGCCCTTTGCTCCTCGGCTGCCGAGCAGCCACCGTCTCCAGCGGCCGCTCATGGGATCCGACAGGCGGAAAAATAATGAACAACACCTCAACCCGGAGCTGACCTGGCTCCAATTCACCAGCTCCACACGAGGGGTAAACGAACCACTTAATTGAGCCTTCCAGGATCAAATCATACTCAGGAACCCCCCCAAGCCGCCCCGCGATCAGCCCTCCCCACTCCACTCCCCCCCGCATCAAACTCCTTCCCGGACACAACCCATCAAGATGTTCCCCCCCTCACTCTCATTCCTCCACTTCTTTACTGTTTTCTTTTGTTTTAACAGTTTAATCACATCTAACACAGGCTGGTAAACTGAACAGCACACGAACATGAACTGTTTCACAAACACAAACATTTCCTTTGATGCATTTTTCACTTCCAGTTTTCTTTTCCAGTTTTAAACTTATTGTGGAATATAAAAAGAAAAAGCTAGATGGGCAAAAAGTTTCAAAAGCAGCCACGGAGTGTACATTTACTCAAGAATTGTGTTTGTGTACTTTTAATTTACTTTTCCATTTAATGCAAACTACAGTTCAGTGGGAAATATTGTACTTTCTATCCTACATTTGTTGCACAGCTTTAGTTACGAGTTAGTGTTTAAATACAAAACATGCAATGAGCTTATAAATTTTGATGCATCGTTGCAGAATAAAATCCCAGACTGTATATAAAATAATGGAAATTAGCTCCATCTTGACCAACTACAAAAGAAATATACTATTTACACATCAATGCATCAGTAATAATAATACAGTTATCTAATATGTGACAGTATTAGAACCTGGAGCCATATTTCTGCAGTGAGTACATTTACTTCTACATTATGCTGATAATACTTTGTAATTTAACATAAGCAACATTTTCAGTGCAGGACTTGTTTTACAACATGTCGTTGTTCATTTTAATTAAGATTGCAACCACCGTTCAAAACTCACTATTGTAGTAAATTGCTTTATTTCATGTATTTTCACAGATTTCAGATATTGTGCTCGTGAACAAAGTTGCTTGAAAAATCTATGTATAGTCACTATGGTTAAAATAGTCTTTTGTGACTTAAAACAAGTCCTGTTAAGGTATTTAAAACTTATATTATGGCATATCCATGTAAATAAAGAAATCGGAGGTGATGACATGCGACAAAACTTAACAAATGGAATTGAATCAAGAACATTACAGTTAAATGGTACAACCCCCGACTCTTAAGGAATGAGGCTGTGTCAAACAGGACGCCCCTTTCATACCCAATCATGATACTTTCACCTGTTACCAATGAACCTGTTTATGTGGAACGTTCCAAACTGTTTTGGAGCATTCCACAACTTTCCCAGTCTTCTGTTGCCCTTTTCCAACTGGTTTAAAATGCGTTGCTGGCATCAAATTCACAATAAGCATATGTTCACACAAATCAGTGAAGTTGACGAGGTCAGACATTAAATATTGTTCTTTTTCAGGTGAGTATATGTCAAGAATTATCAGCAATCACATTCTCTTTTATTTGTTTTACACAGCATCACATATTTTGAAAATTATGGTTGTATGTGAAAATGCTTCAACCACCAGGATCCTAAGGTACATCTGTTACATGTTTAATTCTATTTTTACTGCTACCATATGATAATGACATTACAATTATTCATTCATATTTTGTATCCATGCAAGTGACTGACACACAACCCAGCATGATGTGGTGCTGATAGGATTCTTCTGCTAAAGAGGGGCATTGAAGTCTTTTTGTAAAAAGCCATCATTTACTGAGGCTAAATCACAAAAATAGGGCTGCAGCAGACAATATTCCACCCAGGTGAGACACCTGAGAGTCAGTCAGGGTCGCTTGTCAACCGACAGGATGTGACACAGTTAACAGTGACCCTCAAACAGTGTCTGAAACAGTTTCTCTTGTCACAAAAGATAGATTTCCTTTTTTATAGTTTTGTTCTGTTCACTGAATCAATTCAAAGTGAGAATCTTACTACATTTTTTATATTATTCTCAAAGCGTTTGTCCAGAATGTTCTGCATGTACTGGATGGAACAATCTCTAAACAACAAAACGTCGATGAAAATCTAGTCTTTCGTGGTTTGACCGATGTCTTCGTCCTGAAATGAGCCACTAGTCTGACACAGCATCACTCGGCTGTCCTCATTTAACATCAGTCGGAGATCCTTGATGGATTTGCTCCGCAGCCCTTCCAGTTAAACACGCTGACAAGACCGAACAGTTGCTTTCTGTGCTCCCTCCATGTTTCTCATTAGCAAGGCATCACCTGTTTCCCCGACTATAATCAGCGGAACAATTTGGGTTTAGGGGTCCTGTGGGGTCGTTCCAGGACATGAACTTACAGTATACAGTCACCCATCGAAGTAGCACCCTCTGTACAATCTGCTTCCCAGCCAGAACAACAATGGCGCTTTTCAAATGTCACCCGATCTGCCAAATTAGGACGGGTCGCCTGACATTTCAGGCGCAAAAGAAGGTGATCAAACAGAGCCTGGGTCAGTGGATCGCCTCTAATTGAGAAGCTCACACTTGGCAGCAGGGGTCCTCATTCAACAGACAACACTGGCGCAAGCTGCCAGAGCGGAAAAGTTTTGGACCGCCTGCGCAATGCATAGAACCGAGTTCGACCTCTACAGTCATATCTGGGTCACGAGATTGTCGTTCAGGAGTCGCGATGGTGTTTGAGAGCAGACCGGATCATCACAGAGAAAAAGTGGTCCATATTGTGAGCAGTGGATTGGGTTGCTTCTGCACCGATCACAGCAGAATGAGTTTATGAAGTTGTGTTCATGAAAAGCTAAAATCAATAATTAGTAAGTCAAAGTATCGTTATTTAAAAGGGGGCCGAACAAATGACGCAAAATACTTTCATCATGTTTTATCAGTTATTAAACTGTCTGCCAAATAAAAGTGATACAGAACATTAAAAAGGCTTTTTTATTCCCATAATTATACACTAGTTGAATTCACAGAAGGCTGAAATGGACCGCGCTATCATATCAGTTTCACGGCATACCTCTTAAGTACCTCGAACACATTAAGGGACTAAATAAATGATCAAATCATTGTCCCTAATCTGCACGATGGGTGGCAAATGTTTGCAGAGGGAGTTTCTTGACGCGTCGTTTCTTAGCAGGAACAAAGCAAGATGGCCTCCTCTCAATTTGGGGCAAACACTGCAGGCGGACGGAGACAAAAGAGATGCTTAAACCCCGTCGGTCTACGGGGGATATCTTCACCTCTGTTCAGAGACTCCCTAATTGATACATGGGGATTGGCGTGAAGGGCCGAGGACAATACCTCTATTGTTTTCACTGTTTTCTGAATCAAGACGTCTGTCAACCGCAGTGTCTTTGCAGGCGGCTTGGCTCGCCTCCAAACTTGAACTTTCTCTTTCTTGTTTAATTTTTTTCCCTGCACAGTTCGTCTCTGCCTGTGGCAATGGAACACTTGTTGGAGTACATCAGCTTTTCATAATAAATTAGGGATATTTTTTTTAAATCTCCATGTAATGCGGCACACAATAAGCATTATGAATTTCCTTAAAAGAAAAGCTTCATTTAAGATCATCCGTTCATTACTTAATTTTCCATGTACGCACAAAAAAACAATTTTTTTCTGCTCTCATTCAGGGACTTAACGGTTAGAGATGAGGCAGTTTTGGGGGTCGACCAGTGTAAGCGGGCAACGTTGCCACTTCCCAGCAACAGCAAACAAAGGGAGACAACATGTAAATGACCCTTTACACGTTTTTCAGCAGCAAGATCGCCTTCTGAGAGTGACATCATTCCTTGAACACAAATCGCTGATCCGACAGGAAGCAAAGAGATTACGGACGTGATCTCAAATCACCATCATGAAAAGTTGAAGAGTGTGAGGAACACAGAAGCTAAGGAAGAATGTGTCAGATCGAGGGATTATAAATACGGAGTAAAAATTTTGCAGCAAGGATTTGCAATAAAAAAAACAAGGTCAATGAGTTTACAACACTATTGTGTTCACAGTAAGGAAGCCCTGCAGGGACACAACTCATGCAGGTTTTTGTCGGTTTTATACAGATGATAAGAGGCTGCATTGAGTTGAAATGGAGTAGAAGTAATTAAATATGAGATTATAGTAAATGTATGCATTCAGATGATAATGACGCCCTGAATACACCGATGCCCTATTTGAAAATGATGCATGACAATACAGTAGAGACCACATGATATTTATTAATAGTCACAGTTGAAACTGCCTGTAAGCTGTAAGTATAAAGATTTAAAAAAAAAAGACAATAGATACAAAAGCCATTCAATGATTGTCACACTGAATCCTGAGAGAAACCATGATATAGCATATAGTTTTTAAGACATATATATATATATATATATATATTTATGACATCTGGGGTTTTAGTGATACTGTTTCCGGCGCATTTGGTAAGCTAATATCATTTACTTCTGCTTTAATCAAACTATGTTCAGACAACGGTAGAAAACAATGCCTAGTAGCATAAATAGCATAAATAGTCACAAACTATCTTTATAATTTACAAAAATACACTTTTTATAGAGTCCACATGTATTTACATTGAGCCGTAGTGCTGTGGTTTCAGTCAACATGGAGGATATAAAAATAAGGCAGGCCCCGTCTCGGATCATACTGGTCTTTTAAATCAATTGTTACTGCATTTGGAAACTGTCATGTATAAGTAAACCGTTCATAGCAGGGCGCTTTCATCATCATCATCATCATACGATTGTCATTTTGAGGTAATGGCGGTCTCACAAAGGCAACTTTGGCAGATTTGAGTTGATTATGAATTAACAGTTTAAAACGTTGTGTAATCAACTGTACAACCCCCCCACACACACACACATTTTTAGCCACTCCGAAGGGGCTAAATTTGGCAAAACTGGCAAAATATCAAATGTACGTTGACACATTTGAACACAAAAATAGGGGAAAGTTTCTGTTAAAACTGCCAAAAAAAAAAGTAAAATAGATGTTTAAGATATTAGAAAAGACACAAGTGTTCAGTGGTTGTCTTAGTTTGCAAGTATATTTTAGCGTTAAGAGCAAAGTAAGAGCTTTGATATAGTGATTTAAAAAAGAGTAAAACGATAAGTGCTTATTTTTTGTTTGACTTTCAGGCTGGTGTTTCCACAGTTTTGAGTGCTTGAATCAAGTTTACCTAAAATACTCGCTAGTTCTCTAACGCAGCGTGCTCACGATGCAGAGAACCCAGCCTGCACTCTGACCTCTCTGCTGAAATGCACGTGTTTTTGCGTGTTTCAGAAGGGATTCACCGAGCGCCGCGTCCCTTAAAGAGCGTTATGTAGCGGTCGATCATAGCTCTGTCCCCTCCCGGGGATAAATCAAACTGTTGACACTGAAGCTGTTGTAGAAGTGACTGTTGAACTGTCCGCTCTGCCCGCTGCCAAACGTGTTGTAGTACACTCCACGGTTGAAATGCAAGCCCTCGCCGTGCTCCGACGTCCCCGTGTCCTGCCCGCCGTGGTTGAGGTGGTACGGGCTCAGGGCCGTAATGTTCCTATTGGACAGCTCGTTCACCAGTCCCAGGGACCCCTGCCGGCTGGGGGCCCCCGAGCTGAGTGTGGACATGCTGCTGTAAAAGTTATTAAAACAAGGAGCTGCCGAGGCCAGTCCGGCTGGCGAAGACGACGACGAGCTCTTGTGGTTCTCGTTCATCGCCTCCATCTCCGGTGAGGACGGCCCCAGGAGCTGAGGACTGTCTGAGGGCTTCAGTGAGGCCGCTGCCCGGCCATCCTCCACTTTTGTGGCCCCCGCTGCCGCCGCTCCGCCTGCAGTGCTCGGATCTGACCGTCTTTTCCTTTTCCTGCGGAAATTTCCGTTGTCAAACATCTTTTCACAGTTCGGGTCCAACGTCCAGTAGTTTCCTTTTCCTGTAATTGAAGAAGAGACACATGACACATTACAACTTCTTCATTTCCGCTCTCGGTTGAATGTTGTGGGGCCGAATATCGAAGTTATATCATATAAAATAAAATACATTCATTTTTTTCACTTAAATGTACCATTTTTCAGCCAGGACATGACTCTACAAATCAATGCACTGGGAAGACAATTTCAGCATTATGTCATACCAAATATGTATTCCACATTTCCAAATTAATCGTCATCATTTATTTCATATTTCTGTCTGTTTTGAGCATTTTCTGAGCCGACTGTCATTCAATGAAGCAAAGGTTGGGATTTAAAACATTCCACTTATGTTTTATAGATATATACACATTTACTTACTATACATTTTAGAGAGAAAATACTGTAATATTCTAGGAAAATAAAACATATCTCTTGCACTTGATAGGGAGCCTTTAATCACCTCGTGTTATACTGTGACGTTTATTATATATATTCAAATTTCTCAGTAGTTACATTTAAACATTGTATGTCTCATGTATTACCATCTGTTTGTTTCACAGTACGACCACTGCAGTATCTTAACTTGTTGCATTTCAAATAAATCAATTAGTACCACACTGTATCAATTAGTGTTGGCCTACAGGATATTTTAGAGAACATTATTTGGAGTTCATAACATTTATTTGATCACATTGGTGAACTAGTTAGTCTCTATGGAACCTATGATCAACTGTTTAAATGTAGTGTGTGTTCATAATTACTGTGAAATTTTCTTTTTCACATTTTATGTATTCAGATTACAACTGCACTTTAATTCACGCTCACTTCCAGGTGAGCAAACTGCCCCTAAACGCCACATTATCATTTATGATTTATGATAACATTTCCCCTGGTGCGTTCGCGGTACCTGGATCGTCCTCGTCCCTCGGCACTTTCTTGAAGCAGTCGTTCAGAGACAGGTTGTGTCGGATCGAGTTCTGCCAGCCGGCTTTGCTCTTCTTATAAAAGGGGAAGTTGTCGGCGACGTACTGGTAAATCTGGCTCAGGGTCAGCTTCTTCTCGTGCGCGTTCTGGATGGCCATGGCTATGAGCGCGGAGTAGGAGTAGGGCGGCCGCACCAGCTTCAGCAGCTCCTCCTGGCTGGCGATGGACAGCCAGCCCAGGTCGGGTCCACCGAAGCCAGGTGAGTTCGTTATGAACTGCCGCTGCGAGCCGTAGGAAGGCGGGATGAACGACGCCGGGTTGTTTCCGTGCAGGTAGGACGCGGAGGAGTTGACGCCCGGCCCGTTGAGCCACAGGTACGGATTTGGAGACGATGCGTAATCCCCGAGGCCGTAGCCGGCGGGTCTCTGTGCGCCCTGCAGGCTCTGCTGGTGGTACATGCTGCTGAGGTTGTCGCAGTACACAGCGGCCATGTCCGGGGCCTCCTGGGCGCCTTTGGGTGGGAGAGAGCCGACGGTAGGGGAGGTGTGTTGGTGGTGCTGGTGATGGGACTGAGGGTCGATGGAGTTCATCACTCCCCGCGGGAAATCCCAAAGGAAATGCTGAAGCGGTTCAGGTGGCCTCTCCCGGTGGTGCGCAGGCAGCAGCAACAAGTGTCAGGGAGGACGGAGAAGTTTGGGGAGTTTTAACAGTATAAACCCTTGACAGCAGCCACATGCAGGCACCAGATAAACCCCAACAGCCAATAGACACACAGTGAGTAACAGGGGGGTGTGGTCATGTTCTACCTCGTTCAGCAGAGAGTGGGTCAGTGGTTCCAAAGTGTTTCCCCTGGCAAAACCTCCCGGAGAGACTGCTGCTGGGTTCAGATTGTCCCCGAGGGACTGAGGCCCAAAGCACACAAAACAACGAACTCCACTGCAACAATAACTTGTACACATATTTACTTTTTCTTGTCCCTTTCACTTAATAATAATAATCTGCCTTTAATCACATAGCAGAATTTCATGTTATTTCAACTCATTTATCCTGATCATATTGCTTATTAATGTCCCCTTTTCCCAAGGACTTTAAGTTTATTTACTACATTTAGTGTTTTGACGACTAATATCTTCTAATTACTGACATAAGATATTTTTTTGACACACAAATATACTCATTCAAACCTGTTTGTAGCTCATATTTACTTAATTTTACTGAGAGGGTTTGAGTTACCGGAGAGCCTTTCCTGATTTTATTTGAGTTTTAATTCTTGTTTTTATGTTCTGTTTTTAACCCGTTTTAAAATGCTTTTGATTTTATGATTATTTGTTTATTTAGTAGCCTTTGTGAAGCACTTTGTGATGTTGATTTGGAAAATGTTTCTATTAATAAAGATTATTATTATTATTATTATTATTATTAATTGAGGACCTCGCTGACATGATCTCAATTCTTCACAAATCCTGATGCTAATCTGAAACCTAAAACCAATTCTTAACCCCTCTGACAGCCCCAAGACCAGGTATAATTTCCCCCACTTCCCCCCAAAAATGTCCCCACTCTCAGGGTCTTAAACCTTGGTCCTCACAAAGACACAAGTACAAGAGCGCGCACACACACACACAAACAAACTGTGTGAGTGCACTTACGAGGACACTGTTATTGAGATCGGAATCGAGTCGCCACAAGGTGAGTGTGTTAACAGATTTTTGTCCCAATAACACACACACACACACACACACACACACACACACACACACACACACACACACACACACACACACACACACA
>JBBPCS010000374.1:12162802-12173386 GCA_037974645.1 Hollardia meadi
GTGTGCGTGTGTGTGCGTGTAAGCCAGGGAGAAGTGAGATGAAGTGAGACAAGATGAGAGACGTCAGCCACAAAAGAGAAAGATGCAAAAGGGAGAAATTGAGAGTTACCTTTATACAAGTTGCTTTGTTTGATGAAAAATAAGACATGAACATAAAGGTTACAAAATCATGCATTTTAAAGGAACATGTTGAGGGGGGGGGGAAAAAGAAGCAGAGACGGAGAGTGAGCTGGAGAATTTATGTGAAAGATTTGGGTAGATCAACAGATCAAGCACGAGTCTGGAGATCAAGACAGATAGTGAACAAAACAGTCTGACAAGAACACGTGAGCAAGCAAAACACTCTAAAGGTGCGCTCAGACTCAGTGCAGGGTGGATTTGACTGGATCTAAATTTGATCCAAAAATATGTGAATTTGCTCTGGGCAAAATGGTCTGAGGTGAAGATATCAGAGGAGGAAAATGGGGAGAAACTGGACAGAACTCGAGTTCCTGAAAAGGTTTGAGGGTCAGGCACATACTTTACTCATACTTATTTTATTTTATTTACCTGTAAAAGGACATTTTATACTATGTTATACTATATTGATTTATATAGCTACTTGGTCACTGGTCTAGGGTTAGGGTTACCCTGTGGATTAAGATTTTACATACAAAACATGACGTGAAATAATCCTAACTCAAGATTTGCTTGTTTACTTACTTTTACCCATATCATAATGACTATTTCTAATTAATTTTCATGCTTCACTTTTAAGTCTGCGTGGACGATGCGATGGATGAAATCAAAACTGCTCCTGAGATCAACAGAGCTGGCTTCAAATAATATTTGTTTGGGAATCATTTTAAAATTCAAATCTGAGCGAGCCATAAGTGAGAAAACCAAGAGGCCATAAAAGAGTTCGAGAGACTATAAAATGCTCTCTCTCTCTCTGCCTCTCCATGGCTTCATATGGGGGATTAAGACAACCCATGCGTGCCTGTGTGCCATGTGACCCCTGAACATTGGCCACAGGATTAAACTGCCTGCAAGTAATTTATTAGCAGAGATGTTCAACAGAGCAGATGCTGCACAAGATATGACAGAGGAAGCGGTGAGCCGGGCGGACATGCAGAAATCTGCCAGATAATCTGCACCACATTGAGTGATGTTCAACTACAAATGCTCCGACACATTATTGTTTTTAATAAGTCAAGGTGTGTCAGAAACATACTGAGTGCAAAGCTGGACAGCAGAGAGGATTTTAGATGATTCTGCATTGTTTGAGATGTTTCTCTGAACTTTTTGACAGAGGTGGGGCCAAGTTATTATCTTGCAAGTCCTAAACTTTGAGTTTCGAGTCCTAAATAATCCCCCCTTCACCAAATGTAACGGCATTTTTAAAAAGATAGTGTGGGAAATTCGCTTGTCCAACAGAGCATTGACTAACCTTTATTTCTGCAACTTTAAATATTAAACAAAGTTGGAAGTTGTTGCATATCCGTCTAAAATTCATTCTGCATTGTTTTTTGTTGAGGTGGTTTGTTTACGCAGTGCGCTTGAATGCACCTTGAAGTCCCTGTCCCTGTGTGTGTGACACAGACTAATAGGAGAGGACAGAAGCAACGCCGGCGGAGATCACAACAAAGCACGGTCGAGATTCTCAGCAGAGCTTTCAATAACAACTTTGGTGCAAACATGTACCTGCCATAAAGGTGGATAGCCTTCCAAACTTTACTCACCAAGTGGAAAATCTACCAACTCTTGGCGGATGTCAGTTTTGGACCCATGGCTTTAACGTTAGTTGATTCAGGAAATGAAGGGAAATAACTGATTTCTGGTACACTTTAAAAATAAATAAATAACATACTTTTTAATCTGTGGTGTTGGGGGAAGGTATCAAGATTTTTCACGTCAAAAGGCTGAAGTTCATGTGGCTCGAGTCTACAGCTCTGCTTTTTGAAAGATTAAAGTGCTTCTTTATCTCACTCATCCAAAAGAGGAAAAAAAAGTGTCGTTCCATTTTAACTGACACCTGATGAAATACAGTTTTAGCAGGTTTAAAGAGCCCTTATAAATATTTAATAAAGACAGAATGTTGTTGTTGTTTATTCAGTATTTCATTTTTTATGTGTGTGTGTGTGTTTTATTTCAGCGCACGTTACAGGATCTGGTTTCATAGATTTTGTAGAGTGCATTTTGTAAAAATGGGCTTCCTGTAAAAGTATAACGAGCCTGACTTCCCGGTGTTCCCGGTCACGAATGTGGAAAGGTGGCCCGTGGCTGAAGTGGTAGCCCACAAATTCCTGCTGTGCTTAATGAGCTACTTCTTCTGTTTATTCCAAACAGACCAGAAACATTACTTTGAAAACATCCAGCGAAAAGCAATCGCAGTGTAATAACAAGGAGATGCAATATATCACTGTTGTTTTACTCGCTTATTGTCCACTGAGTCATTCTGTCTCAAGTGAATCGAATGGGAAATTTCTGTTATGTAACTGAAGTCGACGCAGAGGCAAAACAATCCACATTGCGAAAGTTTGTGAAAAACAAAAAAAGAATAATAAAAAGAAATAAATTATATTTTATTGACACTTTCCTTTTTGAAGGTCATGTCTCGTTCCTCTTTTCCTTTTCAAGTATTTGATGAATGAATGGATGAAACTTCACCCAAAAATGCGATGTTCACCACATGAAAAATGTCCAAATAAATAATTCAACTCGCTGACAGACACTGCATTACATTAAACTTGCATGAGAAATGTCATTTAATTATTATTTTTACATGAATATTCTTTTTTTTGTTGTTGTTGTTGTATGATCTACAGCAGCGATCAATCTCCTCATATGCTCTGCACGAGCTAATTCCAGTGAAGCAATGTGACACAACGAGACGTGAGGTTTGAACGGAACCAAACAGTCCCGAGACGCGTCTAATTAAAACGGCATTCCCGACACGTTTTCAAGAGCGAGGCTTGTTTTATTGTTTCCGAGTGGTAATTCTTCACAGCTGCAGCTGCAGTGTTGGTGGTGGCCAACCAAACAGTCAGGAATATATTTGCGTCTAAATCTAGGAAAATGTCACAATAAACAAGAGGGGGGGGGAAAAAAAAATCATGAAGGAATGCATAGGTTTCCTGGAAACCTTGAGGGTGAGTGGTGACAGCATGCAGCATCTCGTTCTGTGAGTCAAAACACTTGAGAATATTACACAGATGAGTTTCACCTCAGGAGCTAAGCATTTATTTCCTCATTTTCCAGATCGTTTGAGCCCTTGAGGAATCGCTAGGTGTAAACACAACTCCCTGTGATGCCGAGACAGTTGTCCTCCTAACGTTTCCGATACTCTATTTCATGTTTCTCCATAGGCAATAAATGGTATGTGTGTGTGTGTGTGTGTGTGTGGGGAGGAACAATAAAGTAGCACAAAACTTTTCTCCTTGATCTTTTCTTGGAACCGTCTGGGATGTGATGCATTTGCACCTACACAGGTGTTTAAAGTGTGACTCACCATCATCTTCTTCTCTGGGTGTAACATGAGCTGAGGAGCGGGGCAGAACACTGGGGGCTTCATGGTGGAAGGTCTGGAAATAGCCTCGCTGCAGGGAAGTGTGTGTGTGTGTGTGTGTGTGTGTGTGTGTGTGTGTGGGAGGCACTTATGCAAACTTTGAGGAAAATGAATACTGAGATGTCGCCCAGGATTGCTGTAAGCATACGTGCTTGAAGGAAATAGCGGTTTTTAAATTACATTTATTTAACCTTGTTTTCTGCAACGTCTTACTTGATATTTTCTTGTCACAGTGGCACAGAGGAACCTTAAAGAATTTGGCCCCCCGAGTTTCAATAAAAGCATGGTGCCATTTACAAAAACCTGCTTCCTCTCATGATTGCAAATGATGACTTGAAAGAAAAGCACAATACAATAGCTTGTTTTGCCCTCCACAACTTCCGCAGCTTAACACGCTTCCAATAAAGGCTGGAGACAGGAGTGAGCCTTTGAAGTTTTTAATATTAGCGAGCGGGAAACTGGAAGGCAATTTAGAATGAAAGTGTATTGGATGAAACAAAGCGAATCAGACAATAAAGAGATAGAACAAACAAGAGTTAGACCAAACATATTGAGTTGAAACAAAAACAAAAGAAGAGCAGGGAAACTACTCAAAACTCTGTGTGTATACATCTCATTCATTAACAATGCGTGTTTGATGCTTTCATATAACAACAACAACACTTTCACTAGCATTAAGTTGGACACCTTATTTTCCTGTTGGGCCACAGGCTCAAGAAATGACAGCTTGAGTTTACCCAAAACTAGCATTCAGTCTGACTGGTGGTGAGGTGAGGGGATTTGGTTTAATCAAGACGCTAGCAAAGCAACACAGTGCATAAAATAAGCACAGCAGAAACGTCAGGTGGGTTGGGTCAGTCTGTCTGAGGGTCGGCTCAAAGATTAGCTGCCCTGAACAATGGCTAAATTAGTCAGTTACAGCTTTTTGCCAAAACAAAACGACTGTTTCAATTCAGCAAATGAAATTTCATTTAGCTCAAATTTCGATCTGCGGATGTATATAGAATGTACAGTAATAAAGTTATTTAGTGTGTTTTACGATGGGTTAAAAAAAAGCATCTGAGCTTGTCTTAATTTGGTGAAACAGAGGAACTTGAATTTTGAAGGTACATGGTTGTATTTTTCTGTTCAATCAGGAAAATAGGTATTATTTCTTGGTAGGTATTATTGAAAAAAGTGACAGGAAAAACAACAGAAACAGTCGTGCTTTAAAAGGTACATTAAGGTCTGTTTATGCAGTTGTTGTGATGTCATTTTCTCAGTTAATCAGACCTTTATTTTGACTTAAATGCCTCATAAAAATCGAGCTTTTTAACAATGTACATGAACCCCTCCCTGCTTTAAATGTATATGACCAAATAAATTCAGGACCGGAACAGTTTTTAAACTCTTATGGGCCATATTGTCACCAGTATAAACAAAACTACAGAGCAGAACACGCTAGATATTGCTTTCTGTCATGGCAATAACATCTGAAGCGCACAACACTGAAGACGAAGGAGAGAGAAGAGCTAATCCAATTTTCAGAAGAGAACAACTCTGTCGAAAAGGGCCCATAAAACGTAATTCAGATGTAATCCAATCTAACAAATTACAGATTCTCCCTTTTATATCAATAACAGCAAGACTGTGTGTGTGTGTGTGTGTGTGTGTGTGTGTGTGGGTCTTAGTGCACAAGGTTCATATGAGGAAATAAAAGGCAGAAAGAAATCTTTGAGAGCTATATCTTAGATTGCACAGTGGCAGAGAGGTGAGCGTTATCATCCTGTTAGAGTTCTTTCACAGTGTAAACAAGACTAAATCTGCTTGTAGCAACACAAACAAGCCTCAACCTTCTTTTAAAAACACGTCCAAATGGAGTTCAATCTTGTCCAGCTGCCAAATATTAAAGGGGAATCCTCACCACATGCAGTATCTTTACCATAAAGGATGAATGTTAGCTAAAACATAGAACAGGACAACTCAGTTTTTAAGATGTTGACAGGTCAAAGGAAATCACACCTCATTAATGAGAAACATATCTGGAGTACAGCGTTTAAAAAGTGGTAGAATCTCTTTGTGCCAGGAGACAATAGTGTAAAAAAATGTGGCTTTAATTTGCAGACAAATTAGCAACAACTCCACAAAATAGAGGCCACCACTCAGCTCCACCATGGTCTGCTTACACTTGTCATGTCAGAGTGACACAGAAAATAGGACAGTAATAATAATAATAATAATAATAATGTTTAGAAATGTTCATGGACAACAACAGTACATGAATCAATCTGCCTGAAAACCTCATTGTGCACTTTGGATCCATCACTCGGCACTCTGCGGCCCAGCACCCTGCAGAGCTTGCTATCCTCGTTAGCATGAAAAAGTTTTTCAGCTTTTTCACTTTTTGTGTCACATGTTCAGTTTTCATGCATATCCAGCCTTCTTCTCATCTAACACACTGCTGTGAAAGGCAACAATTTGTTCCAGGATAAAAATGGATTTGTTGGAGTCGCAACTAACTACTGAACACCTCCCGTGACACCTGCTGGGATTTTGTAGTTCTTCTGAAACGGGACCATCAATGATGCTGTTGTGGAGCCCAAACATCATTAGTAATGGACAGTTCACCCACAAATCAATATAAATATTTTTCCTCTTCCCTGTAGTGCTGTTTATGCATCCAGATGTGGTGTGAGTTGCTGAGTTTTGGAGATATCGACTGCAGAAATCACGACCCGGTTACTCAAGATAATCCACAGACCTTGTTTCATGGAGGGACTATTTTCTTTCCACCGAACTACACCGTACCATTGCGCAGAAGGAAACGTGCATCTTCTCATGGACGAGAGGCTCGTGCTCGTGACAGGGCGATATGTAAACATTAATGGCGTCCTCTTAGGCTGAGCTGTAACGTTAGCTAGCTTAGTTAGCTAGTCTCTCACCCACGAGTAGATGCACGCCTCCTTCTCTGTTCTGATCAGGAAATAAAATAAAAGAAAGTGCCGTCTAGTTCCATTATATTGGAGAGAAGGCAGACATCTCTACAGCCTCTCCAAAACTCTGCAACTCACACCAAAACAATCCAGATGGATAAATAGAACTACAGGTAAGAGGAAAAATCTGTATTTTTGATCCCTTTAACATTTTAGCTTTTGTCAGTTGGTATTTTGTCTGTTCATGTGGGATCTTTTGAAGTTCGACATGTACGCTTCACCGAGCAGACCTCAACTTAAATAAGTCCCATAACTCATCTTTCCCACGGCCATGAGAATCCTATCACAGTTATGGAGTATGGCAAGCCATAAAAACAACAAATGTGGGAAAAGTTGAAGAAAAGTTTGGGAATTTAAATGTAAAGTGCGTGTGTGTGGGAAAACTGATGACGTATAGTTTGGGAATACTTACAGGGTCTCCCGATGAGGAAAGTTACTTTTCCCCTCTTCTTGCACAGTCTGTAAAATCAGAGCTCATGAAGATCATGTGAGGTTTAAAGTCTGAATGATACATGCAGCCGGTGCCAGTGCATTCTGGGAAGTTTCTTGGCCCTAACAAGCGTGTGATGGATGAGACTTCAACTTACGGCAGTGGAGCAGCAACAGAAGACCTTCCAGAGCCAACCTGTGATCTTTGCTGGGTGAAAAACAACTCGCAAATACCTCTCCGTGTTTGATTTATATGTTTTGGACTACCGGGCTAGTGGCAAGTCAGTCGAATTTTGATAATGACTAGTAAGTTGTCAATCAGAATGAAAGTCCACATTATTGGCTCAAACACTTTCCTGAGATTGTCAAACTTGTTGGCGCTTTGTTGCAAAACTGTCTCGGAGTATGGAACAGACTCAAACTCATCTGGCGCCGACGCAGGCTCAAACAAACCACAGACATGACTTGCAAATAGTATTTGATCCAGGTTCAGTGGACTCTGACAAACCTGACTTTGTTTTTTACCCTAACGAGCCAGAGATTGATGACATTTCAGCTGATCGCAGCAGAGAAATGAGCAAAACAAAAAAAGGAGCGTTCTGCAGCAGAGAGGGGAAAAATTTGGATGTAAGATGTTGATGTTCTCCAGCCACTGGTGGCACGTACCCTCGTGTCTTTGTGTGTCTGGGCAGAGTGAAAAGTTCACTCTGTGTGTGGACTCTGAGTCAGACCTGAGCCATGAGTGTAAGTGCAAATACTTCTTTTATAGTAGTTTGATTTAACCTTCTTTAAAGCCAGATGGGTGGGATTTTTTTTTTCTTTTCACCACATATGTAAAACGCCATGAGAGCCAGAAAGTTATTTAACAACCACAAGAGAGCGTTTGAAACTTAATTTGACGCTGATTGACAACTTATCTAACAAAATCCGATGCTATAAACTCCACCCATCTGGTGCTGCATGTAGATGAAGACAAACACTTTGCAAATAGCTTTTACGATGGGTTTTAGTGGGATTGTGTGTGTGCGTGTGTGTGTGTGTGTGAGTCAGGGGATGTGAGGAGGGGAGAAGCAGCAGAGGAGGAGCGGTGTGGTTTTAATTAGGCGGCTGCTGCAGCGCTGCGGGTTGGGACGCGGTGCCAGGATGTCCCGGGAGAAACAGCACTGACGCCTCCGAGGCCTGCCAAGCGCGGCCACAGCCTATCCCAGAATGCCTCTGTCACCGTCACCGTGGGGAACCGCGGGGGCAACAGAACATCTGAGAAAACAATCACCAGTCCCCTTTTTTATTTTTCTGCCCGGGGAGGCTGGGAAGGCAAACAGGCCGGGCCGGCGTCTGTTTGTGTTCGCCTCTCTGACATGCTGCAAAATGATCCGTCACGTTTGATATTTTACACGCTGACGCATCACATCCCAAACAATGTAATGAAACAGGAGGCAAAGCCAAAGCTCTCAATCCTCTGTGAACAGGCTGTAAAGGAGGTGTGTAGTGTTTACACTGAAAGACGTGGGCATTAACCAAACACGGAGGGTTCGATAAAAGAAGCTTCATTATGTTGCATTATGGGAATTGTAGGATAATGCATTTTTTGGAGCTGGACTCGTCGTCAGGATATCTCGACCTCTGCTGCATCGATTTGAGTCACAATTGCGGATTTTCACACTACAATACTCCATCAAGTGCAGAGTTGTGAAGGTTAAAAAAGTTCTGCATTAATTCATTTTGGTCCCGACGTTCTGCTTTTCTCCAGAAGGTCGATGGCGGTTTTCCTGATGAAATCTTTAAAAAAAAAAAAAGGCAAAACAAGCTACGTTCGTTCAAGAGAGTACTTTATTTATACAAGTGCTTTACAGTTTACAGCTTCACAGACACAAGAGACACAAAACCACAACATGTTGACTTTTAAGAAGATGGAAAAGCCAAATAAACCCAGTCTTAATTATATAGTGTCTATGTATCCATGTAGGTCTTACACACAAATGTTTATAGAGGTGATGACGTACATATAAGTCACCATAAACGACCATATTACTATTTTTATTACATTTATTTGCATTTGTTTGAAATTTGTCATTACTAACAGCTAAAAAAAAAAAAAAAAAGGTTTTAAATATGGTTTCTACCCGATTGGATTTGTAGTCCGATAGCCCTGTCGGACCCAAAAGATACTTTACAAATGATTATTACAGATCATTACAGCATAGATCAATCATTAATGCCTTCTTAGAAAGTGCAGGTGAGGCAGAAACCCAGGGGAATTCATCACAGGTACTGATGTAAATGACAGACTTGTACAATATTAATGACAGCATATACATCATGTATCTTCGTTACAGGTGGACCTCAACATTCCTGCGGCCTTAATGAGGACTGCAAGTTGTTTTGAACGTCTCCTGATTACGATCTCCCCGGCGCTGACCTCAGCCTCAGCTGTCGCCCCTCAAAGTCGGGATGACGACACGATTGCGTCGCTCGGAGATTCTCGCTGCGCCCATCAAAACGCATTCTAGATTAGCTTCATCTGCCTTTGTGCCACACTCTGGCATATGAACGGGGAACTATATCATGCTCTGCAACGCCCACTCACCCCCCGCCTTCCCTTCGGTTAAAAATCTCTGCTTTGTCCGTATTATCCGCGCTGTCCGCCGCGTCTCAACACGAATCAATAACGCTGGCACATCTCGTAAAACACATTTCTCAATATGGACTCAAAGTGGAGCCGTTTGTGGAGCCCTGCAATTATGTGACGAGCTGAGGGGGACGGAGAGCGAGGGGGGGGGGCTGTGGGTTGACTAATGAATACCTCGGGGGATTCTCTCTCATCGTGGGGGAAGAATTGAAAGTATGATGGGTGCGAACGACATTCGAGCTCTCTTTTATGTGCAACACTTCCCTCCCTCTCTGAGCCGACATTAAAACAGAATGAAGCCGAGCGCAGAAAAACAAACAGGCAGCCCTTGACTCTGATTATAGGTTTGAGTAAATTGGAATCCGAGTACAGAAGGGAAAAACCACACTTTGCTGAGGACCCGTAATGGATTCTTCATGAGTGTGTGTGTGTTCATGTCTGTGTTATCTGCTGACATCTGTGTGCGTCCCACGAGAGCGACCGTGTAAGTACATCTATTAAGATTCCAATGTAAACGTAGCCGTCACACACTGACTGTAATTGGCCCTGTGAGAAGATATTTGTTTCCAAAACACATCTCATCACATGTTTAATTAATCCCACTTCATCACACACTCTCAGCTGAGGCCCTTCCAAAATGAAATGAAACAAAAAGACCCAGATGATTCACAACATTCAGTAGCGTTGGTCTCTTCCCATTCGTTTGTGTGAAACGAGCACACGAGAAAGAAAAACAAGGTGATACTGAAAATATTAAGCTTATTGCCTCGTCATGTCTAAACTGTCAAACTGAGACGCTGCTCTGACTTGAAGGAATAAAGTCAGTGATGAGACATTTAATTCACTTCCTTACAGAGGCAGATTTTACTTTTCACCCCATCTAAATGATTTCAGTCTTGAGAAAAAGAAGAGCACCACAATATATTAATATTTCATTCAGGAGAGACAAGTAAAAATGTCTGTTTACTACAACATGTGATAATTAAATCTGGTCACAAAGTCTTTGG
>JBBPCS010000374.1:12189837-12206632 GCA_037974645.1 Hollardia meadi
AGCATATTAGAAAATATAGGAATAATATGGCAAACTTACACGATAATTTATGTGTAAAATATTGTTTCTCAGACAGAGAATATTTTTGACAAGGAACTTGAGAAGAACTTCAGATTTCAGCTCAGTGTTCCAGTGCTGTACTGAAACCCGTAGTATAGCCTGGATGAAATATCAATTTTCATGTCTATTTGTTTTTTAGAATATTTAAAAAAAAAAAAAAAGCCATTGGTGGAATGTAAACAGTAGGCTGAACTTAAATATATGGGTTGCTATGGGAGAAGGAAGCAGCACTGGAGCTGCAGGTGCTCTGGAGATGATGGACAGCAGTGCAGAGTCAGACTCGGAGCAAGAACCTTCAGGTACAAGAGCACAAACATAGGGTATGCTTTTAATAATATATAATATAATATTGTATCATATTATATTATAATTATATTAGTCAACAAAATAAGTGGTTGGCGCGTTGACTGGGTGGCCTGGGATGGAGTCAAATTCCGGGCCTGAATTATTGTTTCAGTCCGCCACTGGGAGGGGGCGCCGAAAGGGGTGTTCGCCCAGGGCGCCATACAAGCTAGAACCGCCCCTGCCTGGCTCAACTACATTAATTAATTAATTTTTTTTAAAAGTGCACTAAAGCTTGCTCATAAACAGCAACATAAACTCATAAACGGCTCATAACAGAGCCAAAATCCTTTTTTTTTTTCTATTGGTGGACACAATGTGATGTGTTGATGCCCTGGGGCTATTCTCTATCACCAACCTCCAACTGACAACACCTGTTGAAGCATTTCCCAGCTCGTTGAACCGTTTACATTTGCTCCTGTAAACTCTAATTACCTGAGAGAGAAAAAATAGAGGAAATTAGGTTGAAGACTTCACAGAAACTCCCTCTGTCTTTGATTGACAGGTGAATAAAGGACTGAGACACAGAGATTAGCTCTTAGCAACAAAAATGGAGACAAAACAAAACAAGAATAAAACGCTGTGCCAGGAAATGAGTTACCAGGAAATCTGTGTGGTTGTGACACATTACATCTGTATTCACATTGTGATGAGGGAGTAAAGAGCCCTTACATGTTTATCCATATGTTTTATCATGTGTTGGGCGTCAGATGAGGCTTTATTGTTGCTAGCCCAGTTTGAAGATATTATATCCATTCCATATATCCATAACCTTTTTTTGAAGACGGGTTCGAATAAAGGCTTCAGTCAGTTCCGATCGGAGGTGGATCTTCTCCACGCAATAGTGGCCGCCCAGCACTGCGCACACTTTTCCCACAAGTTAGCCCATAAAGTGGAGAATGTGCCTAATCCTGTGCAGAGTTATGACATATGGTCAGTGGCTTAAGCGATCTGGGACCATCTTGAGATGTAAGTGGAATGCTATTCCCAAAGGGGAGAGGGAAGGTAAATAAAGGAGACAATGCTGGGCAGATATGGGAAAATATTGACACGGCTGACCTCAGTGCTTAACTGATTAAGGGCGGTAACATCTCACAGCTGTCTACCTAACAGCTACCAGTGTGATTTCTGGAGATGTGATCTCTATTCCAAAGTCATCCGCACGGATCTGAAGTTCATCATTCCATCACTAAAAGAGGATCCAGTCATAAGAGGAGTTTTCTTTTTCAAACCAGGGGTTTAAATTGTAATGTTGCATTTGTTAAAATTGCTGTAATTCGGATTTGTTTTGTGCCATCACTTTTATTGCGAGCGATACGTTTCAAAGATGTTCCAGCCAAAGAGAAGAGGTTCACTGTGGAGTTTTTGACCACGAGCGCCACTAAAGAGCAATTTTCTGATGATATTGTTTGTATCATGTGTCCTTTGAATGTCAAAAAGGATTAGGAAATTATCACATTCTGTTTGTTTTACAGAGCGTCCCAACTTTTGTGGAATTGGGCTTGTAAATACACACCACCTTGGTGCACTAAATTAATGGATATTAAAGCCCTGCAGTGTGCGAGCCATTGATTTGTTTTTTTTCATGGTTTTCTCACTTTGCAATTAATTCATGAAGCATAAAATCCAATCAAAAATGTATTTTGCGGTGCGCCCAGTAGCTCACCTGGTACAGCCATGTACCAAAGGCTGAGTCCTTACCGCAGCAGCCCGGGCCCTTTGCTGCATGTCACTCCCCACTTTCTCTCCCCCCTTTCCTGTCTCTATCTCTATCTATCCCTATCAAATAAAGGCAAAAAAAAACCTATAAAAAAAGAATTAGGCTATAATGATACACACAATGCTTCTTGATGAAAAGCTTAACATAAAAACCTGCATATCTTTACACTCAGAACTATATAGGGCACTGACATTGGTTCATGAAAGCCTGACATTGCATGATTCCAGGGCCTGAAGTTCAAATCTTGAGCTCCTGCTGCCAATTTCACCTTCAATTGTGCAAAGATCCCCAGTGTCATTTTGCATCGAAACTCATAAGTAGAAGTGAAAAGTCTAAAAGACTGCAGGAATGAGGGATGTACTTTGCTGGAAGGTAAAAAGAATTTTCCTCACTTGCTAAGTCTGCACAGGCAATACCAAAAAATCACAACACAATGAGAAATAAATAGCACTTCCAGGGCAATTCTCTTCAGATGGAGTCCACTCTGATGGTAATCAATATCCTTCTCACTTTTCCAAGCTTACCAATAGTAGTTTGAGGCAAAGTGGTGAATGGTGTTAGACATTAAAAAGTGGAATCTATCCTTGTATGTGGAAAAACAACCACTGTTACATACGGCATGTGTTTCTCTCCTGACCTCGCAGCCCGCATGATTACTGAGCTCCTGTGCTGATCAATACAGATCAATACTCAATAAGTCCCCTGCTTGTTTTGTCTTGAGGATAGGACTCTGAAGGTACACTCACAGAGGAAATGTGGATATGTATTGTGGTATAGCCCGAAGAAAGGGATCAGCAAAATGAGCGATGAGCATTCAAGTGTGTTGAAATAAGAAGTTTCGTTCCAGTGAAACTTTTAATGCACTGAAATTTTCAGAATAAGATTAATTCATTTAAGAAGCTTTTTGAAAAAATCTTGATGTCGATATGCTAGAAAACAGATTTTATTTCCTCTTTTTTTTGCACTGACAGCGCTTTGAGTTACCTTTACTGCACCAAGAGTCAATTGGAATAAACGTTCTCTTGCTCATTAACAACAATTGGCCTAATTCATTATTTAGGCTGCCTTTACGTAATGTGATTCTGCTTGTTTTGTGCATAGACATGACAAAAATGTAGTTTTTACATGATGTTTTTAATGCAAATCGAACAGATCGCAAGGATTAAAGCAAGAAGAAAAAATGGGAGCCTGGAAAGTTGTTGTGTGCCTGATGTCAGGCAGAGAAAATTAAGCCCAGAAATCAATTTTTTGGTCTCTCTGTTCGTCCGTGAGTGGTTTTTCACCTTGTTTCTCAAACTGTAAGCACAGTAATGGGCCTGTGCGGCGCCTTCGCAGAGTTTGACTGGGAATTTGTCATCATCCGAATGAAGACAAATGACAAACAGCGACTAAAACAGCCTGCAGCGTTGCCACCTTCCGTCTTGTTTTGTCTTCAAGCTCCTCCAGAACTTCATCGTGTGCGTGTTGCAGATACGACTACACAAAGATTATGAAGAACCATTGGGGGAATCTGAGATGTTTGAGCTCTTTCTAAAGACGGAGAAGAGAACAAACTCAGCTGCACTGCGGTTTTAAAAGAGACGTCTCTAATTGACAACTTGCTCCTCCTCAGTGTTTCAGACGACGTCTTGTCGGGGGTTCTTCTCCGTTACGCCTGTTTTCTCTGCTGGCCTGCGACTGATAACACAAACCCCCTCTTTAAAACACTCCACACCCCCCCGTCACATAATCACACACTTGGTTTCACTTGCCTACACACAGCATGTCACACAAGCACCGAAACACCCACATGCCATCCTGTGCACGCTTGCATGCCTCATATGAAGCACGAGCACGCACACACACGTACATGCTTGCACACACACTTTCTGTCTCTTTCTCATACGCACACACACACACGGACAGACACACTCACTCACTTGCAGGGAGGGAGGAGTCAGTGCTAAAAGACTTGTAATTTGTGTTTTGCCAACAAAGGCTGGCTAATCCTGCAGAGGGCTTTGTCGCAGCTGCTATTGTGTGTTTGTGTGGTGTGTGTGAGTGAGAGAGAGAGAGAGAGAGAGAGAGAGAGCAGGAGAGGGTGAGGAAAGAAAAAATGTGTGAGAGAAAAGAGGGAAAACACAAGGGAGGGAGTGTGATGAAGAAAGAGAAAACTCAGCTTGATTGCTGAGTCTTTTTGAAATCCGTGTGAGTGAGTGTGTGTGTGTGTCACACTTTGTCCCAGCTGTGTGTGCATATCTGTGGGGGGTGGCAGTGTGTATTCGTCGCCTCCCCCTCCTGCAGTTTTCTGCATGACAGAACTCATTTCAGCCCATCTCCTTCTCTTCCCATGGCCACTCCTCCTCCGCGGCCAGACTCAGACCTCTGCTCCTCAGGTGGCCCGTGGTGTCCAGGGGTCGCGGGGGACAGGAGGGGAGGGCCGCAACGCTTGTTGGAGTCGTTTAGCTTAAGACGGAGATGATCTCTCTGATATCTGCCAGGGGGCCTCGGCCGAGTTGAAATAAAGTCACCAATGTGTGACAGGTGGAAAGAGAGCGAGCTAATAGCTTTGATGTGGCGAGGGGCTTTTCTCCTCCAGCCTCCCACCCATCCTGTCCCATTCCCAGACTTAAAGAAATCAATGAATCAGAGTTACCTTCCAGTGACAAACAGAGAGGCAAACCAGCGGGAGGCTAATCAGAATTAGGCAAATTCATCAGCTGTCACAAAGCGTCTGTGAAGGGGAAAGCACAGGTATCACAGGGCTTATCTGCCTTTTATTCCCAGTTCTAGAAAATTCCATCGTGTCAGATCTTTTGGTAGGAACTTGCTGAGGGGCCTCGGTGTTCGATCCAGTGGCCTCAGGGGAGCAACTGACATGCAGTCGGCACATTTTGCTCTTTTCAGCGAGCGCTGCAGTGGAGAGGCGCTGAGCTGCTCTTGGCAAATTCCCTCCGCCGGGGAGCAGAGATCAGAATGTGGAGTTCAGTGTTTGTGTGCTGATACCATGTGACAGAGCTCACAGGTGCAGCATGTGCCAGCAAACAGATGTGCAAAATACAATTTCAACACTGTGGCACATTGACTACAGGGGGAAGATAACAGTTGTGTTTATCGATTAGCTGTAATGTTGCAATAAACAGACTTGTCGGAGGACTATGGCCAATCAATGAGCACTCTTTTGCTTTGCGTGTCACTTTTCGAAACATGATCTAGTTAAAAACATCGCATGGAAATAGACAACTTTCCTCCCCCTAGCGTTTCCAAGTGGTATTGCTGTTGGCGCCTCGTTTGCAAAGGCAGTGTTAGCAACATGACTACTGCTAGCAGTCTGGCTACTGTCCAAAGCAATTGTAATCATTCCAATCAGTGCTGTGATAAAGGCAGAGTAAACACCCGGTTGTCTGATCGAGTAGAAAGAATGTCGGTTTTGAACCCTCTCGCGGTGGTAGTGGGAAACACATATCGACGGGGGAACAGATTTCCACACAACACCGGAGCTCCTTCTTCTCCTTCTCCATCAGCGGGGTTCTTTTTCTTTTCCACAGTTACTCCATTTGTTCCACTGTTACCTGGGGATAGTGACCGGGGAGAACAACGTCTCTTCCTGTTTTGGTTCCACAATGGTTGATGCGCTTCCTTTGTGCCGTAAAGCGAACCTTTATTTTTCCAAAATCCAACCTGGTGGCAGCATGAATATCATAGTGAAAGTGAAACTTACAGGGAACCAATCTAAACGCGGATGGTGTCATTTTTCTTTTGCCATTACACTGTGCAATATATATATATTTACTTCATAATGAGAAGTTAAAGCAAAAAAGTTGTCTCTTGCCTGTTTAAATAAATGGTAGGAGGATTCTATGAACCTTACAAGTATGCAAGAAGTTGCATCATGTCTTTTAACAACAGGCAGATTATATATACATACTGTAACTTCCTAACCAGGCGAGCTATCAGGGCTTCCTGAGGTGCATCAGTTCTCACACAAACAACAGCTATAATAACAAACAAACACTAAAACTCTGCAAAAACAAAAACTGTAAAAACAGGCACCACCACAAACGCAAACCGATTAATGAATGATAAAAATGTTGAATCACATACGCGAGCAAATGATTAAATGCTGGAACAAATAAAAAATTAAAAGCATAAAAACACAAGAACTTCGTGATAAAGTGTCAGTTAAACTCCAGTGCAGACAACATTTTTACACACATAAACTGCACTTTAACTGACCACATCTCCGTTACCAAACCTACAACAGACAATAAAAAGATAAAGTGACAGGTCTGGATTAAGACCAATCAACAACAAAACCTCTGAAACTAAAAGGCAAACACTCGCTAAGCTTTGTGTGACGGGGAGCGTTTACTGTCAGTTGTGTAACACCTCACGAGGACAGCCTTTCTCACAGTAAACACGACCAGCTCACATCAGGCACTTCTCTGCCTTAATGTGACAGATCGGGGCCAGCTGAAGCGAAGCGATGATTGATAAACGCTGATTATAAACGCCGCCTGTCAGCAACATTCCCTCGCAGGCCTGTTCACAGCTGAAACGCAGGTAAAACCAACCAGCCAGCACTCCTCCTCCATATGCATACACAAGGCTTTGATTCGGTGAGAGAAGAAGAATATTGGTGATATCCTGCATATGTTTCAACAGATTTCCTACAAAAGCTCAGCAAAGTTAGTGAATGAGACTCCAACACAGTCTCATAAAACCTTGTGAAACCAGATTACATATTGTGTCAATATGTACTTTTCACCGCCCTCAAAATGGATCATTGTTCAATGCCAACAAAAAAGGAATCAAGTTTTATTGTCACACAATTTCTGCCAGACGGTTAAGCTGAGACCATATTGACATTTTTCCAATGTAGTTTCAGTGTGACTCTTGTTCATGTTTATGTAAGCAGGGTTATAGGATATATGTACGGTGGCTGAGAGAGCTGCAACTTAAGAGAACACATGCAAATAGACAAAACACGAGCAAATTAAGAAAACATCTTCATCGATTTGTCAAAACGTGCGCTGCAAACACTCACAACACAGCCAAATAGAAGGACACTCGGGGACACTAAAAAGTGCAACCATTTGTGACTCTCAAAGTTATCGAAGTCGGCTACTCGTCAGTGGTGTTGGAAAATAAACTAAAACATAAGCTTTTCTCTTTATTTTAATATCCTGATGGCTCGTTATGTTTTTTGTGGCATTATTTGAATTGGCAGGTTAATAATAAGCAAAATTCAAAGGCTAGGTTGACATCAGATATCTGCCACCGGCTAATATCTGACTCATGCCATCATGATATTAAAATAAAGAGAGAAAAAAACCCATACATTTTTAGTAAGATTTGTTGTCATCTGTGCAACTTGCAGTGGGTTTCTCTATTTAGTTGTGTTGAGTGTTTCCAGCGCACGTGTTGTCAAATTGAGGAAGATGTTTTCTTAAGTTGCATCGTGTTGAGCTCTCTCGTCCACCGTATATATACTGTAGGTGAAAAGTCAAAGTTTTTATACATCTACATACTACTGAGGATTTTTCAACATGTAGCAGGTTTAAAACCTGGAGACCTGCCACATGAATTACAGTCATCAAAGTTATGTTGAAATTACAGTTATGTAACCAAGAGGCACCAAGTGCTCAGACTGAAAAGGCACAATAGATTGTCTGTCTGTTTCCTCCAAAACGACCCAGATAACCGTTGCAAAATCCACTCAAATGAGCACTTTCTGATTTTCCACCTCCAGAGTTAAGGTTTGGTTAAGTTTAGGCATCTAAAACTACTTGGTTAAGACAGTGGTCATGGTTAAAAGAAGCCAACAATGACTGTTGGTAGAAGATTTATAACAGAGTCTGTGGTGTTGAAGTCACATGCACCGCAGCCCAGTCAACAAAATGAGCTGTTGGCACTGTACGCTTCTGCAAACCAGGGATATGTTGGTTTTGTAAGTTTCATACCTATCACAGCAGCATCACATTCAGATTACAAACCTGCTCATTTTAGCGACCGTTGGGACATTTTGTAGCTGTTTTTGTGGCACCAAAAGGAGAAATTTTAAACGACACGTCCGGGAGACTTTCTAGCTGCATTTGCAGCGACAGAATCAGGTATTATAAGGCAAAAAATGATCTTTTCTGAACACTAACAAAGTGATTTTTGTGCCAAAACCTGAAGGCCACAAGCCAAGACGTGTTGGTCTAACAAAGTTGTTCTGTATTGCTGCAGTTTTGACCTCTCAAGCCTTTTTCTCTTCATGCACCTTGGAAATAGATGACGTTGCAACAGAAACCCTGACTCCGCTTGAGCCGAAACCTAACCAGAACACAGGCACGGTGTCACTACATAAAACTGAAAGTTTAAACAGAAAGAAACGTAAGCTTTCAGCATATCAAACTTAAAGTTTTAACATATCCCTAGTTTACAGAAACGTACAGCACCAACCACACCTGAGTTGGTACATGAACAACATACCACTTCAACTTGGGTAGTTTTACGGGTTAGAACAAATGACCCAACCTGTTCTCATCCCACTTAACCCCTGACTTGGCATTTTCTTGATTTGGAAAGTACGTCGCGCTTCGTCGTCTGTTCAAGTCGTCTGAAACTGATGCTGCCGGCTTAGAACCTTCTGTGTCTTTCCCTGACATCAAAGGAAACCTTGTGCGTCTGTGTGCGACGCAAAGGGCCGTGACAATATGTTGATTTCAGACGAGCTGGGCATGAGAACGGGCTGAATGACCACGCTGTTGTTTACTAGAAACCTGTTCTTATGGTTAGACTCCTCCACTTAATCCTTTCGTGGTAAAGCATTACAATGGTAGAGCCAAGGGATGTTCATAGTCACCATGGACCAGTCACTCTTTTATTACTGTGCAGAAGCATTCCTGGCAGTAACTAGTGCAGAAGCATTCCTGGCAGTAACTAGGTTTTATGTTGTGCAGGAGTTCCTTTAGATAACAAGTGGAAGCTCAGCACTGACTGATGTATTTTGTTCTGAAATTCCCAGCTGCTTCTTATCTCGATCTTATCAGATCTATCTTATCTCAAGACAATCTTGATGCTAATATTTTCCTACTTTTCTTTTGCGCTTTATACTGGATTGTTTACAATGGATTCAGTCACAATTCATGTGTTTCATTCTGTGTGATGATGAAATGTGATGACAGAAAAAAAAACACACACACCTGCTTGGACAGAATTAACGAGGTTTCGCTTTACTGCAGATGAGATAACATCTAGTTTGATTGGCAGAGTGTAAATCAAGTCCCGGTGAAGTGAAGTCACTCATCGCGCTGCTCCGTGTGCTGCTTTCACCTGGGCTTTACGAACAGGTCCGACTGGACGCGCGAGTCTCTCCTCTCGCCTCGCCTCGCCTCCCACTCGCAATCCAGCGGGTGAGCCCGGCAGTGCTGCGCGGAAAAATGAGAAACCCGGGGCAGTGATCCGCCTCCCCGCCCTCCCACGCACTCATTAACAGAAAGAGAGTGAAAATGTCTCACTCTTGTCAGATGAAGGCAACATATAATGTGTTCATGTGAGAAGAACTGGCAGTAGTTGAAAGAGCACCACTCTGCAGCACATGTGAATGATGGCACCACTGTACTCGCCACACACACACACACACACACACATACAGATGCATATTGCCCCGCTCTCTGAAACTCATCTCTTCACTTTATATTTCTTTCAAGCCCATGGTTGTAGCTGAGGCTTTTTGATGTCTGTAAGAAACAGAGGAAGTGGTGATGAAAAAAAATATATAACAGGATAAAAATAGCCTTTGGATGAGAAGCGGGCAGAAAATAGCCTTTCATCTGTCTTTGCAGCGTGCCTTCCTTTGCTGTCTTCTTCCTTGACAGACACAGAGAAGGAAATCCTGAGCTGAAAACACGCGTGATAATCGATTATTAGTACAGGCTGAAATAGGGAATAGGTCAGCTGTTGCTGTTGGACAGATTGACACTTTCTACTTGAGAGAAAAGATGTTTCTCCTGCTCTTTCTCTTTTATCCATCAGTCTGAACAGAAAGTAGTAAACCTTCAACGGTACATTGCATCTTTATGCCTTTTATCTATTAAGTGTCTGTCAAATATTGAGCCAGCCGCACTTAAACACCAAACAGTTGTTTTTGTTTAGGGTCGTTATCTAGCTAGAAAGCAAATCTGTCTTGCTAAAGTTAAGATACGACAGGAAACACAAGCAGCGTGAAGATGAAGTAAACTGTGTGTGAAAGTGAATTAACTTTCGGTCACTTTGTATGCAACAGCTCTTGTTTGAACAAATTGTTTTAGGCATTGTCAGCCACAGCCCGGATCCAAACCTCTGACTCGCTGCCCACACCTTAGATTTAATGAGCTCTTCAAATAGCTCTGGTATTGTGCTCAGTGACATCTGTTTCTACCAGTTGCAGACCAAACAGAGTTTTAAGCTGGATTAAAAATGCAGACTCGTCTTCCACTGTAGCTGGCTCACCACATCCATCAAGGATAAGAACAAAAATGGCTGCAAAAATGAAGCATCTGTAGAGGTCCTGTGTGCCGAGACTCTTACCCCAATAGTCCACAGGGCACGTCTGTCACTGCCTTTCAACAATGCTCATAATTCCAACAGGTGCACCGCGTTGCCTTTCAGAAGTGTCCCAAAAGCGGCTCTCCGGTCTGCTCCGCGAAAAATATGTAGTCTATTTTTGAGGGAATCCTCATCAAGCTGCACAGACGATATCGACGTTTTGTCACGGCCCTTCACGGCCCATCCAGACGCACAAGGGTTTAATTTACCAGCAATGTAAAGCCGTCCGCGTCAGTATCAGACGACTTCAGCAGATGAAGTAGCACAATGTACTGTATTGTCAAAAGCAAGAAAGCGCCAACAGGGGTGGAGGTTGGGGTTGAGTGGAGGGTCACACACCTGACTTTCACCCAGGAGACCAGAGTTCCCGTCCCATGTGACCAAGCGTCACCGGTCATTTCCTGAACCTAACCACGTGGTTTTTGTGCCTAAACTTAACCAGGGGTGTTCTTCAGCCTTCTTTGTATTATGGAAAAGTGGAAATATCAACTGAATATTTACATTTTTTGAATGTATTTGCAGCTCAAATATCAGCATCTTTGCTGTGGTCTGCCCGGTTGTTACAGGACCAATAGCTGGCAGATCTCTCGAGACTGTATTTGCATTGATTGATTCTGGTCTATTTTGGCAGCATTTTTCACACTATTTGTGGGGAAATGGTCTTGTCCTCCCTCTGAAGAAAGAAAACCCTCACTCTGACTCTGAGGGACTGACACCAAACCTGATGATTCACTCCAAGCTCAGGTGTAGTTACACCCAACATCTGTCACCATGACATAAACTCAATCATGTCGGGCGAGTTAAGCTGCTGATGTGCTTCCCGGACTCCTTTTAACCACATGAGGTTTCAACATAATTCTTGCACGAGTAAAGTTCTTCTCTCTCTTTCATGCCACCCTTCCGTGGCTTATCTTCCTCACCGCGGGGTCCACCTCCTCCTCCACCTCTCTGCTCTGCTTCTCCGTCACTCTATCTGCAGTATAGCTTCAGGTGAACGCACTACCCAGATGCCTGAGTGTCATTACCAATGTAGCGCGGACGTAGTGTGATCAGAGCGGCGTCGAGGTAAAACTCTGATAATGTGAGAGGAGCAGCTGAGCCAGTGAGAGGAGGAGAGACAGCTGAGCTTATGTAACCTCAACAGAACAGCTTGTATACTGTTTTGGCTCTCTGCCTGCTCGCCACTGTGCTCAATGTATGTTTGTATAGTGAAATGTATAGTCTGCTGCCTGCTGTGTGTCTTGGACTTTCCTCTGGAACAGAACACAGAGTCCTGCTGTCCCTCCAACATGGACGGAAGAAAAACTGAGATTAGTTACTTCAGTAAAAGTAACAGAAATGTACTCATCCAGAGTAGTACATGTACACTTTTTTTGAGAAAGGATATAAGAACAATAAAGAAAAAATAAAATGAGAAGGAAGAAGAGAAGAAAAGAATGATGAGGAAAGATTGACAGATGAAAAAAGGTAGAAATAAGAAGTAAATGACAAAAGAAAGCAGAGAGGGAAAAGAAATAAGGAAAGAAGGGCAAATTAAAGGAAGGAAGGAAGAAGAAAGGACAGAAAAAAGTAAAGAAAATTAACGTGATCTCATGGGATGGCGCCACTCTTAAGGCCATTTCACGCCGTCCACATTTTATTACTTTTATACTCACAGGAAACGACAACGTCAGGTGACAGTTTGGTTGGGTTTAGGAAAAAAGGGTTTGGGTTAAAATCAGTTTCGTTATGTTACCTATGTCACGTAACTTATGTTACTTATGTGACGTAAGTTCTCCGGTCTCCTGGGTCAAGATCCATCCAAATGAAACAAGGGGGATACAAGGATAAGAATGAGGAATGAAACCAGGAAGGACAAGAAATAAAGAAGGAAGGATGGAAGTAAAGAGAGGAGTAAGGAAAGGGGAAGCCAGAGGAAAGAGATAAGGAAACAAAAGGAAGGAAACTACTGAAGTAAATGAAATAAGAAAGTTGGAAGGAAGGAATGAAGGACAGAAGGATGTAGGAAAGAGGGATGGAAGAAAATGACAGATGAACGGATAGAAGCAGCAAATTTGGAAAGATGAGCTCATCTGAATTGTGATTTTGAAGTTCAGTTAGTTGAACTCACTTTAGTTCTTGTCATGATCTATTGCAAAAAAAACATCGACATTTCACTCTAATCCGAGCTCAGATCAGCGTCTCCACCTTGATTCAATAAAGTTCAATAAAGCTCTTTTTTTCACACTGTCTGGCTGGCAGCGGGGCAGTCGGCCAACTCTTCCAGCCTCCCTGCAGCTGATACACAGTAGTCTGAGCTTCACTTTTTTTTTTTTATTTCCACCCCGTGCTTCTTGCCAAGCACTCGCAGCTGCCTATTTAACCAAGATATCACTTGACGTTCAGGACGAACGATTAGATAACGGCGCTTTGTTTGAACAGGCTGAACTGTTTAAGTCTGGACTGGAATCAAAGAAAAGTTGCATGGAAAAAGAAAACTACCTGAAAATGTTGCCTCGTTTATCTGATTCTGCTTTTTTCCGTCCCTTTCTCATTTCTGCACATCGTTCTTTTTCAGCCGCCATGCAAGCACAGTCAGAAACTCTCAAAGCCAGACGTTTAGCTCTCTCTCCTCACGAGGAACGCCCCCTCTTGTTTGAGTTTAGTTTATATATAAATGCATATGCGTGGCGCAGTGCTTCTGTTGTTTATCCCCTGTAAACAGCAGATTTTCTCTCGAGTTCTCTGGGAAGGTAAGGCAGGTCTGTTGGTGGAGTGCGAACGCAAACACAGCTGAGGGCTTGTTTTGTTTGCTCTGTTGACTCTCAGTTTTACACCTCGGCTCATAATCAGAGCATAAGGGAGGCAAAGCCGAAGCTGGGAACGGAGGCGGGCGGAGTGTGCCAAGGCCCGGCCGCAGAACAACCAGCTTCTGTGCGCTGGGACAACAGAGACAAGATTTAGCATCTCAGTGCTTTTGTGCCAAACTAGCTTTGAATAGCGGCAAATAATCTTTAACGAACTTCTTTTAATTGGCTTGGAGGACCACATCGGTGGATTTTTTTCTGCATCGGGCGGATTCAGATCTTTAAAATCAGATGGTGGAAGGTTAGATTTTCATCACAACCCTACAACAGAAGCCCCTATACGCCCCTTCACCATACAAGGAAAAAGTCACAAAACTCCCTTAAGAAATTTAGCTGTTTAATTTTTCCTTTAAGTGAACAAACTTTTCATAACTTGTGACACACTTTCTACAGCCTATTCTTGGTTGTCAGTGTAAGTGTGTAAGTGACAATAACTTTACTGTCTGCCACTGTTCCTCGAATTCCTTCCGTTACCCAATCCCCCCCTGGCATCTTTCAGTTTGTCCTGATATGTTATCGCCACTTGTGGTTACTGAGTTTATTTCCTCCGCTAAGCAGGTTATGTTTTCACCCGTGTCCGTTTGTTTGTTTGGTTTGTTTGTTTGTCACCAGGATTACACAGAAACTACTGAATGGATTTCCACTAAACTTGGTGGAAGGATGGGGCATGGGCCAAGGAAGAGCCCATTCAATTTTGGTGTGGATCCAGGAATCCAGGAATCGCTGTCCTTAACATTGCAAGACAGGGCATTTTTCAACATTTCATCAATTTTCCACGGAATAATGCATGGATCCTGATATATTTTTTTTTTAAACACGCATATTTAGAGGGCTGTCATCTATGATTGTGGACAATTTAGAGCGGATCCAAAAAAAAAAAATCTGGATCTAGCAGATTTAAACTTGTTTTCATAGGGGGGTGGTCTTTTCCTGGCTGCTGTACGGCAACAAATAGCGCTAGAAACCTGCAACTAGCACCAATGTGTAGCTAATTAATATGGATTCAGTAAGGTGCTAACAGAGAGTCAGGAGTTGCTGCAGTTTGTGCTAAGGCTTAAATAAGAGGGCTGTTGGGCCTTGGCTAGGGAGACCGGAAGTGTGCACCATTTCGTACCATTAGCGTAGCTTGTAATGCGATATCTTTGTCCTATCTACCACCACACAACCATGGTTGTACTTATAACAGCAACGATCCTCTCATCTTTCATCTTTATATAAGCAACGATAACCAAATTTTGAATGAACTTTTTCTTGCACGAAACAAGTTTATGGATATCATTTTCTATGATTTCAACTTTGTCGCCGAGGAATCTTTTTATAATCATCTTTTTTAATCAGTCTGACACGGTGAATCGTGTTTGTCCAAAGTTTGGGCCCCATTAGCCATTAGCGAAGTATGCAACAGAATTTTAAGCTCCTAATTGGTTATTTCTAACAAAAAATGTTAGCTGAAAATAGTGTTGACTTTTGCTTCCAGAAGCTGATGCTCAAAATGACTCACAACTCTATTGAGAAATGCATGATCGGCACAGTGGATGGAGGCCCAGGAGGTCCAAACGTTACCCACTCCAATCTTCAGGTAAAACGGGTTCTATGTGGATAGAATTTACAGCTCACATTAATTGCATACAGTCAGTGTCTTCTTTGCCAACAGTCCCCTCACAGGATCCCAGTGTTACTCTGAGCACAGTGATCCAGTTGTGCCTGAGTGATTTACTCTTTCAGTCTTTACATGTTTGTCTCTGAGCAAACACCCAGGAGCTCAGAGTCAAGCTGTCAAACTGTTTTGCGCCCTCACCAACAAGCCCTCCTCTCTCACAGCGAGGAAAACGTCAAGCCACAGCGCGAAAATGACTCGCAGCTTGTGGGAGCGACTGTGCCGAACAGGCGGAGTGGGTCATTTCACTGTACCCTCTCCTGCCAAGGGCTCCCATTACTGAGGCCATTACACCCAGCAGAGGCGGAGAGACGACACAAACAGTGTGCTGGAACCCCACCGAGCCGCAGCAGAGCGCCGGTCTCACCTCACATCGAGCTTCAAAGCTGCCGAACTCATTTCGTTTTGAGCTGTGCATCGCAATTTGTGCTTACATGGGAGTCACTGCACTCGCTCTCTGATTGACTGCATCTCTCTGTGCTCTGGGGTTGTCACTGCACACATCAAATGCTTTGTGAATGAGTGCAATGTGTAGATGTTTAACGTGCATAAATACACTGGGGGGAAAAATCCCCTACAAACAAGCTAAATATTCTGTAATGTTGAAAAAATGTGCCGGTATGAGGCCTGTATATCTGCCACCGGGGTAGAGAGACAATACTAAATACGATTTCCTGAAACCGCCATAAAAATCAGTTTAACAGCTATTGTTAAGATGTTAGTAAAATCATGAACCTTGGCACAGAATTTCAGGTGTAAGTTTTACCAACTATCAGCATTTCACAAAAAGATCAGTGAAGTCAGATTTACTTTTTTTCTTATCTTTCCCATCAATCATCTCACGACCCGTCCGATTCATCTCGTGACCCACTGGAGGGGTCCCCAACCACCCACAGCCCCCCCCTCGCGATGGGAACCACTGGCATACAGTATGTTTGTGCGTGACAGCGGCTGAGACAACCCGCGACAGTTGTTTGTGTGTGTGTGGGTGTGGGTCAGCAGCACAGAGCAGAGAGCAGCGTCTGGTTGAGTGGCCTCGCTGATCATCTCCCTCCCTTTGTGCTGCACCTTTGTCTGGACAGAGACCCTCGTGTTAATGATTAGACCCTCGGCTCTTGTCCACCTCTTCCAGACAAAGACAGTGCGAGTCAATTGCCCACACAGGCAACGTGCAACAGAGAGAACAGTCAATGCTGCCAGCTTGTCGGGGTTATCAGTGAAAATATGCACCCTGATAACAGCGTTCCGAGCAAACCGCTGCAGGGAAGAGCTTTTCACATTTCTTTAGGTGTTTCCCTCTTTGGATCATCGCAGCGTAGGAATCAGACTGAACTCTGAGGCTTTCTTGTTGTTGTTTAATTTTTAACTCTGTTTTAAATGAAAAGGCCTCACCTTTCATCTCCCGCCGATCTGTTCCCCGGGGGATGAGGAATGTAAGTGGAGGGCTGTGTGTGTTTGTGTGTGTTCATTAGAGGTTAGGGTGTTGCGGGGCTGCAGGGAGGAGTTTTGTTTTTCCTACTAACATGAGCAGTTGTGGAGAGCCGAGGTGTGTGTGTGTGTGTGTGTGTGTGTGTGTGTGTGTGTGTGTGTGTGTGTGTGTGTGTGTGTGTGTGTGTG
>JBBPCS010000374.1:12221071-12233149 GCA_037974645.1 Hollardia meadi
GTGTGTGTGTGTGTGTGTGTGTGTGTGTGTGTGTGTGTGTGTGTGTGTGTGTGTGTGTGTGTGTGTGTGCACATTTGTCTAATCATACTCGTTTGTGGACACACACCATTTCAGCTCCCCTGCTTTGTGTTTTTCCCCTCTTTAGTTGGCTCTTGTCGACCTCTACAAGGTGAAATTATTCTGTTATCTGATGGTCAACGTAGTTCGAGCACTCCGAAGAATAAAGACATTTTATTAAAATTAAGTTGTCCAGATGAATGAATGCAGATGCAAAATTCTAAATATTAATTCCACTTTGTTTTGTCTTTTTCTTTTTTCAAGATTCTCTGTCGTCCGGTGATGACGAAGATTATGACGAAGATCCAGAAGATGCAGGTAATGGAAATGGTGAATTCTTATTAATATCTATTTTACCACATTTCTGTAGTTAAAACTATCGTATGTCAAATATTCTCATGTATGTGAAATTAGTAGTTTTACAAAGCAGCAAAAACAAAAGAACTTTGATTTAAATTGATTTTTTTAAAAATGAAGTGGACACAACAACAAAGAGGACAAAGCACCCTCCAGCTGTTTCGTCACATAGCAACAGTATTGGAAGCATTAATGTGTTCTCGTGTCAAAAACACGACCTGAGTTCCATTAAAGGCAGCGTGAACCACGTCGTTAAGCTTCATGTGCAGCACCTGCCACACGGACTGCTGAGTGAACGAGGGAGCTGCTGTGAGAGGGTTAAAGAAGATAAAGCTTTGTTTAAATGTTATATTGTTCCGTTTTTCTACAACTTTATTTCACTTTGATTGCAGAAATATAGATTTTAGGCCAAAGCAGTAAAAAAGCTGGACATGGACTCACTGAACTAATCATAACTTGTTGCTGAATCTCGTGCCGTTTGTTGTTGTTTCGGTATTTGTCACTTTATTGGAGACCAGCACACACAATACTTCATTGATAAAGCAACGTTAAGTGCAATGATGTTATGTAATGTTTTTTTCTTACCTGACTATAATTTTTTTTTAAATAACTTAAACTTGGTTTAAATGGCTGGCGAGTACTTTTTCCAACCAAAACACGATGCTTCCCTCCAGACATTCTCACAAAGGTTACAGACCCTTTGATTCCTAATAATGTCTCCAGTTACTTCAAGGACTGTAGGTGAAAAGCATTTTACTGTAGTTACACAACTGGGCTCTTCAAATTATTAAACAGTTAATAAATTGTATAAAAGATGTTGTAAAAGAATTGCTTCGAAACGGAGCTTTTAATGGCAATTATGTGACTATCATTGGATTTATGCAGCCGATTAGAGTTTTATATCTGTCATTGGAATTATATGGCTCTCGTAAGCACTCACTGTCTCGCTGTGCTCACATTAAAGCTTCTCCCCGGAGCACTGAACTAAATGGCACTATCGCACTGATCAAAAGCCGGCGGTTCTCCGGCGGGTATCGCCCCTCTCGGCGCTCTGCTGTGATGTGAGCTGTTTTGGCATTCGGAGACGTGCGGAGTTCAGGTGCAGGTGAACAAAGAACGATGAGGGATGGCTTCTGCTGGCTGCGTACGCTCAACACGCTCTGTTCTGTCAGGTAGCATGACTCCTGAGAGACAGGTAGCGTCTCCGACTCTCTGGGTGGGGGGGGGGCTCTCGACCAGCCAGACGGCATCACTGCGCTGCCTTTGTTGTACCGTATGTAGGGAGGCAGCGGAAGGTGAGGTGCAAACAGACAGAGTAATGAAATGATGGAAATATAGTGAGAGAGAAAGAGATGGCGCTGAAACTGAGAAGATAGAGAGTTAGTTGGATGGATGGATTTGAGCTCTTTATATTGTAAATGTTTAAATTGCATACTTTGACGAAGAAGGATTGGATTAGACGAGGACATCTTGACGGTGAACTGCAGCCGTCAGTGAGAAATTGAAAAACTTGCCAGCAGCGTCAGTCCATCATGTCTTGAACCGGATCCCAGTCCACCTTGACTGCTCGTCAAACCTGGTGCCAGAGGCCACATATGGAACTTTTCCAGTGACGGAGAGAAAGACAGACGCCCAACAGAAAGTCAAAGCCCCTTTGTGAGTGTCGCATACCAAATCCAGTGTTGTCACACTCGACTCGACAGTGGCTCAACCTGCGGCTGCTGAAACGGCCCAAATGTGCACGGTCGCCATCAATGTTTCACTCCACCTATTGTCATCCAACAGCGGCCTTCACATGGTGAGATAGACGTGTGAAAAGATGGACTGACGGGCAAAAAAGACAGATTTTCGTAACTAAAATGATGCGGCAGCTCAGCTAAGGGTTTCTTTCTGGAGAGCGCTCTCAAGAAAACAATAAAAGATTTAAGATAACAGTAAAAGAAACAACACCACAATCTAAATATGGTGATTTTGAGAGCCTGATTTAAAATGAGTGGAAATAATAATAGAAACACCTGTCAGTATAATGCAGGATGATGCATTATACTGTTGAATCAACACTCTAAAACAGTTTCAACACTAACTGATCATAACTTTTCTGAAGGTCAGATTGATTGCAGGGCTGCTGAGTTGGACTGCATTAGTATTGTCAAGGTGTACCTAATAAACTGAGTGGATGTCCCCTGCTAGAGTCTGGCTGGGGGCCTTTGTTGTGATCCCCCATCTCTCTCTCTCTCTCTCTTTCCCCCCTAATTACCTTTTTTTTTTACTGTCAAAATCAAAGCACAAATGCCCCAAAATAGGAAAGAAAGGAAAGAAATCTGTATTTTAATGAGGCGGTTGTTGCTGATGACAGCATGCGAAAGAAAGACTGTCAGGAACAAGTAACAACTGTTAGTGAAGCCCATAAAGTAAAAAAAAAAATCCCCTCCTAATTTATCCTAATTCCCTTATTTTACAACTTTGAAATTAGAAATAATACTTATTTTTGCTCTTATTGTCACACTCGATGTACTCAAGCACTCAATTACTTAATGTAAATGTAAAGGAATGTCCGTTAATATCTTTGTCTTGGTGCTATCACTTTCAACATTTAATCCCTTCGTTCTGCTCACTGTGGTTGTTGGAGGATTAAAAATGTAATCTAGCTTCATATTCGTACAGTATTACCCTTTTTTTTACTTTAAGGCATTTCACTGTCGCTCTTATCCAGAGAGATTAGACAAGAAAGCAGCAGAATAAGCTGAAGGCTAACACTGCCGAAAGCTTTGCTGTTGCTGTCTTTGTTGCTGAAAGTCGCTGTGGATAAGCTTAACACCTGCAATGTAAAACCTGAGTGTGTTTGAATGCGCTGCTTCAGTTTGCGGTGAAAGACCTGGAGCGCTTTCAAAACAGGCCGAAGTGGCAGCAGCAGCAGCAGCTTACTGCAGACATCCTGAATGCCAGTAAATAGCCTCAGACTGCCAGCCTTAATCTCTGGATGTAAGTCTACCTCATGACATCCGAGGCTCCGATTTCCTGGCCAAAAGGAGAGGGATTAGCCCAGAAACGTTAAACCCTATATCGCTGCTTAATGTCCGCTAAGCCACCGCTAATTAGCCGGCGTAGCAGGAAGGAGCCATGTGACGAGCCACACAGCCAGACGGAGAGTCCCTGCCGGTGAGCGGAAGAACGTCCACATGAAGAGGAGGACGATAATAGAGATGTGGAGAGAGTCTGGCCTTTAATGAGGGAGCGGGGATAGAAAACATTTGCAGATTGACGGCGAGACAGAGGAGATTGCGGAGTGAGAGAAGATTTGGGGAGTTGAGTCACTCTGAGCTGTCGCTGTAGCTTCCAGTTGAAGTGATGCTGCTGGCCACAGCTGACTATCCTCAGAGGAGAGACGGACACGCAGAAAAGAAAGAAAGCAAGAAAGACGGACCAGCTGCTCCAGTCATGAGCTCATTCTTCACCAGCCTCCAGAACGCACTCAGCTGTCTCCCAAGGCCTTCTGGGAAAAGGCAGAGAAGATGAATGTCTGCCCAGCAGCCACACTCATTCCTGCGGAGACGATGCTGCACACAAATGATATTATTGACCAATTTGTAAGATTCTCGCCACTGTTTTTTATTTCCTTTCAAAGACAAAGAAAGCACCAATGTATGTTACGGCTGCATCTTTCCAGTTCACACTTAAATCTGAAAATGATGGTCACTAAACGAGGAAAATCTCCAATGAAATCAGCCTCAGAGACGTCCATATTAACATGAATCACAATACACATCAAAATATGCAAAATAAACTGTAAAAATCTCAGTTTAAAATGACTGAATAGATCCTAAGAGGGGCATTGGCACCACTGAGACATCGTGGACGATTAAAAACAAGCATTAAATGTCTTGACTAGTTGTTACTTGTCGTTAAATGTTGCAGGGAAAGGTGAAGAAAATCATCCGTTTAATATTTAAATATGTATAAAAAACTGAAACCGTGTCACCCTCTGACTAGAAGTCAATCCCTGATGTGAGATGCAGACGTTGAAAATATTTCACCACTTTTGACTTGTAACTGTCCAGTAGTTTGTCCCTTCTGAAAAAAACCCACGAGTAAGATGCAACAAGTTTCAAGAGCTGACAGAAGAGCAAATAAAAGCTCAGAGATAGAAGCAGCCCTCACACGATGAGCATGAGTTGTTAAAGTGGGTATTTTTTGCAGTGTGGAAAGTGGTGTACACACTCAGAGCCTGTGTGAAGCGAAAGGCCAGTGTGTGTGTGTGTGTGTGTGTGTGTGTTGGGGGGGGGGGGGATGTTCACAGAGCCTAATCTGTGCTGTGCTGTGCTCCCGAGCTATGCAGCCCTCCTTGTTTACCCTGGCATGAGAGCAGAGAGCCGGACGCCGGGCCACGCTACGCTGCTCCGCGGCCGCCATTCCTCCGACTCTGTTTGCCTTGAGTCCCTGCAGGCCCTCCGGGGCAGCGTGCCTTCAAAGAGCGCCAGTGTAATCTGTAATGAAATCTGCCTGTGTGCTCGCAGGCGTCAGGTGTGTGTGTGTGTGTGTGTGTGTGTGTGGAACACTTGTGACGGCAGCGCTTCGTCCAAATACAAAAGAAAATGTAATCACACTCAGCAGTCAGACGGTGCATACTCCTGCCAAGGCTGCACAGTCCTCTAAACTTGTTGTTTTAAGTATTTAGGAAATTTTAATCTGTCTGGATCTGTATCAAAATACACATAATGGCAGACAATCATGGAATACATGTGGCAGATTTTCCTTCCTTTCAGTAAGCAGTTCATGAGAAGATATTGAAAATCTCCTTAATGTATCATAAATCAATAGAATTCCTGGCTTCCCACCAAAAAGTAATCATTTCTTCTAACTTCCCACCAAACTTCTTTGAGATTAGTCAAAATTTTGAGGGAACAAACAACCAAAGTGACTGAAAATATCCCGTCCTTCTCGGCTGTGAGAGAAAGTTCCGGATCCCAGATGCAGATGGCATCTTTTCCAACTTTGGAATGAAAATCAAACGGCTCTGTAAGTCGCAGCAGGTGTTGCAAAGCGTGCAGAACTGGCTGTCAAATCATTTCAGTTTGGTTAATGCCTCGGACAAGTGATTACAAATGTGGCAGCTGTAATTTAATTATTTATCCCAGAAAAACGTACTCCTCATGCTGACTGACTTCTCTCTGACGGTGCTTCTGTTATCGAATGTAAACCAAACGAGCAGCACAACAGGAATACAGTCGTGTATTTTTAGGCTCCTGGAGAGATTCCCCTCCTCACGTAACCTCTGCAGCTGACAGGTGGAGCTGAGAGACGTGTTATGGTAAACCAGTTTCCACTACAGTGACTGCTTATGCACGCAGGGCAGGCCAGACCCCTGTCCCTGTGGGGTTTGAGGGGTATCTGCTCTGGTCCCCCTCCGCCTCCCTCCTAGAAAATCCCGCTCCCCTCTGCTGAGGAAATACCATCCAGCCAATTAGACACGGGATGGGATTCCTGAGCATACAGAGCAGGAACGCCACAGTAAATCAAAAACAAGCTGAAATACAAATATCCACGGCTGCTGCTGAATTGGGAAAACTGCATTTTGGACTTGATGATGCAAAGTCTCTATTAGCCTCCTAAAATAAACTGTTAAGAATCCAAAGAGCCAGCAAATATCATTTGCTACTAATAATCAGTTTTTATTTGGAATAAACATCTATTAACACGCAAAAGTGCTTCCACAATAAGATGTTAGTTACTGTTAACTTCCTAAAACACAAACTTTTGGATGCCTGAAGACAATAAAAGGGGGGAAATCAGTTCATATCTGCTCTGCTTCTTAAAAATAGCAGTGTTTTGTCAAAAAATGGTAAAAATCCAAAATGATTAGCCTTAGCTGTACTCTACTGCACAGGAAGTGATGGCGTTCCTGGTGCGGAGTAGGTAGAAGAAGAACAGGTAGGTTAGCATGAGCACCACCAACCTAATTGCCAGAAAAATCAGATGAAGAAGACGTCACAGCACCGCCCACTCAGTTTGACTGACAGGTGGAAGATGCAGAAACATAGCAGTTAGCGCTTAGCTGCTAAAGGTCAGCGAATAAACCAATCTTAGCGTGTTTTTTGGGACAATACCATGGAGATGAGACTAGCACCCCGGCCCGTCTATTTTGGGTTTTTAAAAGCGTCATCGTGGCTCAAGGATCAGCAGCAGCAGGAAGGTGTTTTCAGGCCCAGATGAGTTGAGGAGCAGAGGGAGGAGGAGGAGGAGGGAGGACCACACATCAGGAAAGAGAGTGTTTAAAAACTCAGTGTGTTCCTCTTTAACTATGTGTGTGTGTGTGTGGCTGATTATGATGCCAAGAAAACAATGTGTTCAGACTCCTCGGAGGGTTGTCCCACGCTGCGCTGAGAGTCGCTCCAAATACGCCGAGATGGAGGAGACACATAGAGAGAGAGAGAGAGAGAGAAGTAATGAAATCTAACAGACGTTTCCCTTTTAAGGTGGAGGCAGTTTGTGCGTGATTGCACGTGGAGAGCGTTTGTCTTAGCGAGCTGGGGAGTCTCTAACTCAAGCAGGGAGCAGTGTTTCGGCTGCTCCATTAGCAAACAGAGTTTACAGCGTGGTCAGTAGAATGAAGTAACGTTCTGTTTGTTTGCTTTCTAAGAAGCTACATCTGTGTCTTTTCATCACAGAACCTCTCTCTCTCTCTCGGCCTGGTTGTGATTACTTTGTGAAGCCGAAGCCAGAGTTTGATGGCAGGGACCGAAAAGATGTGTGTCAGGAATGTACCAGAGAGACACGAGAGACAATCACAGAGTCGGAGGTGTTTTAACGGTGACACCTCTTTGATTGACATCTCACCTGGGTTGCTCTAATGAGATTAAAAAACTAGCCCATGTGGTGCTGGGGAGTCTGATAGCGCTCACACACACACACACACACAAGCGCAGACATTGAGATGGTAATTAGCTCCTCTGTCTGCTCCTGCATTTAGAAAGTAAAAGAGACATCTGATGACCGGTCAGTCACCTCCCCAGCTTTTGTCCGGGGAAACACACACAGACCTATAAAGAGAGCGAGTGATGCCATGCCTCAGTGCTCTCTACCCTCCACACCCACACAGCCGGAACAATAGGCCTCTCTGACTCTCTACACTCTCTTTGTCCGCCGTCTTCTCAATACAACTCAATAAATCGCCCTGACAGGTTTCCAAACTCTCAGGATCGGACGATTCAAATGAACTCTCGCATTGTCATCGGGGGAAGAAGATGATAAGCATTGTTCGAACGCTTCACGCACCCATTTTGTGTTCTTTCAACATCCGTCAAACTGTGTTTTACACCGTTGAACTTAACTGTATCTCTCGGGCTTGACATTAAGGAAAGATGGGCGCAGGTTCTGTGTGTTGTTTATCAGAGCGGTGAGGGGAAGACCTCCAGTGAAACCACAACCTCACATCTGTTCTGGCAAAGTACATAACTTGTCCAAGATGGACCAATTTGAAGACAGAGCAGCGGAGCAAGCGTTCCTGTCCGTGCCATCTTTTAGCAATCATAAAAACATGCAACAATGAATTCCTTGGAGGGTCTTTCACAAAATTTCTACAACAGAACTACTAGGGAGTGATCCGTTAGGATAAGGAAGTGGTACATCTTGGCCCAGTCTTTGATTCTTCTCTATTCTCTATTAATACATCTTTCAAGGGAAACCTTTCAAATACTGTGTCATTTTAATGGTCAGGATTCAGACCTGGTTTGCATCTTAAATTGCAGTTTGCTGATGAAGACTTATGACTTGATTTGGCCCTAATGGGCTTGAGACTTGGCTCGAGACTTTTTCTGAATTGGACTTGTCTCAAATGATTTGACACTTTGATTCGATCTCAAATGACTTAAGACTTGATCTTGACTTGTCTAAATTTGCTTGATGCTCGACTTTAACTCATCTCAAATGACTTGAGACTTGACTTGGACTTTTCAAATGACTTGAGACAGTTTGATACTTAAGACCTATCTTAATTGACTTGACATTTACTTGGATGTCTCGAATGACTCGATACTTCAGAGATGATTGAGACCCTTCAGCACTTCCTAAAAATATCCATTTAATGTTATATTCTCATCAAGGGAATGCTTTTTTGGAGAAGTAGTTTTTATGACTTACGCAACTTCCTGTTTTGTGTTTCACCAACAGAAGCTCCATATTGGACCAGGCCTGACCGGATGGACAAGAAGCTCTTGGCCGTTCCGGCTGCCAACACCGTCAAGTTTCGCTGTGCCGCGGCTGGAAACCCAACGCCGACCATCCACTGGCTGAAAAACGGCAAAGAGTTCAAGGGGGAACTGAGGATGGGAGGCATCAAGGTAAGAGAACATGTGAACACCTAAAGGTTATAGGAGCAGGGCTGTGATTTAAAGATTCAAATGCTCACACCAGCTCCCAAAAAGTCTGCCTTGAGGAGGTGATACTCTGCCCTCCTTGAGCTACCATCAAAGTGCCCTTTAGCAAGGCATCTTAATCCCCTGCTACCCGAGTGGAGCTGCCGTGTGTCAATCAGTAGATCAGTGTGAGTGTTGGGATGCTCCCTGGTGTGAATTTCTATAACTGGAAGAGTGCGAAGAAGAGTGTTGAAAGAGCGCTCATGCTCGGTGAATCTTCCCACGGTAAATAAAGGTCAGAAAACCCGCCGCAGGACCGGACGCCCCCCCAGCAGGACTCGGGCCAACCTAAGCCGACCGAAATAAACTCGGAGGGTCAAGCTGCGGCGCTGAAAACAGAGTGGTCCACAGATACATGCGTGCTCGCGTGATAGCTCGGCGTTGACAGTAATGCAGTGCAGCAAACAGCTGTTGTACTCAGTTTTGTCATCGGATTCACTCTAAACACTGAGCTCTCGTGTGGAATGGCACTGCTTAAAGTAACAGGGCTTGGTTTACTTTTGTGTTCCTTTAATGGCCCTGAGCTGTAGGATTAAAAGACAAACTCTGCGTGGTAAGAACATCGGAATTCAAACAGTCAAAATGTGTGTTTTGGTTCAAAATAAACTCAAACTTAATGACATGTCAATTCAATAATTTTGCCCAGAGATGCATATTCTTCCTGGATCATTCTGTCCTGGCGTCTTGGTCCAAGTCACATTTTCAAAAGAATTATAAGAAAAACGCAGTTATGTCTTCTCCTAAAAGTTGCGTAATCTCACTTTAATTAAATGTTATGTTGCTTAAATGTAACAGAAACTTCAGCATCTGTGATTGACAAGCAGAGAGGAGGCAAAATGGCCATTTAAATAGTTTCCCGTGGCACTGGTAATGCGTTTTCTAACTTGAGCAGCGTAAAACATGTGTCAGGCTGGTAGCGAGCCAATGAGAGACGCCTTCTCCCCCAGTGCAGCTTCGGCATTTAAAGAGTTAAATGTAATGAGATCCTGCAGCTATTAACAGTTTACAAAGATCTCCAACATCTGCTCCCAGCAGACCAACAGCAGTTGTCTCCCTCCCTCTGTCCCCACTCTCACACACACACATTCACACACACACACCTGTCACCAGCCCTCAGGACACGGAGTGGCTCTCCGACAGCAGCGTTTAGCGTGTTTAGTATGCATGAAGTTTTGCTGATAATAAAGTTTGTGGGTGCATTTTTTTTAAAGCAGCAAATTAATCCCAAACTGGTCACTGAGCACTGAGATATTTGTTCCATCTGTTCACCTGTGTGCCTTTTCTGCAGAAAACAAATCACCAGTGGTAAGTCAAAGAGCCCAATGGAGATGTTTTTATGGTGGATGAGGCCGTATTAAGATCTTAATATCAGCCTAATCAGTGTAATGTCTCACGGTAGATGGTTCTACACTCCCCTGCTTCTGCACATGCTCCTATGGGACGTTAAATGTATAATTAGAGAGTGGGCTATGTATAGCTGATTACCCATAGTAAGCCTTTAGCATATGTGAGGTCCGCTTGGCCTTGGTACTGTATTGTGTCAGTGTGAGCTGTGACACTATAAGTTGTCATCAAGCCACCCGGACAAATTCCTGGACATTTTCCGCTCAGTGCAGCTCAGCGGGTCGCACTTGGCACCAACCATCACTGTGGGTGTAGCTCCCACTGTGGCCACCCAAGTGTAGGCACTCATGGTGCTGTAAAAAGGATCCACCCAACAGGACATGCTAGATTTGTAGGAGAGCTGCAACCATTAGTTGATTAATCCATTGGATAAATAATATTGATAATCAGTTGATCATTTCAGTCGTTTTTCAAGCAAAAATGTCAAATTTGTTGGTTCAAGCTTCTCAAATGTGAGGATTTGCTGCTTTCCTTTGTCATTTATGACAGTAAATTAAGAGTCTTTGGGTTTTGGGAGTAATTCAAGGACATTTTGGGCTCTGGGAAATTGTGATTTCCCAGCATTACACTAAACGGTAAAACAATTAATCGTGAAAATAATTGGCAGATACATTTATGAAAATAATCGTTAGTTGCAGTCCTACTTTTTAGCTTCTGTTAATTTGTTGGAGATGTTCGGCAGCGACGATGACCGGACAGTTAAAAACCTGTAAAGCAGAACGGGGGGGAGCTGTACAAAATTAAAATATGTCCTATTGTCTTCCTTTTCTTTACATGCTGTCCTTTCAGAAATAGATGTTTTTAACATTTACCTTATCTTGCCATGAAGTACCGACCCTTTAAATTCACTTTCAGTTAACTTGACTTTATGTGACTTGCAGAGATGTTAAACGATGACTGAGGCCTTATTGAGACATTTCTCTTGTCATTTCTATCCTTATTATAATTTCAGTGCATAATTTAACTGATATCTGGAACAAGTGCAGCTGGTTGACCATGGAATGATCATATAAAAGAGAAATGGTAGAAATTCAGTTCCAGGGAGCCATAAAGAGGAAAATGCACCGTTTAACATTACTCCGGCGTCTTTGAGTAATTTAGTGTGATGGAGATGTGAGAGTCAAGGTGGCAGTTATGGAGATGTGATCACATGTCCCTCCCCTCCCTCCTTCCTGTCCCGGAGCTTTTTTTAAAATCCAGTTAGCTGATCACAATGTGGCCTTGAGGGAGGTGAACAGAGAGGTCACCCTCCATAGAACCAGGGTGCTGGGTGACAGACAGGCCCGGCTTCAGGGGGGTGAGGGGTAACAGCTTCACCCCGTCCTAATGTCAAAACCTGTGCTAACCCCACCACCACCACCACCACCACCCTGCACACTGCAAAGAAGAAAATCAAATTTAAAGATTTAACAATCAAAACTGTGCACAGTGACTCATTTTGCTCTAAAAGATATTTGCACTGAACATCAAGTCACTTTATTTGCAATTAACTTGAGTGATGTGGCTAATACCATTGTATTGTGCCTAATTTTTAACACGGTTATCCTTCAGATCCTCATTTTCCTTCTGCCATACGTTCATTGTTGTTTGCATTTCCCAGAGATCACCTGTCCATCAAACAGAGAAGCACTGTGGTGTCTTCTTTTTTCTTTTCCCTTTCAGACATCACGGCTAATTCTGCTCATGCTAGAGGTCTTTCAAGGGCCGATATAATAACGATAGCTTGGAGCAGGAATAGCATTTTAATCAACCGATACTAAACTACTACTACTAATAAAAGAATTTGACATTATTTTCCTTCAAAGTCAGTAATTTCAGTAGAGAAGTTGACTGGTGGAGGATGCACAGC
>JBBPCS010000374.1:12233249-12252210 GCA_037974645.1 Hollardia meadi
AATAAAAGAATTTGACATTATTTTCCTTCAAAGTCAGTAATTTCAGTAGAGAAGTTGACTGGTGGAGGATGCACAGCCATCGGAGCCAACTTCCACCGATACCAAGTCTGTAAAACGTCCTATCAGCGCAAAGATTAATCGGTTTACCTCTAACTGCCGTCTTGGCCTGTCCATGATTTTTTTTTTTAATTCCTAGTGGAAGCTGCAGGAAACCTGAACACCATAATTTCTTGTTCACTAGACAATGTTTAGTTTTAAACACTGAAATTCAACATCTGTACTCACTTTATTAGATGTTTTAGTCGCTAAACCTTCATCAGTCAAGCCTTTTACATACCGACCAATCAGTGAACAACCAAAACACCTTTTGGCAACTGCACAAATTTCTTTGGTTTATGTTACAACTAACACAATAACATCTTGGAAAAGGGTATATTTAAAAAACAATGAAAGTAAGCAAAAGAGAATAAGGCAAGAAGAAAAACCCAAAGAACAATCCGTGTCTTTCACAAACTGGCTGAAGATTGAATCGTCATTGTGTAGACAGACACCTAATAGACACGATGCAACAATCTGTTGTCAGGACTCGTCTCACCGTGTCACAGCCCTCGTCACCCCACCTCCCAGGCCTGTGATGAGTTCATCGTGCAGGGTCGGGGGTAGATGGGTGGTGGGTAGGGGGTCCACCCTGACTCCTGACAGCCTGACAATGGCCTTCTAAAGACTCTATTCCTGCAACAGGGTCCTCAAGGTGAAGCCGTCTTCCTCTCGCGTCCGTCCAGAAACGACTCGACCACTTTTGATTTGACAGCCGTGTTTAATTTCATCTGAATGAATCGCGTCCGTGTCTGATTTTTAAGGTTTTTGTCACACGCCTCCCTCGAGGCCGACAGTGTGTACGTGGCTGGAAGTTGACTTGCTAACGGCCGCTCAACGCTGACGAGTTTGTCATTTCCTCTGAGTGCCTTCAGATCTGCACTCGTGTGAGAGAAAGTTACTGACTGAGCGGACCATTAAGGTCCATTACCTGCCTTCAAAAATACCTCCTGTCTTCACACCGGAGTGGTTGAAAGTGGTCTTTCTGAGAATGCACCGTGTTCTCCTTCCATTTTAACAAGGAGGCTCATCTTCTATACGGACTTAAAATGATGTTTATTTTTGTAAAATGTGAAGATATATACTCGTCTCATCAGCTTCCCCTTCTGCAAAAATTTACTAGAAATGTGACAAAAGCTTACAGGCAAGTCGAGGCAGAATGGTTCTCTTGATCCTCGGGTATATCGTTGGAGTGAAGAAGATTCTTTACGTACAAAGACCTTTTTTAAAAGTGAATATGAGATTAAACAATGGATAAAATGGCATTTTCGCAGTCTGGTGAGAGTCATTTATCTTGCAAGTGTCTCAGTGGACCCAAAAACCTACATCAGTTTCCTAAATTAACAGTGTAATCAAGAATAAGTGTGCTTTATCGGGCTTTTTATGAAGTCATGGTAGTGTTAATGTTATCCTGGAAGCAGAGCTGTGGCAGTGATGTCTCCTAGAAAAAATGTTGCATCTAAGAGCTGCTGAGAATATTTTTTTTACATGCTTTTCCTGGAAATAATTGTGTTTCTGGAGGAAAAAGCTGATTATTTGACCATTTAAGAGTGACACTTAACAGAGTATCTGCAAAATAAACCTTCTAGCAACAACTTCAGTACCCGTGTCAATATTGGTAGTATGATTATCACTCTTAAAAGAACAAATCCTATGATTATCCAGCCCTGCAGGCCTAAACATCTCAGTATATTCTTTCCCATCAGCACACAGGAGGGTTGTTCACTTCTTCTATCTTACAAGCACTTTGTAAGTCTATTGAAATGCAACTAAACGGTACGTTTGTTGAAACTAAACGAAATGGTAAATAGGATGTGTGCCTTATTTGTAAAATGGAACATAAAATTCCAGCAGGGCGAGCATTGTGCGCCTTCCCAGACAACTGTGGCGCTCAGAGCCTCCTCCATTATGCAGGGGCAGGGCCCGAAGGTCAAAGTTCACCTCTCTATTGAGCCATCAGCTGGAGGTGGGGAGAGGTGGGCGTGTCGCCGGCCTATTGAGCCGGCCTGAGCCTTTCGACAGCCAAAGCCAATGCTGTTGAGCGCTGCCACATTTGGCGGAAGGGATTTTATTGTGTTCATGCTAAACTGCGGCGGCACAAGCGAGACAAAAAGTCGACAATGTAATTATTGTGTTTCATTCCGTCCAGGTCGCTCGGCGCTTAACTGATTTTTCAATCCCTGTTTTGACAGGTTTCCAAGGCAGGGCTCTTAAACCGGCTCCACACTGTTACATTTTAAGACTTTAAGCACTTTAATTCCTTGTTTTTCCACTCCAGATTTTAACACAGCCTGGATTGTGAGTCTCTGTAGGCCACGTAGGAATTTCTACACTTTGCAAGATTATTGTTGGACCCTTTAATTATAGACCTGCCACAGTCACTTACTTTCCACCCCTACCCAAATACACCACGGATATCAAACGACAGATCTTTTCAGCTGGGTTTTTTTTTTTTACCCATTTTTTCCTCCTTTGAACTCTAATACTTCCGATTTTAGAATCTTCTCCTCTGATGCAACGGCATGTAGAGCCAAAGCCACAAACTTTGCCAGCTTTAATAGCAGGCCCTTAGGACTGCTTCTATCTGCTTCCGCTTTCTCTGTGGGTCAAATTAGACGGTAGCACTGATCTGGGCCGCTGGTCCGCTCTGACACGGTCATAAATTCTGGTAAATGGCCCCGCTGGTTCTGACAGGGCTATTTTGCGAGGTGAAGACGGAGGGTTTGGACTATAAAGGGAGCAGAGCTTCCTGTGTTTTCTCAGACAACTGCTACGCTGCAAAAAATGTCTGCATCTTTATGAGCCATTTAAGCTGGCAGTGGAGCCATGTACTCTTCCTTTCATTATAATAAGTGAAAAATCTGCCAGTAAGGTGAAGGAACACCGTTTTCCATGGCAGGCTCTGCAAGAGAAGCAAAAAAATATGTTAAAAATAGGCACATAACTTTATTTGTTCATGCACAAAATGGTGAACAAATCCTCTTGTACTCCTCTTTTCTTTACACTCTCTGCTAAGACTCCTTGTGTTGGTTTAATGTCTCACTTTTTGCAGCGTAAAACTCCCTGTCCATTCCCATGGCTTGTGCCCTTCTGCAGGTCCACAGCCAAAGCCCTAAAACCTTTAAAGCCTCGTATGACTCTAACGTAAGCTCCTTAATAAATTAATTCTGTTTGGAATCTGGCGTGATTGGAATGGATGGGATTATCACGTTTGGGGACTAATGCTGCAGGTTCAACAGGGGTTAGCCAGTGTAAGATGGTAATAAAGGCAAGTGGCATGGATGGGGTCGATAATTAAATGTGCCAAGGGAAAGACGGAGAGGATTTAGAGTAGAAATGTCACTCAAAGGTAATAATGACCAGGACTTATTAACTCTGTATACGCTGTATAGCTCTGGTGGCAGGAAAAGTCCAGATTTAAAATTTTAAAGCAAGACTCAGTCATTTTCTGAGTGGCCACTGCTCACATGTTCCTTGCTTATGAATTCAAATGTTTTGTTAGTGGAAAGCTCTAAAACAGATTTAAAAAATAAGCAACTGTTCGACACAAAGCATCAAAAAATTACTTGGCAAAAGTATTTATTTTGAACATTCAGGGCTAAACAATAAAGATTTACCCGCTTGCCCCGGGACAAATAAAATTCCACGTCGGGCTCGTAAGTCTAGCAGCTCACTTTGCCTGATCGGAAAGTGGTAAAAGAATTAAACGCATAGTTTTTGGAGTTTAGTTGGGTGGCGTTAGAGGATGTGAATGTACTGAGCAGTTTGCTGCAACTTTGAGGGTAAAATTAAACATGAAAATTGACTTTAGTTTTTGTTGTTATTTGATAGCAAATAAAACAATTTTCATAGCGGCGAGCAAGCCAGTGAAAATGTTTGTTCCATCATCTACCATGACAATAAAAACTTTGGAATAGTGAAATAATCCAATGTTTGGATACAAATCTGCTGGGTTATAAATTTGTTTCTCCAGTTGGGGGATTTTCATGAACAGGTTGTGTCAAACATTCGTGTTTTATTGTCTAAAAACTAAGCTGTGACTTTTTTCCTGACTGTCTCAAGCTGTACTTCAGAGTACCAGTACTTAGAAGGTACATTTGAGGCTATAAGTCAGCGTGAAATGAAGTCTTTTTATGTAACGAAGACCAGAACTCTGATCACAGTCTCTTTCTGTTTCTGTTGGTGGTCTTGGCCTCTTCTGAGCATCGACTTCAGCTCGTATTTTACCACCTCTTAGCTTCCCTCCTCACGTGCTGCCGTTCCCCCCCTCCTCTCTGGGCTCCGCGACCGCAGCAGAAGGCGTCACTCATCTGTTCATGAGAGCAGCCATTGACTCCAGTTTGACTCCTTGGCTCTAGTGGGGGTTGGGGGGAGGGGTTAGACGAAAAAAACATTTGCCAGCGTTGAGCGGGCTGCCTGCTCGACGTTACCATGCAACTGCAAAAAGCACACACAGGCATAATATTTACACTGTTACATTATTTTCCGCGTGCGCCTCCAGGAGAGAGAGAGAGTGGAGGAGAGTATACTGTAAGACGGAGGGAGAAGGAGGATATAAATAAATATATATATCTGTGAATGGCTGGACGCTTACCGAAACGCGTGGGGTTAAACGTTTGTGAAAACACGAAGCGCCCCACATTTTCCTACGCAGGTGATGTGAAGTGTTCCACCCTGAAAAGCCTCTTTGTTGACATCACTCACTCCCGTCTTCCGTAATACCGTCACTGCACGCTTGTCGCGCAGCGGCTGCGTCTGCGGCGCATGTTTCCACTTAAGCTTCAGAGGTCGTCCCTGTTGGCCCGTGGAGACTCTGCCTATCGAGGCGTAGCAGGTTCTCTGTTCTCGCCTCGCTGTGCTGGGCTGGGCTGCTCACCCTGCCTGTCAAGTTAGTATCTGTCTGCTGCCACACCTGGTTTGAATTACTGCTCAAAATTCACCCTTCGTCTCTCCGGGGTCGGGTTGCGTTCGAGTGGCACAATGGAACCAATTTCAAAAGTGCAAGAAAAAAAAAAATCTCTCTGTCTGTCTGCTCGCACTGCAGATTTTTTTTTTTTTTTTTTTTTTTTGAGACTTAACTAAAAAATAATCCCATATGAAATGTTCTGTATCATCAGTAGAATTATTAAGCGTGTCCTGTCCTTATAAAATATGATCTAAAGTCAGCACTGGACACCTAATCCAGACCAGACCAAAGGATTGTTTGTCTGTCTTGCATCAAGCAGTATGCAATTAATGAAAGGGGGTTAACGTTGTATTACCATTACAAATGTGTGTTCAAAGGGGGTTTGCACCTCAGTAAACATGCTCTGCACACATGCACCCTCTTGTTTATCAACCTGGTCGCTTCTGTGATGTTTTACACCAAAGGATATCAAAGGAGGGAGGGAAGGGATCTGACGCTGGAGAGGATGTTTTAGTCCGGACTCATTTGTGGAAAAAAAGGAGGATTTTTTTTTTGTCAGCTTCCAAAATGTTCTTGTATTTGTGTTGTAAAGGATGATATATTAAGTCCTTAAGTACATCTATCAGAGCTCCAAACGCCACCAGAGAGTTCTTGTAATAGACTCGGTCCTTACAAATTTAGTGTTTTGATGACATATCCTGACCATTCTGTCCTCTTCCCTCCTCCTTCCAGTTGAGACACCAGCAGTGGAGTCTGGTGATGGAGAGCGCCGTGCCGTCAGACCGAGGAAACTACACCTGCGTGGTGCAGAACAAGTACGGCTCCATCTCCCACACCTACCAGCTGGATGTGCTAGGTAAACAAGATGGAAACTTTTACTTTCACTTCTGCTTCTGTGTAAACAGCGAATAAATTAACATGCACAAGTGGTTTTTTAAAAAAAAACAAAAAAAAAAAACACGAGATATGTTGATGGAAAAAAAAAAAAAAGGCCTTACGCCTACTTTTCCTGCAGCACATCATTTCCATGCGTGACTTGTGCTAACGACTCCATGCTTTCTGTCTCAGAGCGTTCCCCTCACAGGCCCATCCTCCAGGCGGGCCTGCCGGCCAATCAGACGGTGGTGGTGGGCAGCAACGTGGAGTTCCACTGTAAGGTTTACAGCGACGCCCAGCCTCACATCCAGTGGCTGAAACACATCGAGGTCAACGGCAGCCGCTACGGCCCCGACGACGTTCCCTACGTCAACATCCTGAAGGTGGGTCTGCAGCCTGACGCCCTCATGGTGTAGATTTCAGCCTGTGATAATTCCACTCATAATTAACCCCTCCTAAATGTCTTGTTTAATGAGTTTTTACAGAAGGTGGGTCTGCAGGGCCCACAGGCGCTTTTCACTGCGGCGTATAATTGACGAGCTCCTTCCTCGAGCTCCTTCATTACGGGGAAGAAAAGCTTCACCTGCACTTTCTACACACTGCAGCATATAGAAATGTACTCACTGTGAAGGTTTCTGTTCACACCCGCACTGTGTCAGTTTAGAACTTCATTCCAGTGTTGGAAGGTGGATTAACTTCAAATAAATCATAATTTAAGGTGGATTTTTCTTTTTCCTTCAAGGTGCTCCAAAAAGCGTCCAACATAGGAAGTGATTCATAGTTCAGTTTGGGATTTTACCCAATGATAGCACTGCCTCGATCGTGACGTGATCATGTTTTCATTCTTTCATTTCGTGTCAACGAAAAGATGATGGGAAGGGTTGCATTGATAACTTGGACTGCATCCATCAAATGACCGCCATTATGAATCTCTCACCAACCTAAATGCTTTCCTATTCTTATAATAATATCTATACTTTTTTTAAAAATTACGTTTAACCAGTAGTTCAACTGACCAATCAGCCAAGAGCCCAGTGTCCTTACTGTAATTAAACAGGATATTTCCATTTCTTTATATTTCAGGAAAATATTTGTTGCCTTCATTATTATTGAGGTAAATCTGATCATTTGTCCTGACATATACTTTTCCAAGATTATTGCAAAATAGAAATTTCTTTCGCTATTAAAAATGAGATGTTTGGCAAAGTAATCATGTTTACATTGTTTGATTCACGACGTGATAGACTGACGATCGCCACAGAGAGGTTTTCTTTAAAACCTGTGAAGAAGATGACATTTTTTTATTCTTATTTAAGGCTGTTTTCACTCTCAACAATCTCTACATGAAGGAGAAAACACAAGCTGATCTCATCAGTTATGGGATGTCCAATATCTTGAGCTTTATTTTGCAGATGGACAGAAAACAAACAAACACAAACAAAAATACATTTATGAAACATATGAGGTAGTAGCACCCTGACAAAAGCATAAATCCACCTTAAAAGTCAGAATTTTGAAGCCTTACCTGCTACACTTTGATAAAACTTCCATCGATGATGCATCTTGCTGCTGATTGGCTGATTGTGTACCTGACTCGCATCTCCAGCTGTTCCGTGCTCATATTCATCTCCTCAGATGCGTTGCGTGTTTTTTATCTACTGCCTTTACGGCTGCGCTGACGCTGCGTCTTGTAGCTCTTTAAAAAATTGTGATTTTCAATCACAAACACTCCCTTGTGAAGTAAAGGCTAAATAAACGCAGTGGGGAAGGCGTCGGTCTAACGACGGTAGGCTCCCTGCAGGTGTCATCGCCCCCCCAGGCAGTGCTGGTGCTAAAGATTTTTTTTTTTTTTTATCTGTAGTGAAGCGAGGAAGACTCCCATCGAAAAGAAAATCAAGAAGGTCTTTTGCTTTCTTATTTGGCCTCTCTCTTTTCTTTTTTTCTGCTTCTGAGAGAGCGAGGGAATAAAACAAACATCTGGTTTGGACTAAGTTAACTGCCGTGGTGGCGGCAACGCAGGGAGAGAGACAGACTCTGTAAACCGCCACTGCCCTCAGATGTGCTGCGTCGCGTGGTTTGAGGAGGAGGAGGAGGAGGAGGAGGAGAGAGGGAAGAGGCACCCAAGAAAGCCACGGAAAAAATGAGTGGAGGAGCAGAAGGAAGGGCAAAGTCAGCAGGGAGGGAGAGAATGTGTGACAGCGTGGTGGGTAAAGATGGAGGGCGAGACACTCGGAGAATGAAGCGAGAGGAGGAGGCAGAGGGAGGCAGGAACGAGGAAGAAAGATACGGGAGGTGAAATTGAAGAGAAGACAGAAATTGAGAGACAGGATTCAGAAGAAGAAGCCTTTTTTCAAACGTAGAATCTGTCGGCTTCATCTCAGGTCCGCTTTATTCAGCAGCGAAAGAATAATGAAGGTAGAAGATTGTCCTCAGGCTCTCACTTCTACAACTTGCTGCATCAGTGGTGGATTATTTTTCAGCTGAAAACTTAATTAATAACCTTCATGAGGAACGATCATCACCCTGTAGCATCCTGTAGCAACTTTTCTAATCATTTATTGGATAGAAATAGAAAATATTGACACTGTGAGCAGTTGGCATGAAGGTTAAAAGTTTAGGAGAAACTGATGATCTGATGATTATTGTGGTTCTACTCGGATCTGTTCCTCTTTTGCCCCGCGTTTCAGCGGGGAACAAAATCAATGAAAACACATTAAACATGACGTGACATTTAAAACTTAAAGGAATATTTTGAAATAGCTTAATTCACTGTATTGCCAAGATCAGGATGAGAAGATTGACACCACACTTGTGCTGTAAATATGAAGCTACAGCTTAGCTTAGCATAAAGGGACATGGTAACAAAATACGCCTATCACTTATTAAATGTTGAACTATTCCTTTAAAGTTAGTTCATTCAAAGCATTTCCTGATCTATTAAACTGACTGAAACGGCCATTAAACTTTATTTTCTATGTGGGTAAGAAGTGATAATTACGCGACAAATCTATTACGATTTTTAAGACGGAACAAGACGTCCGTTTAAAATCCCTCTCTTGTTATTTAACCGTCCGCGAGCTGCCTTCAGATCAGTGTCACAGCATTTGAGCTCAGCTGGAAGCGTCGCCTTAAATGTTCCTGGACTCGTATGCAAAACTTCCAGCACATTTAAGAAACGACGTCTGATTGAGAGAAGCAGGCGGGGGAAGAGGGTGACACAGCAAGAGAGAAAGAGGTGAAATGGAGAGATGAGAGAAAGAAGAAGGAAGCCAACAGAAAGAAAGAGGGGAGGGGGGGAGAAAAAGCGAGCCTGTCAGCCCAGACCGCGGCTCCACGCTCTATTTTCGACTACCACATAATTGAAACAGTATTTACTGAGATGTGTGTGCGTCTCTCTCTCTCTCTCTGGCACATCTCATGTGTGGTATATACTGTAGGAGTTAAATACAGCTGTGGGTGGGAGAAAGGGGTGGGGTGGGGGGTCATGCAAGATTTTTTTTTTTTTTTTCTAGAAATGCTTGAATCGCTCTTTTGATGCCTGGAAAAAGAGTTAAGGGTGAGCGACGCGCCCCGGCGTGGGGAGGGATGGGGAGGCGTCTGGAGCCGAGCCCTGGATGTTCATTAAGAAACCATAAAACGTGATATGTTTTCTGCTTTATGTGCTTTGCCCGTTTAATTATTCATCAGCCGTTCCTCTGCCGCCGAGCCTGACACAAGCAGTGTGTGTGTGTGTGTGTGTGTGTGTGTGTGTGTGGGCAAGTGTTAGTGTGCGTTTATACACGGAGTCCACACACTTTGGGGAGATTGACATACTGTAATGCCTTTAATCTACCAATGGACAGCTTCTTTTACATTACTGTGTGTGTGTGTGTGTGTGTGTGTGCGTGCAGTACTTGTAGGCCTACAGTATATGTAGTCAGTAAAAGTTGAGCATTATATTTAATGGAATAATTTGATATTTTGTGGAAATATTCAGGTTAGATGATGATGAATTATCTCCTTCGATGACATTTTTGACCACTATTTATCAATTTAAAATCACTTACTTATGGAAGTCATTTTAATGAGAAAATAGTACATAATGGTGAGTTGGTATCTCAAAATAATGAGAAAGTCGTTATTTTGAGAAAAATTCTCATTATTTTGAGAAAGTTCCTCATTTTAATATATAAAATATATATAGAGTATTAAATATCATTATTTTTGACAAAGGTTTCATATTTTTATGAGATACCAAGTCATTATTTTTATAAGGTTGTAATCTTATTGGTGGAAATGGCCTTTCATGCTTACTGCACTGGCAGCTTGTTTCAAGCTATTCTTTAGCTCATATCTAAAATGATTTCAATAAAAATTTTCAGGTATAAATGCAACAATATGTATTAAATGTGAGCTACATTATATCTGTTCTGCACTGAGGAGTTAAAGAAATAAGAAAGCACCCTGCCTGCTTGCAGTAAATTTGAGTGTGCGTGTTTGTTTGTTCTCCAGGTTTGCATATATGTTCTTTACATGTGTTCTTTCAGGAGTTTGCTGTAAAGGCCTCACCGTGCCTCTTGGTTTTTCCCTCTGCAGAGTGTTGTCAGTAAACACACTGAAGCCCACGCCAAGTTGAAACTGTCCAACGTGACAGAGAAAGACGCTGGGAAGTACTGGTGTCGCGCCTCAAACTTTGTAGGCAAGTCGGAAAACGCTTTCTGGCTTAACGTACACAAACCAGGTAAATCGTGAGCGACAGCCACCTTCGCCACATCCTCTGCTGTGTCTCCTCCTCTCCGCGGGGCTCCTCTTGGTTGTGGGTTTTGATTGGCTCACCGGCTCGCTAATAGGACACACATATACACGCACACACATTCCTCTGCTGGGATGTGAGTTTAAATGCTCAAAATTCTGTTAGCTACTAGCTATCATCCATTCTAAGGCCCAGTGCCACTTTGTCTTCCTTACCGATCAATAGCAAACGCAATATTACACCTTTAATTACGGCAATAGCTTTAAAAGATTCGCCCTTGCTGTCCCACTTTTACACACACACACACATATATAAAAGCCCACGTGAAACCCCCCACCGACCAAACCATGCCGCACACACACACAGACCCGTATTGATTTCCCTGGGAGTGCCTTCTCCAGTTGTATTAATGTGCTTTTATATGAAAGCATGCAGCAGGACTCTGATTCATGACTGGGTCTGAATGTCACTGTTCATTACTGAGGCCTGGGGAACGAGAGTCGCCCACCCCCACCCCCTGCCAAGCCACATCAGACAGTGCGTTTGAAACGGACTCCCACACCGGTCATCACACCAACCATTAGTCAAAGGGGAAAAGCCACAACTGCGGTGAAGTTTTTTTTCACGTAAACCTCGCTGGATCTATTGCAAAGTATTTTAAAGCTTCTCTTTATATTATTGAATCCAAGTTTGCTCAGCTGAAACAATCAAAAAGTGTTTATTTTTAATTAAATGTTATGTTAGTGAAATAAAATAATGTGGAATCTCTGTGATTAGCAAACAAGAAAAGATCTTTACAAACCAGAAACGGGTTTGAATTTATGTTATTTTTTTAAATGCAGTGGACCCAAAATAGATCCTTGAGGCATCCCTAGAAAAAATTCCCAAAAGATCAAAAGATGAGTCTTTAGGTTTAAAAAAAAAAATCACACAAATATCCTTAATTTGCACGTTGGAAGCTTGAAGACAGAAATGTCTAAAGTGAAAATTGTTGTCACAGCCGCAAGGCGCCGTCATTTCTGCAGGTGTGAAGGGATCTGCTTTGCTGTGGTGTCAGGTGAACTTCTTACGCTGGTTTAATTTAAACTCCTGTTATAGCAGAGAAACCTCCAACCCTGTTACTGAGGCCTTAAATTCTTGTTTCTTAAAACTAGTGGTACAATCTGACATGTGAATAATTCAAATTATTTCAAAAATGTTCAACAGATCAGTGCCAGTATCATGAAAGGAGACAATAAGCAGACTATACTTGAATCAAGAAAAGTAGTTTCTTATTGGAAACTGGTTCCAATATTCTGATTTTCACTTGGTAACTTGACAGGAAGGAAAGGTTTCTGGGTTGTGTGTGTGGTTTCAGATTGAACCAGCAGGCTTCTTCTCGTGGTGAAGGTGCTGCTTGGGTGTTTTCAGGTGTTGGTGGTGCTGTCGGCAGAAGATAACAGCACTGCTGACTCCCTCAGATCCCTCCTCTCCTTTCCTGCAGGGTGTATTTGGTGTTTCCTCTAAGAAGCTTTGGGCTCACGGCATCTCTTCTCTTTCTTTCCTCCCTCCTCCATCTTATCCCTCTCTCATCCTCCACAGACGGCTGGTATTAACACTACAGATAAGGAGCTAGAGGTTCTCTTCTTGACCAATGTGTCTTTTGAGGATGCGGGCGAGTACACTTGCCTGGCAGGGAACTCTATCGGCTATGCTTACCACTCTGCCTGGCTGACGGTGCTTCCAGGTATATTCCTCTTCTCTCTGTGGCTCGTTCTCCCTCCTCACAGGTTATGATGTGATTGCAGCTGCACGTTTTATTTGACAGTCATGTTTTTTGCTCTGTAGCACATTCTTTTACATTCATTTTCAAACCTAATTACCGTACATTACCGTAGCTCGTCACTTGTTAGCACAAGCTGCAGCTACGCCATCGCCCCTTTAATTGGACTTACCGAACTTGCAATCCAGCCTCCGTTGAAAGACACTTTCTAATCAGAGCGGATCGTCTGTTTAAATGTCTCAAGGCTACGAGGCAATTTAAAGATGTTTCTGTGCTCGCTGTTCAACACAATAATTACATCCCTGGGGAGAAGCATATCACAGGCGCAATTACCTGCTGCGTGGATAAACTGTGTTCTGATCTGTTTTGATTTATAGATGTTATTCCACATTAAACTGCTTCCCAGAATCTGTTTGGGTGGAATGTGTTACTGAGCAGAGCCATATATCTTTTTTTTTGATTATCAAGAAGTATTTTCGGTGTGGAAAAGTGTTTTAAAAAACATCCCCGTGTTGCTGTGACATCCTCCTCCCAAAGCAGTGAGCCCGGAGAAGGAGGACTACTACGCCGACATCCTCATCTACGTGACGGGCTGCGTGCTCTTCATCCTCGCCGTGGTCATCGTCATCCTTTGCCGAATGAGGATGACCACGCAGAAGACGCTGCCAACGCCGCCCGTGCAAAAGCTATCAAAGTTCCCCCTCAAGAGACAGGTAACAGAAAGTAGATACAAGATTCGTATAAACACTTTTCCCTCTTTTTCTCTCTCCCTGTCTGTTAAATTCGATTTATTGAATACGTATAATTTCAATCCAACATTATGTAGCATTATGGGGCCTTTTTCCCACAAAATTCTGTTGGGAAACAATGGCACCGAGGTTCTTTTGCCTTAAATATTAAACATTTTTTAAAATATTGGCTCCATAAGGAGGTTTAGAGCCATTACAGATTGCTGGGATTCCTGAAATTCCTGGAAAACCTTTTTATTTCCAGGATGTATTCCAGATGCAGACAGTCGGGATCTCAGAGTTTGGGAAAAATCCTAAATCATCTAAAAAATCAAGACATATCCAGAGCAAACACTGTTTTCAGCTGTTTTTTTGCTCAAACTGAACTTGAAATTTTTTTCAAAAAACAACCTCAAAAGTCAAAGAAGGAGTAAAGTTATTAACTCAAGCAAGCGTGTGTCATTTTCCTGCATCAGTGCCACAGTGAGAAACCTGCAAAAGGGTTTATGGTTGCAATATCTGTCTTTTCAACCTTCAAAGAGGAATTGCACGCAGGAGAGGACTCAAGCTACGAGCATAAATATCCAGAGAGGGTTATTGTACGTCTATCTGTCGTGGATCTGTGCGTCCTGCTGTTTTGATGACGCTGAGCGGACGCTGGAAGGCATCACGCTGGTGACATGTGTTCGCATTTATCTTGGAGCAGATTCAGCTCGGAGATATTTATGCCCTCCTGTGACTGTCAGTGTTAGTTTTAGATTTCACTCTCTGTGTAACGCACACTCGGCCCTCAACTGTTTGGAGAGAAACATAAAGTGGAGCAGCTGCGTCGCCACCGCCTGCAGCCTGCGGACCACGTCACGTCATTGGTTCTTCTCTGGGACCGGAGTTCAAGCAGAATACAGACCAAGTCCTATTCGAGGATTAGAGAGGAGATCGATACCATTCTCATATCTGTCTGGTAAGTATGAAGCTGGAGCCTGGAGATGGTTAGCTGAGCGTAAAAGACAAGAAACAAGAGGAAACAGCTAGCCTAGCTGCCTCTCCAAGCTACCTGTTTCCCCCTGCTCTCTGTCTTTATGCTAAGCTAAGCTAACTTTTTCCTGGCTCCAGCTTCATATTTAAGGGACACATATGAAAGTGGCATTGATCTCCTCATTTAGCTCCCGACAAGAAAGGGAACATTTCCCAAAATGAGCAGTTTGAAATCACTCAACTCCAACAAGTGGTGTCGTGACATCGCTATTGACGATAACCGTGATCTGTTTATCAGTTCATCTTGTTGCCATTTCACTGTTTATAATGTGTAATTGTTCTTTTTGTGCACTTTTATACAGTTATGGTTACAGATTATCTCTCTCCACTTCCCTACACTCACATTTTGAGTGTAATTCATTTGCCAAAAAAGGGACAAGGCACACAATAAAATGTGTAAGATGAATTTAATTGCATTTTTTCAAGTTTTCCATAAATATCGGAATAATCTTGTAGTGAAAAATCTGATCTTGTGACAGCTCCAACATGAAAAAAATCTGTAAAGGTTTAAATCCGTTTAACTGAAGTGACAGTTTAAGTGGTAGGAATGATGTTTCTGGGAAAGCGTTGGCTTTTCAAGATCGTTCAGGAGGGTTGCCTCGATTTGCCATCAGACCTCGACCAGGACAAGTCCGGGTCGAGACAGGAACGCGAATCAGACGCGTCCAAGAAGGGAAAAGCTTTTGCTGAAGCCCAGACCAGAGGCTTTTCCCTCTCCACACTAATTAGTTTGCCCTCGCTCATGTCTTCTCCTCGATTCACCCTGCTTTGCTCTCATCAAAAGAGCCCCTGAGCTTCTGCTTCGTCTCTTATTACTTCTCTGTCTTATAATCTTCAGAAAAAAATTACAGGCAGTTCTTCTCTTTCTTTTTTCTTTTGGTTTCTTGCGATATTGGAGATCCAGAATGACTTTCATCTCGTGACTGCACTGTGGATGCAGAGATCATCTGAATGATCTGTGCGTGTGTCGTTATCCATCCCCGCCCTGCTGGTCTCCCACTGTGTGGAGGACACGGCGGCTGTGTGGTTGTTCCAGCTTTCCAGCCTCATAATTGAAGGGCTGTGCTCCTCAGAATGCAAGAAAAGCAAGCGACTACTTGAAAGACATCATTCGGTTCTTGGATAACAACATTTTTAAAAGCAAAGTCGGGATGTAGCTGGAAAGGTTGTAAAAATGTATTTTTTCTAATCCGCCCCATGTTACATAAAAGCGGTCTTATTAGGCGATATCAGGTATAAACCTCATCCTTTGAAAGATGCTCTAATTGTAGCCTCTAAATCTTTTCTGTTCTGCTACCTTCATATAAATGCTCTTATAAGGTAGCGCGGGGAGAGCTCTTATTGCATTTTTCTGTAATCTTTGCTTAGTTTTTGTAAAGCTAATCTCCCGCTTCTCTCCTTTCTTTTTCATAACTCTGAGTAAATCTCCCATAAACCCCTGGCATGTTCTATCAGATATTACTTTTCAGGCCTCTGAAACTGTGGTCCCGTTTGGGGTTTTTTTGTTTTGTTTTTCTGTTGTTTTTTTACGCTTCACAGCGTTTTTCTCTTTTTCCTCCAGTCAAGAAGTTGAGAAGGGAAGTCTGGTAAGTGGACATGTTTGTTTCTTGACCCCACCTGAAGGGGCTGAGCTGGCAGACTCTGACACAAACAGATTCATCACATGCAGGGTCAGGGACATCAGCCTCCCACCCTCCAGCAGTCAGATAAATGGCGGGAGGACCGTCGAGCCCGTAGGACCCGTGGCGCTCGCTGATGGATAGAGACGTCCACCCCACCTCGGCACACGCTCGCCACCCTCAACGTCTTCCTTCATTTGTCTTTGTTACCGCCTGCTTCCTTCCGTGTGAAGCCACAGGCCGGCTGTTTGTAAAAGTCACTGCCGGCGTCCGAAGTCGGGCTGTTTGAGAAACTCTGAGCTGCTGAAAAAGCTCTGATGTTGGTCCTGAAATGTGTGACGTTTGCAGTCCGTCGCTGCCATTTATTCAATCATTTATTCAGTCCTTAAATATTGTGTGGACATGAAGACAACCAAGGTTAAGTGGTGAAAATGACGTGAGATGAATTTAGCTTCTTTAAAGCTGCTCCACTTTGCTCACTGGATCCAGAGTCCAAAGTGATTATACTGGGAATATAGGAGGAATTTAGTAAACTGCTCCTCAATAACACTTTGTCTAGGGGAAAAAATTTGGTCACCATTTATTTATTATCTTGAACAAAACCCAAACTGAACACCAACATAAAAATTACAAGGATTGCTAAACAGGCAGATTAATGGGTGGTTAGATGGGCATATCCTGCAGCAGCTGCCCGTTCTGTATAAATGTAAAGATTTCTTTTCAAATTCTTCCGATAAAAATATTTCAAACATTAGTTTTCTTGAAACAATTTTGACTTAATCCAACTGAATCTCCGGTCAAAGATACTCTCTGTTGGGTCAAAGGTCATGTTAGGCTTTCTCTCTTCCCTCTGTCTCCTTGTTTAAACGCACATCATCGCACCGTTTTCAGAGACTATAACAGTTTCTTTTTGCACCCAAGCAGGTGTCCTTGGATTCCAACTCCTCCATGAACTCCAACACGCCGCTGGTCAGGATCGCCCGCCTGTCATCGAGCGACGGGCCGATGCTCGCCAACGTCTCGGAGCTGGAACTGCCCTCCGACCCCAAGTGGGAGTTTCCTCGAACACGGTAAGAAACGCTGAAAATCACATCAACATTCATCAGTGCTGTTTTAACTGCCTGTCAGAAAGAGAGAAAAAAACATGGTGGTCTGTGGCTTTTTTCAAGCTGCCAAGCAACATATTTCAGAAATGACAGACGCCGTATGTGTGTGTGCTGTGAAAACCTGTGAGCCGACAATACATCAAGGTCACAGTGACACCTTCCCCCATGCTTATTGCACTTGGCAGTCAAACCAGTCTCATTAAAACACCCCTCAATGCTGTTTGTGGCAAAAAAATCGAAGCTCTGAGATGGTCTTGCTTTTGTTTCAGGCTCACTCTGGGTAAACCTCTGGGCGAGGGCTGCTTCGGTCAGGTGGTGATGGCCGAGGCCGTCGGCATCGACAAGGAGAAGCCCAACAAGCCGCTCACTGTGGCTGTGAAAATGCTCAAAGGTTAGTGACTGTTGTGGCTGCGCTCCAAGAATCAATGCACAACCTCTAACAGTGACAGCGATGGTTTCCACATGCATTCCCTCTCCCTGTGCGCATCATACTTTATCTGGTTTGACTGGTCTCATGTCTCCCGTATGCGCACCCAGAATGCTTCATCATTCGGCTTCATTCTCTTTTTGTCTCAGATGACGCCACAGATAAAGATTTGTCAGACCTGGTGTCAGAGATGGAGATGATGAAGATGATCGGAAAACACAAAAACATTATCAACCTGCTCGGAGCGTGCACGCAGGACGGTGAGGCCACAGTTCAGTACGTAGGGCATGATTAACGTGAGAGTTTAACGATGTTCTGAAAGTGACTCCTGTGTTGCACGCAGGTCCTCTGTACGTCCTGGTGGAATACGCCTCGAAAGGCAACCTGAGGGAGTACCTGCGGGCGCGGAGGCCGCCGGGCATGGACTACTCCTTCGACACCTGTAAAATCCCCGACGAGCAGCTCACCTTCAAAGACCTGGTGTCCTGCGCCTACCAGGTCGCCCGAGGCATGGAGTACCTCGCCTCGCAGAAGGTCAGCCGCCAATAATGTGTGCTGTTTGACTGAGCTATGTGTGCGTGTTTTGGAGGAATTTAGTTGCCTCAACTTCAGCTTAATTATTATCCCGAAGGAAATAGAAAGACAAGGAAAATCTTCCAATGTAAGGATGCTTTGCCAAGTACTTACCTGTCGAAACTTTCTTAGAAAATAAAGAAATTAATTAGGTTTCTGGGGGGCATGTTATACAAGGCCAACAAATGTTTAAACCTATATTCTCATTGTGAAACAGAAATCAAGTCCAGGAAAAGTCACAAATTGGCCTTTGCAGTGTTTAAGTTACAGTTTTTTAGGTTTACAGGATAGAATAAAAATGTTAGATTAGCTCAAATTTAGAGATTAGAGTGTTAACGTGTTTAAATAAAAAGGTAAGTTAATGGTTTGGAGGTTAAAGTTTCGTGGTTGGAGGTTAGAATGAGGTCTAAGTGTTGGAGTAAAGGTCAGTATTCGCCATGCAAGGGCGAGTATTAAAGTCCAACAATGCTAAATGAAAGTTGTAGGCCTGTGTCTTTGCAGCGTGTGTGTCGATGTGTTTGACGCGTTTGTACTTCCTCCCTCAGTGTATCCACAGAGACTTGGCAGCCAGAAACGTCCTTGTGACGGAGGACAACGTTATGAAGATCGCCGACTTCGGCCTCGCCAGAGACGTGCACAATATAGACTACTACAAAAAGACCACCAACGTGAGTCTCATTCCCTCTGGAGTCTTTGTCCGGAAAATAGTGTCGACTAATCATTGTCGGCTTTAACTCGCATGAAGGGATGACATTGTGAGAGCAGCATCACTTCGACTAACTTTAAATAATCCGCAGATTTTAAAGGGAAAGCAGTAACTCCACTTTTCTCATACAATAGTTGAAAGTCAACAAATTATTATGCCAAGATTCTTCTAGGCAGCAAATCAAATTATGTGATCAGGGTTGCCAGATCAGACTGACACATTCAAGCCCAATTACAACTTCAAACCCGCCCAATTCACTGAAAACCGGCCCGAATTATAACCTTGCTAGAAACCCATGTAAAAGCATTACAAACTGTAATAAAGATGTAATAAAACCTATTATATTTAGTTATATTTATGCAGGAGTTAAGATTATAGACTCTTTATACCTGCAA
>JBBPCS010000374.1:12265576-12290626 GCA_037974645.1 Hollardia meadi
GTGTGTGTGTGTGTGTGTGTGTGTGTGTGTGTGTGTGTGTGTGTGTGTGTGTGTGTGTGTGTGTGTGTGTATACTAAGTTCCTGAAACTGGACCTTGGTATGTTGTCACTGTAAGTGTGCCAAATCAGCGATTAACTGCGCTCCCTCTGAGACAGGCGCGTAGCCGAGTGACGTTCAGGAACAGGTGTGTGTAAAACTATCCGGTTTTCAGCGCTCCTTGGAAAACTCAAGTCCCACTGAGCAGCAGGAATAGACCTGATGATAGTTTAGGGACTAACATCGGTTTGTTTGCTGCTTAGGTTGTGGATGCCCTTCTGACAGCGGAGTTATTCTAAAGTGCTGGTCAGAGAAGCGACAATTCGTTTCGATTCGGGGTTTTTTTGTTAAACTCAAATACACAGCAGAAAAACTGTGGGAAAAAACAGGATGACATTTGGTGTGATGTTTTGCAAATAAACTTACTGAATAGCTGAACATAATTTGTGAGGACAATAAGAACAGAAAAACAAAGAAAAGAGCACCATCTATAGAACCTCAAACTGCATCAGCAGGAAATCTATAGAGAAAAAGATTTTAAAAGTCTCTCAGTCCACTGTGTGATTGACAGGTGCAGGGACACCACAGCAATGAGGGTTCAACTCATCTCATCAGTATTTATTAGTATACTTATTAGTATTTATTTTGAGCATACAAAAAATGAGTGACTCTCGAGCTGTCCTCACAGAGTCATGTTTTGTGTACAACGGGGTGTGTGTGGGAACATAAGTGGATACGTTTAAAGTGGTTTTAACAGGTCGATTAAAGTGCATTTTACAGAATAACAAAGACGTTTGTGTTCGCAGGGGTTTACTGCTGTAACTGATGCAACAGCATTTGTATTTACATTTCACATTTCTACTGTTTGCCAAAAGCAGCACGCTGTCAAACTGCTGGACACAACTTCAAAACATGAAGCGTTTGGACCTAAACCACACCATCTGTAACAGTGCTGTGCAGACAAGCTCTTTCCTGTTTTAAACCTGGATCAATAACGCTATTCTAGGAAAACAGGTGGACAAGGATTCAACAAACTAATATGACATTTGCTGATTAATGATAAATTCAAACATTTTTATGCCAAAATATTGATAAGAGTTAAGATTTTTTAAAGCAAGGGAACACCTAAAACACCTGTAGTCATCAATGGTGGAGCAATTTAGGGCTACACTTAAGTATTAATGAATTATAGTTAGAAAACTCTTTGTTTTTTTCATTGCAGCTATTGAACAACTGACTCATCAAAGTAAACTATTTTACTATTTAAAGGTGACTTAAGTGTTTCTTGGCCACTAGGAGGCAGAAGAACTCTCCGTTTAACTCCACCTAAAAAAAATTGACTCTTTGGGTTTGTCAGGTTTGCTAAAAATGGCTAACTTTTTTTTTTATTGTGGGGCTGAACTGTGAAATTCAGCCATACCGTCCGTGTGTGAGTGGAAAAGCACAACATTAAGCTAAAAGAGGCTAAAAAGCTTAGCACAGCTGAGTTTGGTGCTGCCATTCAGTTAGTTTAGCATTGAAACTGGGTCATTTGATTAAAAAGCAATGTGAAAAATATTGTTTAAGTAACTGTTAAATACGCTATTACCATGATTTGTTCATGTGTAAGTTGGAGTGTTGAGACGTCGTGAACTGAATCAGTCAATCATGAAAAGGAATTTAAACTCAAATGTCAAAACTTTGTCCTGCCACATTCCCACTTCTCCAAACCAGCTATTGTCAATATCTACCTGTCCACCAGATGCCCTTGGACTTTGTTTCCTCCCCCGCCACCCAATCTTGCCCCGCCCACACTCTCACGTGTTTCCACTTTCCCCTCATCAGCCCTGCCACACTTAATAACTGGCCCCTTCCCACTTGTTCCCTGCCGGATTGTTGATCCATGATCAAGACATGGTTCTGGACAGAAGTGCATGTGAAAAATGGAAAAATAGAATCTGCACAACAGATAACAGATGCGCAATAGACAGCTCCCAAGAACATCATGTTGCCATGTGCCTCGTGCCTTTGCCTCTGTATTTGGTTATCTGGTCCCCTAATCACTGCATCCTGATTCCTGAGAGTTGTTATCAATAAGAAGGGCAAGACATGATAATCAGAAGTTTGTGCTCAGTGGCCATCATGGTGTTGGTACGGTTTATCTGGTATCGCCATGTTGGAGTTGTTCAACATCATCCAGTTGCTCCAGGACCACCATTAAAACGGACCAAAAAGCTCCACATAGGGAGCAGATTGTGGCAGTTAAATGGGTCGAACAGAGGACTTTCACTTGTGTCTCATGTGGAACTTGTCATATTGTTGACTTATTATTTTTGGACTTGGTTGACCTGTTATTTTCAGTTTTTACAGTTCTCTGTTGCAGTTCGGTTAAGTTTAGGCAAAGAGACGACTTGGTCATGTTCAGAGAAATATCATGGTTTAGGTTAAAAACAGACCCTTTCACAACGTTAACCAACGTCTTACAAAGGCTAACTTCTCCTTTGTGTATATTTTTCCAGACATTGTCCCAAGCTATGACATTACATGATTGGTCAGTTGCAGTTATGGTCCTGGAGCAACATTGATCACGATGTTTGCAGGAACAACACCAACAATATCAGATCGTGCAGGTTAGCTAGTTTGTACATGCGAGTTGTGACAAAAGCAGTTGTCTTCAGAGAGACATTCCCTAACCCTTGTCAGATGTTTTGAAGTGGGCCACTCTGCGTTGTGACTCCTCAAGAAGCCAAGCCCCACCCTTCTGGCAACTGATGGTGCCTAAAACAAGCCCCATGAATTATTAGAAGAGTACTGTGTGACCTCAGTGTGTGTGCGGCGGCAGGGTGGCTGCTCCCTTTCTCTCCTTGGTCATCCTCCTTGGAGAGATTAGGAATACCATCAGCCGCCAGGACTCCCTCTGCCATTCCCATTTATGGAACATCTGTTCCATCTCTCTGGCCTTGTCTCTAATTGCTGGATTAGAGGGTGACGGGAAGGCCCTGGTTGTTGAGAGTCGTCTCTGAGCTGTTTTGACATGTTCACCCATGATGTGCGATCATGAGGGGAAAATGGAGGTGTAGGTCGCGGCATCTCGGTGTTCAATAGCATTCTGCAGGATGATTCAATGCAGGGGAGGGCAGGGAGTGTTTATGATTCCCATCTGATCGTTTTCTTGGTGATTTACAAAGAGAAAGGTCATGAAAACAAATCATATCTCCTGGTGTGCAGCGTGTCTTACGAGTACATGACATTTCCATCTATAGTTCTGCTTCAATATGAACTATTTTCAGACAGAATTTTATACGCATTAGGTTGCATGTTTGATATTTAGATCAATGGTTTCAAATAAGTAGAATGAGGTTTTAGATTTTGGTTACAAATAACCAAAGCAACAGAATACAATGAATATTCATGTGAATGAGGGATAATCATGATCGAGTGGAGGCCCGAGTAAACATACCAGCTGCTGTACAACAATATAAATATAATAATATGAATAAAAACACAGTATGGGCTGTTACAGGAGATGAAATCTTGTATTATTTTTTTGTTTTTTCTTGCTCCAGTTTACTAGCTCCATGGGAAATTACTGGATAGCAAGAATCTGTTTCCTTTCTGCACAGACACAAACCAATCTCATATCAATACATCCTGGTTGAAGTAAAATCTCTGTTATATTCATGTAACATTTTAGTTTGGTGAAAGAAATACAACTTCCGGAGGTTTCTGCGCCCTGTCATAACAAAATGTGCAGGTCAGTATTACATGAACAAGATGTAAACAAACTTTTTCTTCCAGGCAGTAGACAACTTTTTTTTTTTTTGCTTTAACTTATCGTTATAAAGTAAATATATATTGCACAAAAGAAAAAATGGCACCATCTGCATTTAGATTGGTTCCCTGTAAGCCTCACTTTCATTATGCTATTCATGCTGCCACCGGCCTGAATTTTTCGTAGAAAAATCAATCAAAACAGGATGAGGCATTTTTCTCCTCGGTCGCTATCCCGAGGTAACAAACGGAATAACTGTGGAAACTCTCAAACGAACGGGCTATCACTCAATGGAAAGCCCTCCGGTGTTATGTAGAAATCTGTTCCCCCGTCGATATGTGTTTCCTCTTACCACCGGGACTTGAGAGGGTTCAAAACTGCCATTCTGTCTACCAGATCAGTAAGTAACAAGACCTGCCTACTTATTAATACAACCGGGTGTTTACTCTGCCTAGCCAGGCTGCTAGCACTAGCCATGTTGCTAATGCTGTGACCGCAAATAATACCATTTGGAAACAGTAGGGGGCACTGTGTCAACATTTCAATGCTGCATATTCCTTTAAAAAAAATGATTATTACAAATAGGGTGCCTTGGTGAATTAATTAGTCCATTCTCCTGAAATACAACTAACCAATATAGCTATATATTTCTGTAAATTCTAAAAGATTTGTTATAAAGTTTGCCAAAATATCAAATAAACCACTAAGTAAATGAAGTGTTGGTGTGCCGGCGTCCCGACATGAGGCAGCGGACCTCAAACAGACTGCAAAGCAAAATCACAACAACAAACCGAGTGCACTCGCAGGTCGATTGGACGATAAGAAAGGAACATTTAAGCTGCACTTCAACTGGAAAAGAATGTGATTTTGTCTGGTAGAGCAATGCTGCTCAAATGGAGCGGGACTCAAAGGCATCACTGTTTAGTTTATTTGCCATGAAATTAGGAGCCATTAAGGCTGGGGGGAAAATGGTTCCACGTGCGAATACTGTCTTCCATCTCACGTTCAAGGTAAACAACAAAGGAAGAAATCTCTCTCTGTCTCTCTCTCTCTTTCCCCCGACTCTTTTACTTCTAGAACCTGAAGCCAGTTGCAGGTAGCCCCGCTGAGAGTACAAATCTCCCTTTCACCAGACGTCTGACCTAGAAAGCAGCATCAATGACAAACTGAGCAACTCACACCACCGACAATACGTCTCTTTTCTCTCGCCCGCACTTTTCATCTCATTTTTCGTTTGACCTTGCAGAGTGTTCGGATCATACAGCGCACAGCACACACACACATACTCAAACACACTTCCCCCTTCTTTTTTTTTCTTTGTCAGCCAGAAATGAAAATGACTGATGACACGGAGGTAACACAATGCTACCGATGTGGAATTTAAAGTGGAAGTGTGAAACTTAGCTGCTACCGTCAAGACGGAGCTCACGCTGGATGGACAGGAGATGTGAACGGGAAGTTCGCGGCGAGCCGCAGAGGCCGACGCACACGTGACGTCATCGGGTTAACTCGCAGGACCCCGGCGTTGTTGATTGTCATGTGGGATACATTTTTGACACTAAATGAAAAAGGTTAAAACGGGAAAAATAGACATCACAGTGACGGAATATGTGAATGAACAGAAAGAAGCTTAATGTGATCTCACTCACACACACACATCATTATGAAAACAAATATTATTTTATGAACTGTGTGACCTGTAAGCCAGCTATAAACCAGTGGGCTGGTGGGCCCCGGAGCATCATCTAGTGGGCCTTGCCGACAGTGGTACATTTAAATAGAGTTTATTTCATTGATTTCTTTCGTTCTTTCTAACAGCCATATGGATTTGACATCAGCAACCTGATAAAAAACATAAGTAGCCTGGGTCACATAAGAAATGCTCCCTGATAACAGAGCCTGACACGCAACATATCTTTTAAATCTTTTGTAAGGAGGTTACGTTCACAGCTAGCATTAGCATCTCACCACCTTAGCTTCTCTGGTGCTATTAGCCAGCTGCTCTTTGATTGACTTTCTTTGCCTGAAATTGTTGGGAAAGCAGGATGCTTTCACTTTAGGATGCAAAATGGCCGTGCTCTATTAGGTTGCTCTTTGAGCGATTTAATGTCGCCTAATATACTCCATAAAATTACTTTTGCCATTTGAACAATTTCACATATCTTGTGTTCCTGTAGCACCATCCACGGAGCACTGAAGAGAAAAATGATGTCATCTCTATGTAGCGGGCTTATGCAGAATTATGATGGAATTGCTATTAGAGCTTTTTTGAAAGTGGTCACCACCAAAATACAAATATCTTAGCAACACCTGACTGTCACAAATCCATCCAGCACTACCAGCGGTGGTCCACAACACATTAATATGAAGGAAGTAAAGTGCAGAGCCACCCTGCTACTGGTCATACTTAAAGTATAATTAAGGCTAAGCTGCCTTTACGTGAACCTTTGATACTGTGGGACTGAGTTTCCGTCTCCTGAAAAAAGGAATATTTCTGTCTGCTCCATAAGATTTATGGAAGGGTTCGGCTCACTCTCTGACTGAGGCTTCCTCTAACAGCCTACAGGGAAAATAAATGAGTATTCCCATGGCAGCAGTGATTGTAGGCACTGCTCCCTTGCCATGCTGTTTTATTGACATCCAAATCTACCTGCGACCCATAATTACATTATGAGCTTAGCAAGGTTATTCAGAGTTATGACATGTATATGCATTGATCAAAACCAGGCCGCTTCCGTGCATTTAAATGAAATATCACTTTGAAGAAGTTCCCTCAGCAGATGTTTTGTTTATCCTTTAAAGCAGGGATCTGTCTGCTTTGGGAATAAATTGTTTTCAATTATTATTTCCTGAAAAAGGTCCTTCTACTTGTCCCCGAAACTAAAAAATTGATAACGCTCGAGTAACCAGGTTAAGGCTCGAACACTGTGTGCATGTAAACATAGCCGCTGTCTCCTGTGCTGTCAGTGTGTGATGGATGAGCTGTGAGGGAGATTAAACGCTCCTCAGTGTGCAGTGACAGGTGAGTCCAGCGGCTCTGTACTCCACGCTGCACTTCTATCTGTCTCCACACGCCCCTTTGTCAAGAGCCGGACTACAAAGCCCCTTCTGGTCTCCCTTGTTCTCTGCAATCAATATGGAGTTACAGTGTTGGAAGGCACCTCTGGCACCGTTAGGGGGAGGTCAATTAAAATTACTTTTGTAGTAGAAAAAATGATTTAACATTCAACACCATGTTTTTGAGCATTATTTCAGCTTATGAAGAAAAGATAACTGAGTAAAAATATATAATGAAAATATAAAACATGCATGAAAAGAAAGCAGTACAGTAACATAAAGGCAAGGAGTAATTTCCATTATTGTCCAGGTTTATTTTTACTTACTATTATTAGTCATCCACACAAACACAAAGTTACGACAGACAAAGCAGATGGATATGTATAGATATATATATATGGATACCGCACCCAGAACATACTGTATATGATGAGAATAGGAAAATTTAAACTGATGACAAAAATAAAACCACTGACATAAATAAAGATGGACGACGCGTCTCCACTTTCCCTGACTGTACAAAATGAAGCTAAAATATCCCGGATTGCTGCCATCTTGTTCTGGTGATGTCATTTGGAGCCGGAGTCTGCGCAGTAGTGATCGACTCGATCGTAAGCAAGTCTCAGCTATCGATCATGACGTTTCAGCCCCTTTTTTATAGCATCAAATAACTAATTAAAACCAAACTGATCAGAAAAATGAACACTTGAACAAACATCAGCGTGATAAGAACTACCTAAAATGAGTTGTCTCTTTGAGTTTGTAGTGATTGGGTTTGTTTTTCAACCCTCTAGTTAGTCCACAGAATAATCACCGTGATCTCGTCCTCCAAAAAGTTAGATTTTCTGTTTTGGTCTGTGGCTATTCCTGACTAAACCCTCATTTGTGCTGCAAGGGGAAGTCGCAATGCAGGATTTATCAATTTAAGGTGATTAGATCACAGGTGCGAAAGTTATATGGGATTCATAGAACCTGCTTACGAAAGATTTTTTTTTAATTCATCAAACGTAAGCACACCATCGGAAACCATCCTAAGACTAGAACCCTTTTATAAATGAGACCCCAGGGCCCAAAACATTTCTTTATGGGTGTTACGGCTTTATGAACGGTGGAACAGCCGTGAGGAACTGTTTCCCTGAGCTGTCGCCACAAAGTTGGAAGCACACGACTAATCTAATATAATCTAATAGTATATAGTCTATAGTCTAATATATGCTGTAGCGGTAAGATTTATCCTTATTTGGAACTAAGCAGCCCAAAAGTACACAAAGCTGGGGTGTCCACATACTTTTGGCCACAAACATTCTGTGATTCTAGATTTGCTCCATTCTATACAAACGTCAAACGCACAAACACGTTATCTGCCCATTTCTGAGTTGCAGGGGCTGCAATTTAGCTTCATAGTATGTTCTAAGCAAACAGCCAATAAAACACGTACTTACACTTGTGATGTGTTCATACATTGTGATTATTACAGCAGTATATTTACGGACGGTTTCATATATCTCCAGTCTGCAGGTGTCTCCTCTCGTCCCGGCGCTGATGTTGTGATTATAGAGTTTCATATAATATCCTACATGTCAAAGCAGAGCGAAATAAACATTGAAGCATCAGTCAGAGGCTGCAGGTGTCACACAGTGTTACATCCATGTGTGTGTTTTTTTACTGATTACAGTGCATCGAGCATTAGAGTGCTCTCAGTCTTTGAACACGACAAAGCAAATAAAACCAAAGAATGGATTTTTTCTTTAGTTTTCCACTTAATAACAGAGACAGCTTGTCAAAAAAACAAGTGTAAACACATTATTACATACTCTCATATGTGCATTTATAGTCTGCATTCTGGGACTACTTGACATTTCCTGTCTTTGTTGTTTTGCCAACGCCTTACCAAAGCTTGAGAAATGAAAATATATATATATATATTTTTCTTCCTTTCTTTTTTTAAAACCAACACTCAACAACAGAGAAAGTAACCGTAGTTTATTGCCTGGCCTACATATTGTGTAAACACTGTATAGTGTTACATGCCCACTTGTATATTTGCACTGTGTTTTCCTACAACAGCAGCGTGAGCAGATGCTGCACAACTGTGGTATATATGATTATACACTACGTACTGTATATAAATAGTTATTGTATTCGTGCATACATTGTCAGTGTGGTTTTCTACATGTATTTATAGTATAGAGCAAAATAAAAGCATAAAAGTCTCGCTGTTGTCTTTGTGGCTTAACGAGAAAGGCTGCGAGCGTGGATTTGCCTCACGCACCCTGAATACATTACAGTAATACATGCACTCATACAGCTGGTTGGCATGTTTGAGCTCAGAGTAAAGAGAGGCAGAGAGGCTGATCAGTAACCAGCAGTAACTGTATTCCAGTTTAAGATTGTAACTGGTGGGAGGCTTGTAACCTCTGCATTGTCACTAGTCAGGTTTATCCTTGGGCAAGCCACAGCGGCTGACCCTCTGACGCCTCTAAATAAAATAGAATACGTGAAACCAGGGAGGAATATTTTTAAAAAACAGACTTGTCAAATTGGTAGTAAAGTTCTCTCTTCCCTCCACAGCTGCACGGTAAAGCAGAGCAAAGGAAAAGCACAGACGTCTCGTACTTTGCCCGTTTTTTCCCAGCGACAGCGTCTCTGTTGAAAGAAACCACAGGCTGTGGTTTACAGTATAATTACATACTGTAGTATTTACACTGGGTAATAATAGTATCACATGCTCCCATACAGTTGCAGCGTGTTTTCCTACACCACGCCAAAGAAGAGCCAAATGAAATCTCTCGCTCTCTTCAGATTATAGTTTCTATAACTGCAGTGCTGCATGTAGTTAAACAGACACACTGTGTCTTTGTATGGCATTTTAAAGGAGAGCAAAATAAAAATCACATAAATCTCACATTTCTGACCTTTTCTTTCTCTGAGAAACAGAGGCTGGAACTGATTAGAATAATTATATAGTAGATCCATGCATCCATCCATCTGTTTACCCTATTCAGAGTCGCTGAGGGCTGAAGCCAGAACGTACGTTTAATGTGTAATTATAGTTCAGAGTAGTCAGAAAGTAGTAGAACAGTTATATCTTTTTCTTTTTCTTTTTGTTCTCCAACAAAACAAGTTTTCTACGTTTGTATTGTGTGAACACAATTTGACACATTGCTCTCAGTAAACAGTATATGGCTCAGGTTCTTTTATATCTGACATACCTTTCTATACTATCTCTAGTTATTTCGGTTCTATTTGTTTTATTCTGTTTATTTATTTTTGCCCCTTTTATAGTTACCTCCGCCAAGGAGGTCGTGTTTTCACCCGTGTCCATTTATTTGTCGGTTTGTTGGTTTGTTTGTCACCAGGATTACGCAAAAACTACTGAATGGATTTCCACGAAACTTGGTGGAAGGATGGGGCATGGGCCGAGGAAGAACCCGTTCAACTTTGGATCCGGATAAAGGGGCGGATCCAGGAATTCATTCATTCATTAATTTTCCAGGGAATAATGCATGGACACACACAAAAATCAGGCATATTTAGAGGGCTGGTATCTATGAGTGTGTACAGTTTAGTGTGGATCCAAATAAAAATCCACATTTAGCAGATTTAAACGTGTTTTCAGAGGGGGGTAGTCTTTTCCTGGCTGCTGTACGGTAACAAATAGAAACCTGCAACTAGCACCGATGTGGAGCTAAGTTAACATGGATTCAGTAAGGTGCTAACAGTTTTTATGTCTCTTCAACAGTTTTAAACGTATGTTCAAACAAACATCACAGATTTTGTTGCAGATCCACATCTGTCATTACGACTGTAGCTTCTGTGGAAAATTGTCGTATTTAAATCATTCATATCAGTGTGTTAATTGGACTATCAGCATTTCACTGCACATTTTAAAGAAAAAATAAATTTTTCCCCACATCATGTCAAAACACAGAAATCATAGAAATGTTGCTGTGACTGTCAGACAGTCCATCCCATCCAGAGGGGTTTTATTGTGCAACGAAGCAGCCCACACACACAAACACTTCCTCCACCAGCAGCACCACCGCTGGCTCTGGACCGGCTTGTTTGGGCCGAAAGCGGGCGGCCCGGCAGCCTCGGGCCGGGCCGAGTCAAAGGAGAGCGGCGGGAGGACGGCCAGCTCTGGCTGCTGTTGTCCCTCTCCAAGACAACTGTTGATGGGCCAGAGAGACCCAACTGGGTCGGGGCCGGGCACGCTCAATAGTTCCCATTGACAAGGCACTTCCTGGAGGCAGCAGCGCACAGAGAAATAAGTAGAGAAGAAGAAGAGGATGCAAGACAAGGAGGGGAAGAGAAGAGGGAGGACGGAAAGCGGATGTCAAAACTCACAAAAGGAGGAAAGCTGGAGGAGAGGAGGAGGAGGAGAAGTTCAGATGAAAGGCAAAAAAGGATGAGGAGATGAAGGAGGAGAAAGGACACCAAAGTATTGGACAAACTACATTTTGACCAGATGATAGTAGGAGAGGAAAAGTCAGAGGACATCACAATTCCTCCTGAAGGGAACGTCAATGTCTGTAACAAATGTCACCACAAGCCAACAGAGGAAAAGTCAGAGGATCATCACAATCATCCTAAATATCTTGTAGATGTTGAGATATTTAATAAAAACTTTGACCAGTCAGGACCACTATAGTCAAAGAAACTTCGAATAGGCCTACCACTTGCAGTAAGTTATATTTGGCAGTGTGGTTCTGTTCTGGCAGCTCCCTGCCCTTCCACGTGCCTACATGGGGACTAAGGGAGGGAGCCTTAGAAAAAAGAGAATCAGCTGAGCCATCACCTGCCAGAACTAACACCAATCTGCTCAATATGTAAAATTTATTGACTGAAAATTACTTTTGACACTAAAATACATTAAAAATATAGATACTTTAAGACTCAAGTACTATTTGTATGGGTGACGTTCACTTTTACCAATGTATTATTTTAGCACGATGCGTTTTACTCAAGTATGACTTTCGGGTACTTTTTACAACACTGCCACTCACCGAAAGGGTGAAATAAGGGTGGACTGGGTGGGAAAAAAAGAGGTAAAGATGGACAAGTAGGAAGAAAAAGAAGCAATGACAATAAATGACAGATTCAGCATAGACATGTAAGTACTCAACGGTTTCTTCCTCTCCTCCTTCCCTCACTTTTTCTTCTTCTTCTGCTCGTTCTGCTTCTTTTTCGTCCCGCTTCTTTCTTTCGACTGTGAACAATTATCACATCTGGAACATTCTTCCTGACGTCCTCGCTCCTGTATCAACAAACGTCCACCACCTGCTCAACCTTTCATCTGACCGGAGACACCCGGGTCACCATTATCTCGCCGTCTGGAACTTGTTCCCTCAACTGATGGAGAAAATCTTGCAAAATGCACAAACAAATAAGAGTTTGTTTTTTTCTGGTTTTGTTTATCAGCGGCTGAAGAGTGAACACCAAGTGTTGAGTAGCTGTTTTTCTGTGTTGCATCATACTGTAATTTGTTTCTCCTACAAAATGTGTTTCCTTTGGCAATTTGGGTTTTATTTAAAATTCATGTCAAAACAACACAAAACCAAAACATTTCTGGAGTGTTTTTCTATCCCTCACTGTACAAACACTTAAACTTGTTACAAATCAGGTGGTAATGATTACAAAAAACTGGCATTGGAAAGAAAGTTACCAGGCTATAGACAAGATTTTATCATTCTAGTCAGACATTTCTTGGTGGGATGCGAGTCTCAGCACAAAACCCAGCAGGGATGAGCTTACAGTTCCAGCAACAGAAACAGCAATTTGAGGCTATCTGCAGTTTTCAGGCTTCTTCGCCTCCTGCAGAAACACAGTCATGAGTAACAAACACACATACAAGCATAAGATACAAGGTAAAAGATGAGCTGGAAGCTTCTAACTGTAAAACTAACTGTATTCTGTGTGGTGTGGTTTTCTACTTAAAGGTTTTGTACCTAGGTTTGTTTGATATGAAGAGGCAGTCAATATGGGCATGCCTCATGGCAACACCTCTCCTTTAATTCCCCCTTAAAACTAGTTATGATTGTCAAATTGAGCCCCAAATTTGCTTCATCTCAATGTCGTCACGACACGAGGAATCATCAGCTGTGCTGCTAACAAGAGCAGACAGTCTAACACTGATGAACAAGTGCAAATTCTCGTGTCATTTCACGCATTTTAAGCTTTTCGTGTGCCATTTAATGCCATTTTTGAGTTGTAGACATGCAGAAAATGACGTCAGGTGACTTTCGTTGTGTGATATTTGTTGATGTGAACTGTGGAGACTTGTGTGTGCATTTTCACAGATCCTGCTGCCAGCTCATCTGACCACAATAATCACCTGAGTTAGCTTTAAAGTGAATCAAAATTATGCACTGCAGCACATCACATATGGTATGTCAACAAGAGGCGTACGTTAGGCAAATTTTAAAAGGCCAGATGTATTCAATGCACAAAGTAGATTGCAAATGTGAAAGCCCCAGGCAGGTTTCCCGCTCCTGCACACCTGCCTCTCATCAGCTGATCACCCCTTTGACCGGCTGCCTGCTCAGCTGTTCCTCCTTGGCTCATCAGGCTGAGTGCATAAAGGCAGCTCTTTCCACTAAGTCAGATTTCATTGGCGATCTGCTTTGTTTGTTATCTGAGTGCCTTTTTACCTGAATGTTTTATCTATAAGCTGCTATGTTAAATGTGGGCCCCGAGTTCTTCCTCTACTCTCCTCGTAGTTAACATGATGGAGCTACAGCGTACATTGATAAAACCCTTTTTACAAGGTCTACAAATAATTCAAGTATCACTTTCCTGTTTTATTTGACTTGTGATGTTCAAGACAAGCGGCACAGGAAACCACAACAAGTCACAAATTAAACACAAAGCGGCTGACTGATAAAAGTGGGTTTACTCTTTTTTTGTCTCGTTAAAATGGTGTCACTTCAAGCCAAAACAGGACTCTCAGTTTAGATTAAAAACAGTGAAAATACGGCTTAAGTTTGGCCAAAACCTTCTGGGTTCTGTATTTTCCCTGCATAGTTTTATGATGGCTTGTTAATGGAATTAATTGTGTGCTGAAAAGTCACAGCCAGAGTGCTCAAGCTTGTTGCTCCAACATTTAATCACTCACATGGTGAAATGAAGAGGGAGCTGTGGGTGTTTTTCAGTAGGTGCCTACTTCAGTGAAAGGCTCACTCCATATCTTCCCCACTGTTCAGACTGAATTGCTTTTTGAATAATTCCATGCCTGATTTCTTATGGCTGTTAGCGCCTTGCTGTTCATCTCTATGGAAGGAAGCAGAGGGGGAAAGAGTGTAGAGAGAACCCCTCTGGTCCCAAACCCAGTTAGCCCCAGCGCTAAACCTGTCCACGCCACAGCAGCTAACACAGCTCCCTGTCTCGGTGGTAAAACGATACCCATCCCCGAGGTAATAAAAAATCCCTTTGCCACGCAGAACACCAGGCTAGTTTGTCAGAGTGTGTGCAAGAGGAAAAAAAAAAAAAGACTATCCGAATAAAGCGAAGAGGAGGAGAGAGGAGAGGGGCACTGTTGCCTAGCAACCGGCAGGGCTGACAGGTGCTTTGTAGGGATGGGATGTTGAGTTCATCCAGTTGTTAGCCCCCCCCCACCCACCCACACACACACACACACACACCCCTTTTAAACATCCCTTGGCACCAGTTGTAAAGGCATCTGTTCTCAAAGTCAAGGACAACAAGGACTGTCACCATCTTTTTTTTATTCAGATGATTACAATAACAAAAATGCATCTTTGTCTTTCTTATAATGGCATTTTCTTTCTGACCACATGGGGGAGAACACAGCAAACATTGACAATTTTTTTGTTGTAGCAAATAGTTGCTTACACATTCATTTCAACTTGTGCTTATGTCCACCTGGAGAATATAAGTTAAAATTATTTCTCCCCTTTAGCTCTGTTTTGGTCTCCACCAACTCTTGTAGGAAAAATCTGGCTCTCTAGCTGCTAAATGCTCCTGTGTTCACCAGCTTCTTGCTCACTTTGTCTGCTTTGATTCAGGCAGTTAGAATTATTAGAGGCTGAGAAACGACGCTGAGTGACGGTGAACCAAAACAGTAAAGTTGTGGGCTGAAAAAAAACAACAATCAGCTGAAAAATGCTAAAGTTCAGATTCTCTGATTTGTCACCACAGCAACCGCTTTCACACTACACTGTAGTTATTTTACCCATTGTTGTTATAAATAAAGCTTTAGGGTATTAGTGTGAAAATAAAATGGTGAAAAGGCATCTGAATGACAGCATGGCTAACGGAATGAACAGACAATGCACACACTAAAAATATAAAATTGATTAAAGCGCAATAAAAATTTGTCAGGATAAAATTTAGTAAAGAAGTAAAAGGAAATGTGTTCTTAAACTTTTTGTCAATCAGTACTTGATAATCAATACATGAAGGTCCAGTGTGTAGGGATTTACGGGCAGAAATGGAATACAATATTCATATTTATGTTTTTGTTACTATACGATCACCTGAAACTAAGAATCGCTGTTTTTTCGTTACCTGAGAATGAACCTTTTATATCTGCAGAGTCCGTCATGTTGCAGTGCCATGTTTCTATAGTAACCTAAAAGGTGAAACCTAAAAGGTTACTGTAGGTGGTGGCCTTTCTCATTTTTCGCCTTTTTAGGCACCATCATGAGGGAGGATGAGATGAGGAGTGTTCAGTTGGTTGCAATCTGCAACAACACCACTAGATGCTACAAACCGGAACTTAATGGGCTACAAGTACAGACGGTGCTTCTCACAGTCAAGGAAGGATCCTCAAACAGCTGAAATGAAGGATTCTACGTCATTGAATCCTGCCGAAGGAGTGTTCCAATGTTCAGGATCCTCTGAATTCTACAAAGGACAGAATCCTTCACACTTAGAACATGTGTGTGTATAGTGGCCACAATCCGATGCACACAATGCTTAGCAGGTCTTTTAAAAATGGCAAACTTTTTCAATGGCGCACACTTATAGCTTCTTCCATTACGTTTTCTTGGAATGCTCGGAAGGAGTCTTGCCTAGCCTTTGTAGGACCTGACTTCCAAGGAACCGTCCTACCAAGGAAATATCCTTGACTTTGAGAAGAACCAACTGTGTACTTGTGGATAGTTGTCGAGACAAACGGCACAGAAAAACCATAGCAGAAAGTCATTAATAAGACATAAAGTGGCTAACAATTTTTTTTTTTTGTGATTCTCAAGAATACTTAAAGCCAAAACGTGGCACAAATTTCCAACTAAAAGTAGTGAAAATATTACTTTTACTGAAAGCACTCTCTGAATAAATGGCCCCATGTCATATCCACAACTCGGGCTTCCATCATTCACCTTTGATAGCATTCACACCCGCACACAACACGCTGCACACTGCCTTTTGAGGCGTGTCCAAAGGTGACTGCCTCAGATCAGCAAGTTTCAGCCAACCTCTTATAAACGCTAATCCCCATCCCCCCTCATACCCCTGATCCTCTTTCCTTATCATCAGCAGGATAAAATAAGAGCCCCAGAATAGCCATAACACTTTAACATTCCCTCTGAGATTAAAAAAATTGTGCTTTAAAAATTAAACCCGCACATTAGCCACTCTGGGCAGATTTTAAGGCTCTCCCCATGGTGCAAAAACAGGAAATAATGGGATGTTGGAGTCTTAATCACCCTCCTTCCAACTTCTTGACATGGAGGGTAGGTTTTGGGGGGCTTGTTGGAGGAGCAGATGGGACATTAGGAAGCAGAGGTGGGGGGCTTTACAGGTGAATGAGTGGGAGGGTACCGATTTTTTATTTAAAAAAAATAAAAATGCAGGAGAGGAGAAAAGCCTGGAGGTCAACTTGACTGCCAAGATAATGCCTTTCATGCTCGCTCGGTCCCCCTTTCATCTGCCGCTCCTGCCTGAGGAGATGGAGGATGGGGAGGGTGAGGAGGATCTCGAGGGTGAGGCAGAAAGAGTGACACAATGCATAAAGTGAGAGAAGGTGGAATTAAATCAATGTTAATCTTTCTGCTTTGAGATACAGTTTTTTTTTTTTTTTGGATCTGCTGATTTCATTTCACATTGCATCACATTCAAAGGAACTTGGGTAGTTTGTTTTTGTTTTTTTTTATTTTAGCAGCAGAAAGTATATTTTTGAGACGGAGCCAGTAACCTCAAACGGATTGAAAGCTGCCCCTCGCATCACCCTGAGAACCCAGAAAAAGGCTCCTTTCATTACAGCTGTACAGTAGCTGCTGGCGCTGTTGTACGCATTTCTGCTGTGATGTCAAGGCTTTGGTGAGTGGTTGGGGGTTATGGTGGGGGTGGGCAACAAGGGGCACAGCTGGACAGCTGTTGGGGCGAGCCAAGGGTCCCTCAGGTCCTTTTTCAAATAGGCCTTTTCATACAACACCCACTCCAAGTACTCCAAGAAACAAAGAGGAGGGAGAGGAGCCCGCCAAAGAGCAGGACGAGTGCGCCATAAACAAATCTCGGTATCGATGTCGATCTTGCTTGTTTGTGGAGTGCAGACGTAAACTGTAGTTCCCGCTGTTGTGGAAAACGGTGCGGCAATGGTCTCCGCTGTTACGTGATTGTTATTTCATGCTGTCATCACTGTTGTTTAAGTGGTTTCCTGTACAATATACAACCCAAAAAGGTTGGGACGCTGTGTAGAACATAAATAAAAACAGAATGCAAACTGTGTTTACAGACAAACCGACCTGTTTGTTCAAAAACTTGTTGTTGGGGATCACACAGCCTGTTCTCATCCCCAACTTTATCGGGTATCGACGTTTAGTCACGGCCCCTCGCGTCTCATCCAGACGCACAAGGGTTTAATGTACTTGCAATGTAAAGGCTTCATCAGAATCAGACGACTTGAACAGATGAAGTAGCGCGACGTACTTTCCAAAGCGAGAACGTGTCAAGACGGGTGGAGGTCGGGGTTGAGTGGAGGGTCACGCTATCACGTTTTATTTGTTTTACAGAGCTTATTGGAATCAAGGTTGTACAAAACTGGGCTGGAAGAGAGTATGTTACAGTTCAGTCTCACATTTCGAGAGCCAGAACCACCAGAACCACTATGACTTGTATGTTTTTAAACAAGTTCTGTAAACCTTTAGTCTCCAGGTCTAAAGTCCCACCAACGGCCTCGAAAGGCTTCCATGTTTGTTACATTCCAGACTAAACAGCTTTTACATGTTGGGGAAAGAAATGGTAACATCTGACCTCAGACTGAGGGGTTGACTAAACACCATGCAGTCATCAGAATATAAAGATGTTATCCCACTGCTAGTATGAAATATGCTCAATAACTTCTGTGGCAATCTGCCAACTGGATTTATCCTCGGAGTACCCTGAATACTGAAGTGCCAGCTGTGTCATCAAAGTGTTGGAACTTTTAAGTCCACTAAAAATCTGGTTTCCAATCTTAAGAATTTCACTTAATATTAAATATTTTAAACTAATTAAGCACAAGTGTAAGCTAAAACTGGAAAAATAAATAAATAAATAAAATGTTGTAGTTCAGACTGCAGTGCTGAGAAATCCAGCTAATCTGCCTTTCAGGGATGTGAAAGTATTCAATCAGATGTGGTTGACAGCAGCATCCAGCAAACAGGCCAACATCTTTCCAACACAACCAACCCTTCTTCAATCCACTGTGTCTGGTCAGAACAGGAAGTGGCCCAACAAAAATCCCATGTGCATCCTGGCAGAATATCTGGTGGTGGTGGAAGCTCTGACATACTGACCACTTGCAGAGCCTTGGCAAACTGTAGCTGGTTAGCCTGCCTACTGGACCTCTGAATCACCTTCCACATCTGCTCAGTGACTCAAGTAAGTCTGGTGTTGTGCTCATTGACGTCATGGTTAGAGAAACCATCAAACCAATCAGAGTTTAATACGTAGGATTAAGAATGGAGACGTCGCCTCGTGGCTAACTGGAGACGTCACTACATCCACGAGATGACCACAAGGTCATTTCAACTGCTACCGATGGATGCATTATAAGAACTGGACACGGTACTCCATGGTGCCCCCATTCATTTTAAACATCAAAAAAATAAAAAATTCCATCCACTTTGTGTGGCCCACTGTACATTAGTGTTTCTCCTTTGTCTGCTTTTCCAGGCTCTGGGGAAAGTTTTACAAATATAAAACCTTCATGCTTTAAAAGGCTTAATACAAACAGTAATTAGTGACCTTTTCTGTCAGCAGTTTTACAGACGGCTCTATAATAATGAGAAAAAAAGTTTTTTGGGCCACAGGGGATTTTTTTTTTTTTTTTGTGGCAACTGGAAGAAAGGGACAGCGAGGCTGAGTGACTGCATCCACTGTATTCATGTAAATGTGGATAATGTGTAAGATGTGGCCATAATTGTACTTTTAAACATTGAAAATGAACTAACATAATAAACAGAATGTTAAGAAACAACAGTGATGTTATGTCAAAGATGTCTATGTATTATGTTGCAGAGATATCTACTGATGTTAGCGTGCTAACCAGCTAGCCCGGCTAGTCCTGTCTTGTAATACCGCTTTGTACCTCTAGAGGCGATAGTCCGATAGCCCCCCGTAGTTTCAGCTGGGAGATGTATACGAGCGGCACGTTCATTTCACAAGCTCTCTTAGTGTTTAGTCTAATAAGTAAACAAAACAAACTCACAAAATGTCAAGAAAGGAAATATTCTTATACATATTTTCCATATTAAACAGAAAAAATGCAACCATACACCTTCTGAATTCAAGTTTCTCTCTTTTACCGAACTAAGATGAGCTTAATTGCCTCGTTAACTCATCGTAAAAGCACACTTCATTCAAACATAAACACAATAAAACTCAACAAAACTGTCTTGGTTTATCTTTCCTTAATCACCTCTCGTTCGGTCGAAGTACATCGTAAATTCAAAGTAAGATGTGAAAATATTCCATCTCTACACGCCGTTTTCGGTTGCTGCTAAAGGCCAGACCGTTTTTCCTCTCTTCAGTCCCCGCCTGCTGTGTCTTGTCGTCCCAGAAGTCATAGTCCTCGTCTGAACCGCTGTAAATCACATTTGTACTGTATCTCCTGTCATCAAACTGGGCTCCACCGGTCTCCAACCGTTTGGTTTTCAGGCGTGTTCAGGCTGCAGAGCCCGATTGAGCTGAGCCCCCTTGCTTGCAGTATAGTGATTAGCAGTTGGTAAATACTCTGTGTGATATGCTGCCCCCTGTATTTGTGGAGGTACCTTCAAATTCTGGCTAAAGTTTACAAATTAAACCTTCAAACTCTGTTAATTTCCTGAAAGTGAACCGTTTCTAAATGCTGGTTTGACCAGATCCTGCAGAGAACACAGAAAGAATGCAAATGCAGAAATTTCTTGTGAAGTATTGTTTTAACGTTGGCTGATGTGTGTTCATCCAGGACCCATCGTTTATAATAAGAAACTGCTTATAAAAAGTCATTTTTCTGGGCCTTTTATGGCGTCATAACATATTCAGAAACGATCATTGAGCCCTGGAACATGTCTGGGATTATAGATTATACAGTTTCATGGCTCAGAGTGAGCTGTTAGAATAAAAAAAAAAAAAATCACAACTGCAATCAAACAACAGCTGTGTAAGCACAGATGTGTAAATCCAAATTCATAATGTGAAATATGAAAAAGACAGCGGCGGGGGTGGGAAACGGATCCAAAGCTGCGAGGACGTGAGGCTGTCGACGGCAGGACGAGAAGGTGAAATCGAGGGAAGAGGAAGGAAAAAGGAAGCGGAGATTATGTTTATGAAGCGCCCTCATTATGTAACCTTATAGGACCACATTACAATCACGGCCATGCCAGGAATTTCTCATGGGCTCGCAGGGAGTAAAATGGCGTCCGTTGTTTTTCTGGCTTGGCAGCTGTCGCCCCGCTCGGCCCTGTGGTCGCTGAGGATTGTGGCCCCGATGAGGCACGACATTGTTGAGGGAGCATAAGTGCAGCAAAATGCAATACCCCAAGAATGTAACCCCCCACCGCCCCTGTGCTGTTCTTACAATTATCACACTCCCATGTTCATCACATACATTTGTGCTGAGGGTTTTCTTCAAGACATAGCTGTGCAGTGAGGTAAAGATGGCCTTTTTTGGAAGTGTTAAGTCCTAAAAATATAAAAGTTGACTGTAGATTGTCTTGTTCTCAGGATATGTGTTCTTAAAGTTCCCCTCTAGACACGTTCTAAAGTACATAAAAATACTCAGCTATGACTGTTGTTTAACGTGGTTTTCCCACATCAAAAAGTTTTAAAGAACCCTGAATCTACTCTTTCTCCCTCATTGAGAAATTCTGGATCGATCAATCACCACCGCTGTTTGCGCTAGGTTGACCGGTGAAAGATCAGCTAGCATCAAGATGGCTAGTGTTAGAGGAAACATGGGAGAGATTCAGCCATAACGTTACATGTTTGAGCCTCAGTCAGACTCAGATGACGAGTCTGTTGTGCACCAAAATCGGAGACTAGCAGACGTATCAGAATGCAAAGTGTAGTTAGCATATTTTTTTATGTTGTTTGTTAGCTTGTTAGCTTGTAAAAGGCAGTGGCTGACACAGCGTTAGTGGTTAGCGTTAGGAAAGCGGGCTGAACTATGCTGAGATTGCGCAGACTTAAATCTAATATAACGCTTCATTACTGGTTACCATAATAACCACTGCAGCTTTTTGTTTCAGTTATAAAGACTAAAAGGAGAAGGCTGTATATTTACAGGGCCCAGTTTTTTGTGTTTTATACCACAGCCTGGAGGAGACATGTTTAACCTGTCCCAACTTTTCCATTTGTTTGCTTATTCCACAAGCTTTCTGATTTCTTTTTAATACATTTTCAGGATGTTAATTCATCAAGTTTACAGTCTCGGTGAGATTAATGAAAAGAAACACTGGCATATTTAAACATGCAAACCTGCCACACAGAAAACCTGGATCTTTTTGCCATTAGGGTAACTAGATTGCATGTATCACCCTATATAACACATACAGAGCAAGGCTTTTATCCCTGTGGTTTGCAGCCAGAGCTTCAATGTAGCAGCTTTTCATGTTCTAATATGAAAACCACATTACGGTGTGAACGAATCATCAATAAAAAAGCAGCTTAACCGTGGCTTGCTACGTCATTAATTCCCCCATCAGACTGTATAAAGAAAGTCAAACCTATAATTTAGCCCTGAGTGATCCATGAGTCAGTACAGCGCATTAATGGGTGAAGTATTGAAGCCTTTGTGAGGGCGAGAAAAAGCTCAATATGACCCGCTGCAAATGTTTACCCAGCACGATCATTTATCACGCCGCACTTTTAACCACGTAATTTGTCCATCGTGACTTCTTTTATTTTGGTCATCTCACATGAATGAAATGCTTCACTTCACTTCACACACACACACACACACACACACACAGCACACTCATATTTCCCTAATCTAAGCAAACACATCGTGCAGACCAGCACATCGAGCAAGCTGATTGGTCTTTTTGCTTGCAACTTTTCACATTGTGGTAATTGTACATATTTGGGCTTGATCATTGATCATGTGCGTTTTTAGTCCAATTTGCTTATCATTTAGCATCACAGCTAACCATTGGTTTCACAATATTACACTTATTGACAGTTGGCGGCAGTAACGTGCCAAGAAATGCAGTAATGCACCAACATTGAGCTGTGATGCTAATTCAAGTTTGCGTCCCATTTGAAACCAAGCGCCATCGGTCCTTTCTTAAACCTAACCAAGTAGGTTTTGTGCCCAGACTTAACCTAACGTCACTGATCTCTTCCTAAACTAGGAACTAGGTTTAGGAACAAGCCTTTACACACCAGAGACGCTAAAGGGAAGGCTTGCCGCGTCGGCCACAAATGCCAAAGGGTACCTAATGTATGAGAAATGCATGACAAATCATCGGTATCTGACGACCTGTGATGATAACGGGTTGGACACTACTTTAAACGAAGCTTCCGAGTTTTGAGGAAGACGATAGCACAATATGGATGTAGTGAAACGTTCCAGATGTTTTGATGTGTTGTTAGAGCCTCCTTCTAGCCTACAGAGCGATCGGTAAACACATTGATGGGGAGAACTTCTCTACTCTGAGAACTTATTTCTTCCACCACTGGGATATCGTATGAAACTCAGGACATGAGATCTGAACATATCCCACAATCCAAACCCCAACCCCTCCAAAAAGTCACAGCTAATCCTGCCCCTGCAGCCCCGTGTCAGCTGTCCGCACCCCCTTCCAGCTGTCTCCCTAATGATATACCTAATGAGACATCTGGGGGGTCTCTCTCACACTGAGACAGTATGAGCGAACCGGAGGGGGGAGCGCCACATCAACTTTCCCACGTGTCCCAGTATAGCAGTGTGACTAACTCCTCGTTGCTCTTTCATGGAATTTCATCAACTGCTCCTCAAGGTTTGTGACCTGGAGTAGCACAAATCCACCGAGAGATAAAGCTGAGCGTGACGTGAAGCCGGAGTGTCGGGGGTTATCCGTGAAATCAACCAATATTTGAGATTCACAAGTGCCCACGCACTTGAAAGGATAACCCTGACTCAATCAATCATATCTATCCCAGTAGTTCTGCATAATGTCATGGCAAATAAGTTAAGCCTCGGGCTTTAATTCTTATTTCAGCTGAAATCTTTTGAGACTCACATGCGTGAGTATATTCAGTCAAGTGTACCAAGAGAATAAATCCACTGTAGTTGGCGAATCACTGTGCTGTTAGATGGTTTAAATGCTCACAGGAGGAGGAAGTGTTCAGAGTCTTTACTTACTTACACTGTAAAAATAATTACAAAAAATACTCCATTACAAGTAAAAGTCCTGCATTGGAAATGTTACTTCTAGAGTGAACTTGAGATGTTGCAGAAAAATATCCCCTGTGACTGTTAATAAATATGATACAATTAGATTATTACTTATACATTTACATGAAAACAGGGTTTTACTGTTATAGGTGGTTCAGCTGGAGCTGATTTTGAAATTATTTTGTACAGGACTGCAACTAATTATTTCCATTATGGATGAATCTGCAGATTTTTTTTCCCCCCCATTAAAATGACTGAAAAGATGATCAAAGCAGTTGACATTTAATTTACCGTCAATAGACTTGATTAATTTACTACTCGTTTCAGCAAAACGGCATATTTTAAAATAAAGTAAGAAGTAACGTGAGCTGTCAAGAAAAACTATTTCCCTCTGAAATATAGCAGAGTCTGCGAAAGTGAAGAAAGTACTCAAATTATAACACCTGAAATTTGTACTTGAATAAATACCATATATTCCACCACTGAACGCTCACAGTACTTCAAACAGATTTGACTGAATGTTTGAAATGTTCCTGTCTGTCGTTCCAGTGTATACATTTTGTTTTACCATATTTATCATACATTTATAGGCTATTAATTGCTTTTCTTTACATTGTAAAGTACTTTGTAACTTCAAAGCACCTAATCTGCTTGTCTATTTCAATTTACATACACATTTCCTTGCTGTGACCAAAGGACATTCAACAAAAATGAATGTTTGTATTCTTTGGTGTCACTCCTAGTTTTGCAATTTTGAGGTTCGTTTACAGGGAAACCTTCAATTCACTATTTAAAAAGAAAACAACAATACATATGTCAATAGAAGAAGTAAAGCTGAGAAATAAATAATTGTTGTCAAGTCACAATGCACCCATCACCCTTTTGTCATTTTCTCTTTGATACTTTTTTCTTTTTTGGTTTCATCCCCCCAACTTTTTCTTTGTGAAACTATATTCCTAAATCAATTTTGTCAATTCTGTCAGAAAATGGCAGGAGGCAGAGCAAGAGAGGAAAAAACAGCATTTTTCAGGCCAAAAGTGAAAACCGTTTCAAATCAGCCCCACTGAACGGGCAGCTCTCTGCAGGTTTGCTGTGTTTGGATTCACACGTCGTTTTGCTCCACTCAGCAGGTTCGCTCAGTTCCATTCAGGTTAGTTTGTTGCCGTCTGCCAATCGGAGCCCAGATGTTTTCAACCTTCACGCGTGAGGAAGACGTTGTCGGGGCAAACCGCTGTTTCACATTCATGTCACACATTCCCCGGGTGGTCCACAAACTAACCTCTACTGCTTAGTAAGCATCCACTTGTTGATGTGCAGGACAGACAGCTCCTAGTGTGTGTGTGTGTGTGTGTGTGTGTGTGTGTGTGTGTGTGTGTGTGTGTGTGTGTGTGTGTGTGTGTGTGTG
>JBBPCS010000374.1:12290726-12357221 GCA_037974645.1 Hollardia meadi
TTTTTTGTTTTGTGGGGGGGGGGGGGGGTCTCCTTCACATGCTCCCCTTTCTCCTCCCCTTCTCCTCCTCACCACCTCCATCCTGCCAGAGTCTTAAATTGGTAGGCGCTAGGAGGGTGAGGAGGGGAGGTTGGAGGGTTGAGCCCCCCACCCCAACCCTGTCACCCTCCCTCATTGCTGTTAATGTGGTCGACTCAGGAGGGGTGAGGACGGTGCAGCTTTATCTCTCTCCTCCTCCTCCATAATCTTTCTGCTCACCTTGCCAGACTGTGGGTGGGGGAGAGGGGGTAACGGGAGGGGGGGTTCCTCCACCTCTCTCTACCCCCACCCCTAAATTCAGCACTCAGAAGTTCTGTCTGTCTGTCTGTCTGTCTGTCTGTCTGTCTGTCTGTCTGTCTGTCTGTCTGTCTGTCTGTCTGTGTGTCCGTTTCAATGCCAAGTTGGCAGCAGGATGTCCAGTCAAAGCTCTGCCATGCCTTCAGTTGTCCAGAGCACATTTTTAAAAGTGTCCTGCAGAGGGCGGCGCTGAGCAGCTTCTGGAGAAAGGTGTGTTGCAACAGATGGTGCAGGTGGAGGTTAATGCACACACACACACACACACACACATTTATATTAGTATTTTTAATTTTCTTCTACTTTATACTTGATCTGCACTACAGGATGCACACTTAATTTTTTCCTCCACCACATTTAGAAGATTATTAATACAAAACATAATCCATAAATAAATTGTGATGGTTTAGTAAGATGTTATTGATCATTGGGGGGAATTCTTAATCTAACCAGCAGAATATAAAGTAGTTGCTAGTTATAAAGGAGATGCTGATGAAGAAGAAGTCACGGTTTTGAGTTTGTTGCTTCCTGTTTTATCTTGTAGGTTTTCTCCTCTTGTGTCTTGTCCTACTTCACACTTCCTGTCTATGTCTTTTTTCCTACCTCTTGTGATTACCCTCACGTGTTTCACCTGTGTGTCGTTAACCTTCCCTTCCTTGTGTATTTAAGTCTGTGCGTTCCCCTCTCTCTTTATCAGTCGTCCTACTCTGTGTACCGTCGTCGTCTGTCATCTGTCGTCGTTAGCCTGCGCTCTTTTTTGGATTTGTTGGCTTATTTTCGGACTTATACTTGGTCCTGACCTGCCTTGACACCCCCTAAGCCTTGTATTTTTTAATTACTCTAGTGTTGTGTCTGCATCTGGGTCCTTCATTCCTCGTGTTCCAGTACACAAACGTAACAGAAGCTGAATCAAACATCCTATGGTTTTTCTTTTTGTCTTTTTTTCCACATATGTGTTGGGTTTTATTTTGAAATTAGATGCTACATATATGGATAAAATAAATAGACAACTAATCCTAAGAAATGACTGAAGGATCGGATTCAGTTGTACAAGTTGTTCATGTATCTTAATAAAACACTGAAAGGAGCCATTGTACAAAGATAATCCTTTTATCCTTTAGCAAGAGTGGGGCGTGATTTATGGTCACCTGCCAAAAAGGTTTCATTTTTCACGCTTATTAGTGTGTTTGTCAGCCTGCTAGCAGAACGTCTCGATACCTGATCAACACACTGCTGTGACATTTGATGGACAGACGAGGGTCAGAGAACACTTTTTGCCGGTGAATTTCCAACGAGGGATGATGATCGTTTTACAGCCACAACTATGCAACTAATGAGAGTGAAAGACTTGATTCCAAATCCTGAGGGAGGTTTTCGTGGCGGTGGAGCCCGTTTGACTGACAGCTCAGACGCCTTTGGCTGTGACAGGAAGTTAATGATGTTTAGCATTAGTAGTATTTCTGGAAGCTTAATTTGTGGATTCAGACTCCAGCGTCTCTGTTTCACTGGATTGTAGGCGCTGATGTCTGTCAGTCTGTTACAAACATTTCATCAAGGTCAATTTGTATGTTTATGCATTCAAAGTACTTTAAGTGTCTCTTCGTCAAGGTTGTGTGCGCTAATTAAATCTTCTTTGTCTCACTACTTTCACACCTCTGTTTGTGTCTAACGCATTTTTGATCAGAAGCTTTGCAGAGAAAAAAAACCTGCCTGTTTTTCCATCAAAGCAACGTCACATTCTTCTGCATCCATATAACTTTTCACTCTCGCCGGTCTCTAATTTCAAAGCGAGCGTTTAGAGATGGCCCCCGCTTCTCTCTCTCTCGTCTGTCGTCATCGCCAAAAGATGAACACATCAGTCGCACATTTGTTTTCCATTTTAACAGAGACGCTTTTAAGAAAGATGGAAATATCCTCTTGGCAACGTGACGGTGCGCTCTTCCTCCCTTCGAGAAGTCTTATTTAGCTGCTTTTAATTCTGCTCCCCCCTCCCACAGCAGAGCTCCCACCACATGTGTAGTGTGGTTTAGGGAGGGAGGGAGGGAGGGTGGTGTAAGAGAGAGTTCAGCTTTCTGTACTGACTCCTGTCAGCTCTGTTACCTTGAGAGCAGTGTTCAAGACGTACGGCGGCGTGCCATGTACGGCGCTAAGCTTGCTCTCTCACAGATGATGAAACTGCATTAGCAAAGAGGAAAGCAGAGAGCATCTTATCACCCAGGGGGTGGGGGGTGGGGGCAAATTTAGTCTTCAGGGCAAATGTGGTGAGACTTTCCAAAGAGGAAAGAAGCCATGGCACGTCTCCTGGCCTGCTGGATGCCACTTTAAAGCGCCGTGCTGGTGGGGTTGCACTTTTTTTGCTCGTTGCCCACAAATCTCCTGTGACCCAGCAGGAGATTTTACATTTACTTACTATTTGTAGGCAGCAACCGGCAGCAATGACGACTCGAGCACTGAACTCAAGGCTACTGTTTGCTGTTTGGGCTCCTCAGCTGTGGGAACGACCTGCCCGTGGAACTCCAGCTTGCTGTATAATATTTTTGAAGCACTTTTGAAGACTTATTTTCATTGAAATGCCTTCTTACAAATTTGTCTTTTTAATGTCATTTTCATTTACTATTGAGTTGTGCTGTTTTCTTTCAAATTGACCTCACATGTTGTTTTCACATTTGTGTTTTATTTATGTTTTTTAATCATCCATTGTTTTAAAATTTCATTCCTCTTTTATTTCGTCTCCACTTCCTCCCACTGTACAAAAATGAAGCCAAAATATCCCGGATACGAGCGCTGCCATCTTGTGCTGGTGGTGTCATTTGGAGCCAGAGTCTGTGCAGTAGTGATCGGGGGGTGGAGCTGCAGTATCGACTTAACTGTTGCTTTACACATTGCACATAAGGGTGGGGGAGTCAAATCCAGTTTAGGAGCTCAAAAACTGACGTTCTCTTTTCTGTTTATTCAGGATGCATGTTGGCACGGGGCAAAAAAAAGACCCATCTCATTCTGTGCGGCGGTGTGAATGAGCCATAATGGTGATAAAATGCTGATGATGGCCCTTAAAAAGCCCTCAAGCTTTCAGAGCTATCAATTAGAGGAAGGATGGTGATTAAATGGGAACAATAGAGCTTTATCTGCTCCTCCTTACACACACATGTTTGTACGTCTATTCTTGTAAAGGCCCTACCAACTTTCCAAAAGATATCCCAACTCTCAAAAATATCCTCTCTTTCCAAATATGCGGCTCCAGAGATGGCAACATCAGTCCGTCACATTGGTCCAGAATGAAATGTCTCAACAACTATTGGATGGGGTGATATTAAATTTAGTTAGAAGGATCATTTTCATTGGCAGGTTGATGTTATATCTTAATAGAAAGACAACAAAGAGGATAAAACAACAAAGCACATGGAGGATGTCAACATCCAGATGAATTGCCATTAAATTTGATTCAGACATTCATCAGAATTAGGGGAAATGTAATTAATTTGGTGACACCTTAGTTTATTTTTTCCTCATTTGCCATATCCAGGTCAAAATTTTAATGACATTCCCTTCAGCTTCGCCTCTAATTAGTAAATGTCAGGATGATAACGCACTAAAACTCATATGATGAACATGCAGGCGAAATATCAGCATGTCAGCATTAGCTATTAGCATGCTGACATTAGCATTTAGCTCAAAGCACCACTGTGCACAAAGAGACTTATGCTTGTTACAAAATGTCCTGTCTTTCCTAAATGGTCAAAAATGTTTCCCATTTGTAAAAATGTTCTCACTTTCTAAAATTGAAAGGGCTAAAGCTCAAATTGGTCCTGGTTGCAAAATTCTGGGAATTTACCAGGAATTCATGGAAATAAAAGGAATAAAATGCAATACATATATACTTTATGATGATAAGTTATAGCAAAAAAGTTGTCTTATTTACACTTTAAATTGACATATTTTAAACGAAAACATGCCCTAACAACTGTTTTTTTTCATGTTTAATATTTTACCCCAATTTTTACAGTGAAATTGGCAAAGTTTTTAAAAATTCCCCAAAATGGAAATTCTCCAGGAAATTCCTGGAATTCTTGCAGAAATATACAGCCCGAACCTTTAACTTGCTCAGTACACAACACACATTCATGCAAACATTGCTCTCAGTGCCCAATGCAAAACACAGCAGTTTTCCTGCCAGTGCAGCAGCAGCAGCAGCATCAGTCATGAGCTGGAGCTCAGTGATGCCACCAAAACACCATGACCCACTGGAACTCTTAATGAGTCTCTGAGGATCAGACAGCTGTACAGTGGCCAGGGAACCCTGTTTAAATCATTTCATCTTGGCTACTCCCCCAATTCTCTTCCAAACACTGCAACCTGCATCAGGGCTGACCACCAGCATCACAATGCAGTCTCCCTCCCTCCATCTCTCTGCGCTAAACTGTGAACCTGAACAGCCGCTTGGCCTCCACTCACCTGTAAACATCATCTGCATTTAAATTGAAAACTCTCTTTGGTGACTCATTATCACACTAGAGGTTCAGGGTGTTTCATTAAGGGGATTTGCATGCAGGGGAGTCGGTGAGGACTTGCAGTAGCAGGTGCCGTGACTCATGATAAACAGAGGAAGTCTCTCTTCTTTTGTGGGTATTGATGAGTGGGATTAAAAGGAAGAAATGGGCAGCACCGACTGTACATGTCAAGTTAAAGATCCCCTCAACTCAAAAATGTGTTTTTCTCCTGTTATTGTACATTTCACAACCATGAATGCTGTGTTAGCAACTGCCAGTTAAAAGCTAACACGCAACAAGAAACAAATGCTAATAACTACACTTAGCATTCTGATACGTCTGCTAGTCACCGATTTTTACACACAACAGACTCCTCATCTGAGTCCGGGTCTGACCGAGGCTCGAACATGTAACATTACGGTTGAATCTCTCCCATGTTTCCTCTAACACTAGCCATCTTGATGCTAGCTGCTCTTTCCAGAGGCCTGTGAGTCATAGATCCAGAATTTCTCAATGAGGGGGAAAGAGTAGATGTGCTTCCAGCCCCTTTTTTTTGTTTATAAAACTTTTTAATGTGGGAAAACCATGTGAAATAAAATATTAGTCATCGAGTATTTTTTTGTACTTTAAAATGTGTCTGGAGGGGAACTTTAAAGGGACAGTTCACCCAAATATACATATTTTTCCTCTTACCTTGCAGTGCTCAAAGCACCAAAGTCTCTTTCCAGAAGTCATTACCCAGAACTATTTTCTTTCTACCGCACTACAACGTATCATGGCGCGTGATCGTCTCGTGATAGGGCGGGATGTAAACATGAATGGCGTCTTCCCCAGCTGAGCTGTAATGTTAGCTAGCCTCTCATGAATAGATGCACGCTTCCTTCTGCGCGGTGAAAGAAAATAGTTCCTCCAATGAACTGCTCACAACAAGCTCTGTGGATTATCTTGAGTGACCGGGTCATGATTTCTGGAAAGAGACATTGCTGTTGAGTTTTTCAAGTGTATTTTATTGGCACTGTGAGCACCACAAAACCTCGAAAACTCAGCAACTCACACCGAAACGATCTAGATGGATAAATGGCACTACAAGCCAGAGGGGTGACCTATCCCTTTAAGTTCCTATGAGCTACATATAGCCTCTATGCAGTGTATTAAGAACATGAACAGAAAACACACCAGGGTCTTTGATACAGTTGCAGCGGTTTGCAGCAGTTCCAGTTAATACCTCCCTCGTCCATGCAGCTCAAGCAGAGCAAAGAAACACCACCACTGTGAGAGGCTTGGGAAGTTTTATTACCCCTTTTAAAAACTTCTGTATGTACTCTTGGTGAGCTCTCCGAGACGTTCATCATCTCGCACGCATACTGATTCCTGCGAGTGACCGCAGAGGCTGGGTGGCCTCTGGTGACGAGCCAGGCTGTTTACGGACGCCGGAGTGAAGGTTAACTCGACGCCAGATAGCAGAGGTCACCAGCAGCCCAGGAGGCGGAGATGGATGAGTGTTTGGTCTGGAAGGGAGACAGGCCTGGAGTCGCTCTCTCTCCGACAGAGAGGCCTCAGTGCAACTCGCCTACTAACTCACACGTAAAAACATACCGAGGCGTATACAAAGACCTGAGCTGTAAAATCACCATATACCTTTAATTAAGTACTGTTGTTGGGATTATATTGCAGTGCTGGTACTTTACTTCCATTTTTCTGAGACCTTCTGCCTCTACATCAAGGCTGCAGTCACATTTGTTGTTTTAATATACATTACATCGATATCCACAAGAGCACCAGTGAGGTCCAACATTGATGTTGGGCGACAAGCTCGAAGTCTGCGTTCAAGTTCATCCCAAAGGTGTTGGATTGGGTTGACGCCAGTCAATGGGGAAACCACGTCGTCATGGAGCTGGCTTTGTGCATGGGGGCATCATCACGTTGAAACCAAGCGGCACCCTCTGTGGCTGAAAACTGAAGCCAGTGCAAAGTGATAAAATCTGCAGTTAGCAGCTATTTGAGGCTGGCTTAAAAAGCAAGTCAATCCCCGTAGACCCCACAAAAAATGCCACAAAAAATACAAACGGGCCCCAAAGACCATGAGTACATAAAAGTGTGAAGACAAAGGTGTCCCGTCCACATACTTTTGGCCACGTTTTGAAATTCTTAATCAGCATCCGAATTCAAATCTACACCAACAAATGCTACAAAATGCAAATCTGATGTACAAAGATATGTACGTGCAGGATTTCTTTTTTAATTCATGTGCAGTATTTTGTAAGAAAACAGAGTTAGTGTTAAATAAATTTTTAAAAAATCATCTCCGAAGCATCGTCGTTTCAGGAAATCCATAAAACATCCGACCATTTGAAACATTTCAGAGGGAAGTGAATCCCCCAAACATGCTGGGCAACAAATCTTATATGTCCATTTTTATTTATAATGCCATTTTTTATGTCCTTTGTTTGGATTTTCATCATTGTTGCATTATCACAAAAATTCACCCTCCGCAGTTACTCTTATTTCTCACACCTGCAACATTCTTTGGTGCTTTTTAAGTAAACGATCTGAGTAGATTAACCAAGCAACAAGCTTTGTGCCAGTTTACTCAAGTTAGCTGCTCATTAAGGCGATCCAGTTTGATTCAGCTCAGTTTCATGACGCCTTTGAAAACACTTTTTATGGTTTGTTTTCCCTGCTGAGATGCCAGGTTGGTGGAGTTTCCCCTACAAGGAAACGTAATGAGACGGTCACATGGAATCCAATTAGTTTACCAACATACCTACCTGACACAGTGAAACCCCTCCCACCTGACCTGAAGCTCCAAACTGGGTCCCTCCATTTTCTTTTCTTTTTCAGTTGCTGTGTCAGCTCATTCATCACTCACAAGAACAAGAAGTCACTTTGAGAGCATTTATGAAAACACTGTCACACACTGCCATCTAGTGGCCAGACTGCAAACACCACTAAACTGAATGATGTGGATTCTGCTACTTTAAGCAGCTCCAATCAATGAGCTTTTGAAGGTTGATAGCTGATATTTTGCCAATGAAATCCTTCTTCTCCTTGAACCTTCATCAGATCTTTTATTGCTTTGTGGAATTTTTTTTATTTTTTTATTTTACGTTGTCTGAGATTATATTTATGGCTTTAATTTAATCTTACGTTTTCTTATTTGTATATTATATTTTGTATTCAGTGTTGGTTAAGCATTTGCAGTTTCCACGATTGAAACTTGAATCTTGGTCAGAATTTAATTTATTTAATTTGTTGAATCACTTTGATGCCAAAGAAATTGAAAGCATTAAACTAGTTTTCATCTTTTTTTTTCGTCTCTTTATGGTGGAAAAATGTCTAAAAAGCATTTTGACTTGAACTCTTCAAAGTTACAGTAACCTGTTTTCAACATATGAGGAATTTGTAGAAGTAATATCACATTTCAACAAGGAATTAACAGCATTACTAAAGTTAGACTTAATGAATACATTCAACGTAAAAAATAGAATCAGCAGGGATAACAGGGGAAGCACACGCTAATATTTAACAAAGAGGAAGACAAACCCACAGCATCAGTATAGCTCAATTTAAAATGGGTTATGTTCAATAACAGGACAGCAACAAGAGCTGCGTTGAGAGATTTATTGCAGTTTGTTTCAAGCGATGAATAACAGCGTGATTACAGCAGCTTCTAAACAATCCAGATGTGTCAGATGTGCTCAGATCTCCTTCGTTTAGGAGCAGATTTACATCAGAGTCGTCAGTGAGGCAGACAGACAGCACTGTGTGGTTTACAATGCAGCAGACAACAGCGTGGTTAGTAAACAGTTATTAACCTCAGTTTCTCATTTCATAAACTTCTAAGATTTACATTGATGTTTTTTCTACTTCTAACTCGACCGCGGTGTCTTTCAGGTTGTGTGTGATTTCCAGACGTCACGTTTTCGTACACTCGTGTCTTTTCTCTCTAAAGTGGCGCGTGGGGCCTGTAAATGTGACAGAACATTCAGCTGTCGTGACTGATGGAAGAACAGTAGCGATCATAAATCTCTGACATGGCTTTGAAATACAGACCGCAGAGCTAACCTGAACGGATGAAGCCTGAAGCGACATTATGTAGCGTATTGAAAATGTAATAAAACCTTCAAATGGAACCATTCGGATGTTATAACATCGTGTGAAGATGTTCTTTACACCTTTAGGAGCTTTTATACCATTAATCATTATTATTATTATTATTGCATTATTGCAAAGCCCTTGAGATGCAATTTCTTAAAGGTCCAGTGTGTTGGATTTAGATTGCAACCAACTAAACACCCCTCATCCCATCCTCCCCTGCGGTGGCAGCTGATAACACAAAAAACCCTCTCTAGAGACAGTGTTTGGTTTGTCCATTCTGGGCTACTGTAGAAACATGGGGGACTCCCTGTTAGAGGACCCACTCCTTCTGTAGATACAAAAGACTCTTTCTGAAATAATGAAAACACAACGATTGAGGTGATTATAATGAAAACATAACACAGAATATTCCATTTCTGCTCCTAAATCCTACACACTGGACACTTTAATGACATCGTGTGGCAGAAGTTACATTATCAGTTAGCACCAAAGTCATTCTGTCAAGTTTGTGTGGTTTAATTTAAACCAGGGGTTCTCGACCTTTTATTTTAGCTTAAGGCCCAACAGATTTCTAAGTACCACCTTCCCAAATGAATAACAGAAAAATCATGAATGACCAAAAAACGGCGCCACAATAGGGAAGGAAATACATTTTTTAAATAAATTTTATCTTTAGATGTTCCCACAGAAAAGTGACTAACCCACAGAGGATTATCACCCAACTGTGCAGTTTCCCACAGCTCTACAGAAATTCTTGATCATTCTTTTGGTTTCATGGTGCGCAAACTCCACTTTCATCAACAACACTTGAAGCAGCATGAAGCCGTTTTCAGATTAACCCAGCAAAAGTAAGAGACTGGCTGGTGAACATAGTGAGAGCTTATAGCTTCTAAAAAGTCAGATCTTTTTCTCAGGAGTTGGTGGAGACCAAAAGAGAGCTAAAAGTAGAGGTAATACTACATTTACATTCATCAGGAGGCTGGAAACGCGACTCCAAATGCATGCTAATGTTTCTCTCTGTCTGCTGTAAATAATAATATTAATAATAGCAAATAATTTCGTTGAACGTACGGAAGAAGAGGCACTGACGGCAGCAGAGCGAGTTGTACCGTTTCCAGTTGTAAGGCTGTTTGTTTGGGTCATGCAGTGTGCAGAACCAAAGTTCACCAACACAAGAACAACCGCCAGTCAGTTCTAATAGAAGGTCAAAGGTCGGAGCGATGCTGTGAAAACATGGCTGAAATTAAGAGATTTAAAATTAAACTTCTCTTGACGGCAGATTTGACCCTCCTGATTCTCTCCTATTGGTTTATTGCAATGTTTAGGCTCTTGAAACATGTGTTTATCTAATTTTATTCTATTCAAATTAATTCCTACTTTCTATTTAATTAAGTGTTGTTGTAAAGCATTTCTTATATAAAGCACTCTGAATTGCCTCTGTGTATGAAATGTGTACAAATAAAGATTTTTTTTTTTCAGCTGCACCCAGTCTCAAAAGAAAAAAAAAGCTTAAATGTTGATATGTGCAAAAGCTTTGTTGTTGTTGTTGTTGTTGTTTATTTCAAGAAATCCTAATTCTGTATTTTAACTGACTTCAGTCTAAAGAGCTGTAAAGTAACTTCAGAGTTTTTCTTTGGGCCTAACAAACAAAATGTTGACGCACAGCTGAGTATGGAAATCATATTGTGGTATTAAATGCCCTCATTATTGTTTTGTTATGGAACTTCAAAAATGACATTTCACCCTCAGAACACACACAAAAAACCCCATCATTGCTGCTCTGGGGGAAATGAGAAATTAACATAAAAGTTCACTGAAACCACAATCTCCTTTTGGGAACCCAAACAAGATGTTAACAATTAATGTGTTTACAGCAATAAAAGATCCAAAGAACGACTTGTTTTAGAGCACAGAAACCATAACTGGGAACAAAAACAGGGACGGATGTGGAGCCAGAGTTCAGATGATCCCCGGGCCATGACCACCAAGGAAACTTCCAGAGGCAATAAGAAAAATGTCACAGTACAAAAGCACCTGTGATGTGATGAGATGAGACTTCAACTGAAAAGGCATCAGCTGCGTGTCCAAACAAGTCTTCCTCTTCTTCTTGTCTTTTAACGGGGCGTGAAGAGCCCACGTGTGCCGACTGCGTTTCCCTCAGAGCGAAGCAGGCTCGTCCGGTCAGTTCACATGTTTGAGAAAACTTTACAGCTACCAGATCAACACAGGAGCAGAGTCTAGACACTCAAATGTACAAGTCTGTGAGGAAAAAACCCCAAAATGTGAAATTCACAGAACATTACAGACTCAAAAGTTACACTGATAGAACATCTGGATCCGTAAACTGGCATGCAACCCAGTTCTTCTTCGGCATGCAGTCAAGCGATGACGCTTAGTGCTGCACAACTTCCAGTGAGCTCTTTAACATATTTACATTAAAACTGAAGGCCTGAATAGAGTTTATACAGCAGTTAGGACCCTAAAATGAGCCATCAGCTGTTTCAAGTGTCCACTTAGTGGAACCCCAGAGACAAAACTCACCTTCTCCATCACCTTGTTATTTAAAATAAGTGATCGTCTGGATTCTCATGAAGGCTGTAGCCACCGCTGAGTGTGTTTACACGCACACGAGTATCCCAAGTTTGGTTTTTGGAGAGTCTCAGTTACATATGGGAGCATCTTATCCAGGCTCGTATTCATCAAACGTCAAGAACTTCATTTAAAAATGCTACAAAAAGCAAAACTTAAGGTTAAAATTTTTTGTCTTTTTTGTTGATGTGTGTTAAATCTTTAATGTCTCCTGTAGAAATTAACAGGAATATATATATAAATATAAAAAACAAATGGAAAAGTCCTCTAAAGTGTGTTTGGACAGAAAAACAGCAGCTGTGAAGATAATGTCTCATAAGGGTTGAGCTCACAGCTGGAGCTCCTCGAAGAGCATTTTAGGTCCATAAAGACGTGGGAGATACTATTTTTCAGTGTCTTTCAAAGTCTGTGAAGAGCAAAACTGAAGGATTTTTTACTCTCTTTCATCAATCAGTTTGAAAGCTACAGGCCCACGTCAGTAGGTGCTTGCTCAACTCCAGGCATGCAGTAATTAAGTCAGTAAAACAAAAGCCAGTAATGCAGAAGATAAACTGCAGTTTCACTCTAGTTTTCCATTACTGGTGATCGGATATAGAAGCCAAACCGAGCAGACTGGTTTATGCAATGTTGTCAATGTTGACTGGATGCGGAGGAGTCAAAGGAAACGCAGAAACCACCAGGATGAGAGTCAAAACCAGAATACTGGTGTGCATGTAAACGCTCTCCCTGAGGTCACAGGTCTACATTTTAAAGTTGAACATTTCATTTTAAAGACAACATTTTATTTGCTTTTCCGACAACGTCCGCACATCACGAGAGCACATTTGAACTTTTAGTGTTTATGTTTAGGCGCTCACAGAACTTGGTTAAGATTGTTGTCTTGGTTTAATATTGAGAAAGTTGTCATGTAGGGAAACTCCTCAGACTCATGACCTCAGTGTTCTGGCTGCAGCCCTGATTTTCAACATCTGTGCACATTTTCCAAACCAGATATCAGTTACAGTTCGATTAGCAGATTTAGTTTTTCATGTTATATACAACATTATCATGTATGCTTCCTATTTATGGACCATAGACTGTGCAAACATTTTACATTTCTCATATCCACTTTCAAACGCAATGCAATTAGCTTCCTACAATGGCGTGCTGCTTTAAAATAGGCAGATTTTCTGCAAAGTCAAGCACTTCTGAACGTTTGACCCTGAAGTCTGATAAATATACCAATAATCTATAAGTCCAGTTTCATAAACCTTTAACTATAGCACTTCAGTTTCAGGGTAAAGACATTAATTTGATTTCCAGTGCAAAAATCCATCTCCATTCATCAACATTTCACCAGAAAATCACTCGACATCGCCCATTTTTCACCTCACCTTCTAAAACATAAAAAGGATTCAGTTACAAAATGCGCACACACAACTGTCAGCATCATCTCTTTTGTGTTTTTGAAGCCACTCCCTCAAATCCTCCAGGGCTTCTTTTCACTCTCCTCTCTAATCAACACCTCCTCATCAGAATATCGTGCCTCAGAAGAAGAAACTCCCTGAAGCGGACTCGCCGAGATCAATGTGCCCCTTCGTGTCGAGGCTGCAGGCCTGAAACGCTGTGAGCAGGTTACAGACGGGCTTCAGCGTCCTGACAGGCAGGCCAGACAAACACCCTGAACTGACAGAGGAGCTAATATGATGAAGGATGGAAGTGGGAAAATATTAAAGTGTCTATTACAGGGGTTCAGCAGGTTCAGGCGGGTCTTTAAATGTTGCCACAAAGTTTAATTTTCACTATAAATGCATTTTCAAGGTTGTTTTTTAAGGCTGCACTAAGAAATATATGGAGATTGGTGACCTCCAAAATGGCAGTGAGGGTAAATTTTGACATTTCGAGAGTTTGGATTTTACTCGTCCAGCCGCCAGAATAAAATGTTGGCGTTGCACCACAGACATGCCAAGTTTCACACGTATCATATCGACATTTCTACAATCATATCATGCTCACATTACATGTTTGTGAGCTGACTTTCATATCAAGAGGAGGGTGGTGGCATGAGGCCAGTCTGCCCTATGGAGGACTGAAACTGCCAAAATCAAAAATAACTAAATTACTCAATAAATAAACTAATACACCAATTTAATGCACCAAAATAATATTTAAAAAAATAAACAAAGGCATTCATTAATTTATAAAATGTGACATAAATTGAAATTTGTTTTAATTAGCTTCTGTATTTATTTACTTTTGTATTAATTCCCCTATTTATTTTCCTTTTTAATTTTTATTTTATGTATTTATTCATTTTAAATGTACTTATTAATTTATATATTTATTTCTGTATTATTTTACCTTTACAAATTTCCTATTTACTTCCCCACACTATTTTTTTCTGTATTTATTTTTTTTACATTTGTGCTCCTTTATGTTAACGAGGGGGCTAAATCGATTAAACATGACTTGCTCCCCACATCAGTGGATCTAAGCACTGTGATATCAATCAACTAATAGGCAAAAAGTTGACTCAATAACAGCCCCCATGTAAAGGGAAAATAACACAAAAATAAGTACGAGTTAATTTAAAAATTAATACATTAAAAAATAAATGGAAAATTAAATGGCAAAGTAAAAATTTTATTTTAAATATTATTTTTGGTGCATTTAATAATGTATTAATTATTATTATTGAGTCAATAATTATTGACAATTGACAAATTGCCAATGAAACTGTAGTTTTCCATCAAACCTAGTGCAGCCCTAAAGGTTGTAAGTAACCTGCAAGCAAACTTTTTATTAAATAAATAAAATATTCCAACCCTGAAAAATCATGTCTCGAATATTAACAAGAAAAAACATCTGTAAATTTTTCAGCCCTCGTAGCAGAATTATGAACCTTTTCATGTTTACTCTTCTGCCACAATAAGATCAGATCTACAGGGTCCTAAAGGGTTAAAAACCAGGTATTTTTGTGCATCCTGCTTTAGTCTGTTAAAATAACCACTTACACACAGACGTTAAAACTGTCGCAGGAAAAATAAGTCTGGTGGCATTCCAGCGGCAGAGGACAGACGGAGGCTCTGTGGGGAGTGGCAGCGGGTGTGGTGAGGCTGGTAAGGACTCAGGAATGAGAGTTTGAGGTGAGAAATAAAAAAATGGCTGCATGGAAGAATTTAGAGATGACACACACGACCTAAAACGGCTGTGTGGAAGTGATGAGTGACGTATGACGAGTGGAGAAATATGAGATGCAAAAGAAAAGAAACCAGCTTCATCCATAATTTATTCAACACATATGATTCATTTTGTAAATGTTTCTTTACATGAACACTTGATTTGTGTTTTTTTTTCCATACATTCCAAGTTAAACTAAAATCTAATCCAGTTACGGCCATTTCTTAAAGAATATGACCACATTTGGTTGAATTTTTTTTTCTTAAAGAAAATTTTTGGGAAAATTTGATTAAATAAATAAATAAATAACAATGATTATTATTTCAAAACAAAAAATTCCAATGGGCTATATTTTAGATTGATTAAAGGATTTTCTTTTTCCAAATATAATCGCTAAACCATAATTTAACCAGATACGAGATTATCACTTTTCAAAAACTGAGATTTCTCCTGATTTCCATCTCGTTGCTTTTTTCTTTTAAAATCTCAAAAGCATGTAAACTGATGCATGTGACTGCACAACATGAGGCTTTGAAACATTTCCGAGCTGCTCAGACAGAAGGTGAAACACGTTTGATTCGCGCCGCCCAGGTGAATTTACATCAAAGCGCTTTTTCCAGTTGAGTAAAACATTCTCACCCAGGGTTTTATGAGGTAAAATAACAGAACTGGAGCTTCAAGGCGCACATTTGTTTAGCTTTCTTTCTGAACATGCAAGTTTCCAGTGTTAAAAAAAAAGATGGTGGCTGCAGTATCATTTAAAATGCAGTTAAATTTAGTTCCCTGCACATTTCTCATTTCCATACAAGCGTATGAACCTGAGAGGTCTGAGCTGCTCCTTTCCGTCTGACTTTGCAGACTTTAAAAACACTGTTGATCCTGCTTTCAGTCTTACTCCTGCCTCAAGAGAAAACTCATATATTCTTATATATTCTACAACAAGTAGCTTTCTTCTACTGATAAAAAGGGCTAGTGCAAAAATAATAATAAAAAAAGAACAAAAGTGGGTACATCTGTTTTCAAAATGTCTGTACAATAATCAACCACAAGCGCATCGACTCCCAAGCAGCCTGATACAAAGAAGAGACTTAAGTATAGCATCCTTATTTTCTAAAAACTTATGATATTACATTATGATTAGAACAAATTAAACACACTTCTTCCACCTCCAAAAGGGAGAAAAGCAAAATTCAAAAAGTTACATGATGCATAAATGACTTATTGCTTTAAATGTTTGCTCTTCTAGTACACGAGATCTACAACAAGTCGTCTCCTCAGACGCGACGGGAATCTTTCAGGACGGTTTGTAACTTCAGCTGCTGGCGAGACTGAACATTCACACCCTGAGTGCAAACATTAACACACTCCTACTGTATCAAACATGAATAGTGCATTCACACAGTGGCAATGCTCCGCAGAGAGCATTCAAAGGATTACAACAGCGAGCTCAAATCAGGCCGTTGGTTCTTCTAGCTAGACTAAAATATCAAATTAAAGTCACTCAAAGGGGAAAAAGCAAAGCAGGAAACGACTCTTGGCTCGGCTGCTGGACTTCACAAAGACTGATATAAGACCGGCTGTCAAAATGCTTCTGCTGCCTTCTCTCTTTTTCCTCCTCCCATAGGTAGACTCTTTTTAAAGACAGCAGCTTAATCAACACATACTGCTGCCAGCGGCGAGCCGAGAGCTCGTCACACTGCAGTCAAAGACGAGGACGCACAATCAAAAACCGCCATAAATAAGCCGATATTCATATCAGGGTTCCTGCATATTCTCCATTTCAGTTTTTCATTATTTTTTCTAGGATTTCTTGAATGAATTTGACGGTTTTTATAATTCAATCCTGTTAGCATGTGGGAAATGTGACCGTCATGCCATGTCACTGACTGTGTGTTCCTCACTTACATACTGTGATTCAGATCAAACTGCTTCATGGACCTGTGAGACAATGAATTACGATCCAGAAAGTCTGGCTAAAACTAATATTTTCATCATCGAATTATCTTCGAATTATTTGGGTGAAAGTAGTGAATATTTGGCATTCTTGCTCAAAAAAATTATTTAAACAACTAATCGATTATCATACAGTTGTCAAAAATGTTCTGCCCTGCCAGACTGAGCTGACAATTAGTGCATTTGAAGGTTAATAAAATGTCCTAACTTTGCTTTTATTTTACAACTCCGGGAAAATATCATGGGAACAAGCGTTTTATCCTCAGTTGCCACAATCGGCAGATAAAAAACTGAATTTAGTGAGTGCATGTTTCATTGGCCAACACAACACTTTGTCGGTGTTGGAGCAAAAGTTGAGTCGGGGTCAACTCGCGTTTGTTTTTCTAACCTACATCAACACAGTGGCCTTTAATTTCAAATTCTGCCCACTCCAAACCTTCTACTCTGGTACTTTAAGTATTGATCTCCATCAGCCTTACATAACCTGGTATATGTCACTGTCATACATCTGCCCCCTCTGACCTTTGACCCCTCCATGCCTAGCAACAGTGGCAGTGCTGATAATGTACACAATGCCCCTGTCAGGCGCGCGGGGGGACACAAACACCACTCTCTCCTGCCGAGTGTAACCGAGATGTTGTCACAACGTTCCCGCGACGTGTTTACACTCACCGCTGATTAATGCGGCGGAGAGCATGCCATGTCCCGCCGGATCGTCTCTAGCCTAAACACAACCCTCCAGTGGAGCTGGCTTTGGCCCATGTATGGGGCGAGTGTTTACCCTGCACCCATCAGCCTGACTGGTCCCAGGCCAAGCAGAGCCCTCGCCCTGTCAGGCAGCGCTGGGTCTGAACTGGGATGGAAGACAAAGACCTCTTCATCATCCGCTCGTCTGACAACTGTTTAAACGGAGCGTCGTCCACTCTGCATCATCTCAAGTGCCACTTTGTCTTCTGCGTTCACACCTGAGCTCTTCTCTGGTTACTGAGGGTTGACTATGACCACAAACTACCTGACTACAACTCATCAGTAGAGGTGGATCAGTCTTTTACTGGGAGTCTGTTTATTTCCTTTAAACCTGAGCCAACTGCGCCGATGTGTGAACGATCAAGAATCCTGCATGTATACATAATTTAGGGCTCCAACTAATGATTATTTAGTTGTTGGATGAAGCTTTTTTTAAAAGCCCAAGGTTAAATGTTTTGTTTTGTCCACAGCACAAAGATATTCAGTCAGAGAGGAAAATATTAACATTTGAGAAGCTGAAATCAGAGAATTTTGACAGTTTTCTTACAGAAATTGACTCAAACGGTTCATCGATTATCAAAAGAGTTGACATTTAATTTAATAGTTGACAACTATTCAATTCATATCAATCATATCGTTCATACCAATACGCAGTCTCAAAAAACTCTTGCACTGATCAACATCAGGTGAAACTAGTGCTGAAAATTATTCGATTGATCGATGAGATGATTGACAGAACATTTTGATAATCGATTACTTGTTTCAGTCATTTATGAAGCAAAAAATCTGGTTCCAACTTCTAAAATGTGAGAATCTGCTGATTTTTGTCTTGGTCGGACAAACCAATTTGAAAATGTCACCTTGGGCTCTTGTGATTGGAATTAACGAATTCAATTAGCTGCAGCCATATTTGGAATATGTTGTCAGTGTAGATAAAAATACAACGGTCAAGCTGTTCAAGCGTGTGAACACAGTTGAGCTAATGCCAGAGTGCAGTGAGAAGTTGACTCGCACATTATCTCACATCGTCACTTCGACCTAAAACTAAACAAAACTGACAAATGTGCCTCCGACGATCAACAACTGAATTAATCCAGCCCGAAACTAAATCACATCGAGTAAATCCTCAGTGAGAAGAATATCAGAGCTCTACCATCTTCTTAAATATACAACAGTACAAGAGAAGGCCACTCGAACGACTCAAAACAAACAACTTAACATTCACAAGAAGCCACTTTCAGCCTCTGAGAAATTAACTCTACCACCTCTCGCAGCGACGACCGGCCAACACTGCTCATAAACATCAGTCAGGATCAATCAGTCATCGCTGGTCAGGAATAATCAGAGGCCTGTCACGATAATTATGTCATCGACTTCTTGAACGAATCTTATCTACTTATCAATATTTGGACATGACCTCTGATGTGACCCAACAAAAAGTGGTAAAAACGACACCTTGACTAGACCGCTGTTTTGGTTGTGTGGTTATTATTTATTTGTTTTATATTTTTCAATATTTTTCATATTCCGATTCAAATATCTGAATATTATTAAGAATTAGAAGTTGATTGTTCTTTGAAAGGGTGTACTGTCACGTAATGTCATGTTCCAATTAAAGTATTTATTGCGAGAGGTCCGTCTGTTACTAAATGTGCCACAGTGCAACTTTGGCATTTTACAGAGATTAACTGAGCACAAGAGGAATAGATATGAACAGCTGTGCTATAATTATAATTAAAAATAAAGTACAGTACAGTCATTTTTAATATTCATGTTAATGTTGCTAACTTGTCCTTGGCTTTTTGGACAAACATCCAACACTTGCTTCTGGTTTAGAGGGAATGATGAACATAAACCTATATATATATATATATATATATATATATATATTTTTAAATTAATATTTAGCATTTTATTTATTTAAACTCTAAAATTTGCAAGCTCAATTTTTTTTTTTTTTTTTTAAGAATTCCTATGTTATGGGTAATATATTTGGTTGCAGCCACCATTTAAACAAGCTACCCTGTCCAACCACAATTCATGTAAAATAACTTTACAATATGAGAATAAGATGGATTAAAAAGAGAAAAAGTAATGATGATGATGATTTTTACTGTGCAAAGTTCAGAAATGATCTCTCATTTCTCTGAGACGATGACATGAATGAAATGAAAGGCAAGACTCTTCACCGCCAACTTGAAACAATAAATCTCCTGATATATTTTCCAAACTTGATTTTTGTTCATTTGTGTCTTTTGCCAACTCAAACGTTGGGAGAACAAGTCATCGTCTCACGCCATTGCTCCCTTTACCAATAAATTAGGAATAAAATTACACGAAACCAATTATCAACATATCATACATGATCAATCCAGAATTGTTTAACATAGTGGCAACTAAAGTTTCTTTTTGACTGCGTTTTAAAGGCAATATGCCTTTTTTCCCAATTTTTAAAAAAACTATTTTTAAGAGCTTAATTTATGTTGAAGTTACACTTTGAGAAGGCAGCTGTTACCTCGTGAGTCTCCCTCCATCTGTGTCCAGAGTTTCTGTGACCAGTCGCAAACCTCTCAGCGGTCATTCTTTTTTTTGTTTTTACAAGTGTTATGTGTCTTTACGGAAAATGAGTTAGCTGTTGAGTTTGGCCGCCTTTTCCTTTTCTGCCTTCTCTTTGGCCTTTTCCTTCTCAATCAGCTTCTCCTCCTTCTGCAGCATCACCATGATGTCGGCCACCTGAGAGGTGGAGATGTCGACGTCCTCCTTGTCGATCAGTTCCACCACCTGAGACGACGCAAGACAAAAAGAGTTCACTAAAGCCCCTAAAACCTTGGTTTCAAATCTAAAGTATTCCTGTATAACGTTAACAATGCGTGGCTAAGTAAGCAATCAAAGTTAAGTCTGGAAAATGCGGATTTTGATTCAAACTTCAAACCAGAGAGATAAACACAAATACAGAAATCTCTCATGTGAAATCTAAACTAATCCAACTAAAGACAATGTTGTGTCCATGTAGGACTCCGTGGCTAACAATCAGAGGCTGAAAATATATTTCAGACATTAAGACACTTGGAATCATTTCTATCAAATGTTTTTCTTATATTAAAAGAAATTCAGAAACCATCAATAATACACTCCAAATGATCTAGTAGGCAAGAAACACATTGAAATGCATTTATTAAAGGTTAATCCACAACGTACACAAGTTCCCTAAATGCCTGTTTGATTAGTGGGATAATAAATATTTCTGTTTTGTAACTTTGCTAACTTACAATTAAAGGTCCAACCAATCATTTTCAACCATATAAATTACAGGAATGTTATTTATTATTAATGGAAAGCTTTCACTGCTTACTATTTTACTGCTTTACAAACATTACCGATTCTGTAGTTCTAGCAATGAAAGCTCTGTTGATCAATTGGCGAGGAATCAATTGGAGTTTTGAATTACTGTACTGATAATCAGCTTGTTTATTTGTATTTGTATATTAATGACTGATAAATTTTGCTAAAAGACGGCCTAAAACCGATGAAGAAAAATATTTTATTTACACGCATGTGAATAAAGCACCAGCTAGCCGTCTGCTACTCTCAGATTAATGAGTGTCAATGTGGTGGCGACTGCGAGGTTAGCTAGCACGATGTCTCAGGACGGAGAGAAGAGCTAATATGTCGTTTCAATACCTGCTTATTCATCGCAAATTATGTGGTCATCGCAATAATAAACGCCGTTATCGCACACTTCCGATTTTCCTCATATCAGGCAGGCCTAGCCTATTAGCACTTCTGCTAAACTTGAAGCAGAAGTTTAGCTCTAATGGTGTAAGGTTCAACTCTAGGATGTAACTTTTCAAATTAAGTGTAAAACTAATAAGAATATATTAAATATAATATATACACTTAATTATATCAATTAAATTAAGAATGATTATTAGCAAAACAAACCTTTAAAAAAAAATCATTTTCTCTTTAAAACAAACTCAGATATAGATTCATTTTATCTGATAATTAAAAGAAAAAAGATGACAAGTAAAATATAAATCAGGGAAGTATTCCTGATTTCCTGCCATCCTGTCCAACGTACTTTGATGACGTCGTCGATGTCGATCTTCCCGTCCTTGTTGTCGTCGAGAGCCTCCGCGATGCTCTGCAGCTTGTGCTCTGGAATGTTCTGGATCTGCCGCATGACGCCGATCAGCTCGTCGATGCTGATGAGGTTCTCCCTGAAGGTGTAGAACAGACTGCATACAGGAAACGGTGTGTAACAAGATGTAATGGAAATGTGGTGGAGAAGCCAACAGAGGTCAACATGCCGCATTCAAGGTTCCCAGATCACACCAATCAAACGGATTTTCAAGTTTTCCTCACAGGAGGTTAAATTTGTGTCAAAGTTCATTCATGCTGAAGATGATTCTTAAAATAAGTAGATGGGCTTAACTGATTTGTTTAAGTTTAAAGCTGCTCTGGGCAACTTTAAACATTGACTAACTCAGAAGAGGCGGCAAAAATAAAATCAGTTTAGGCATTTTAACACGACTTCCAATCACGTCTAGTATTTGTTAATCCTCAGTAAAAGTCACAAATACTAAATAAATACAGTTTGGACAATCTTTCAAATCAAGACGTTTGAGTTAAGTCTTTGTATCTGATTTCAATCTGATTTCATTCATTCAGGAACATGAGCTGTTCACATGGATCCACAGCAACCAGTTGGGAGCAGAAATGGAGGCGAGTTGATCCTTTACAGCACAATTTCAGATGGTTGACAACCATGATGCGTTGTTAGCATTTGACAAGCATGCAAATGGCGGTTAACCATAGTTCAGCTTACCTTGTGGCATCACTATGTTTAGTAAAGAATAAGCTGTAAGATTTGGAATAAATTAGGATTTGGTCTGACAGTTGTAAACTAATACGGAAGAGGATTAGGGCCACATGTGAAAATTCTATTTGAGTTAGGGGCATGTGTGAAATTTCTTTTTGGAGTTCTGACTCTTTTTGTCCGAATTTTGACAAATACACAATCAGAATTCTGAGCAAACAAAAATCTGAGAAAAAAAAAACTCAGAAATCAAATTCAAAAAAATGTCCACATGTGCCCCTAACTCAATTTTTTTTTTTTTTTTTTTGCCCTAATCCTCTTCCGTAAACTAATAATTATCATAGTTTGATGTTTTTTGTCTGGGAAACCTTTCCCCCCCCCCCTATTTTATCTCCACAATTTTACAATGAAAGTGATGATGAAGATGACAATGATGATGAAGATGATGACAGTAACAAAAAAATCCAACATAAAAACTGAACTGCTGCGTTCAGTGAGTCAACTGAGTCAAAGAAAATGATGCAAAGTCAACATTTTAAGAGAAATCGTAAAGCAGCTCATGTGTGACTGCATGAAGACGTTATAGTAAACAACTGAATTAGGAGACTCTTAAAAGAGACCTCTTTCAGTTGACAGTTGTCAATAGTAATAATTGTTAATTATTGACAATCATTGGCAGGCCTGTTCTCAACTTCTAAACAGAGCCAGGCTAGCTGTTCTCTCCTTGCCCCCCCAGTCTTTGTGCTAAGCTACGCTAAACACATCCTGACTCCAGCCCAACACGCAGGCATGAGGTTGATTTTGATCTAAAGGAAAGCAAACAAACATACAGTATTTCCTAAAATATAAAACCATCACAGTGTTCCCAGGAATCACACCGACAACGCTGCTCTGTTGTTGTATTTAGGTGTAAATTGCTAATTACAAAATCAGGTGTACACCAATTTTAAAGTGACACTAACACTAAAAGTTCTTACTGAACTTAGTGTGGATGTTTTTCATCACTGTTATTTATAGTATAGTGATACATTGGTGGTAAATTATGGGTTCAAATGTTTAGTAGTGTTTATTTTGAAGTGTGGATGAATTCACAGCTGAATATAGTCCCTAACAAATGTGCTGTTTAGTCCTGTTTAAGTATCATTTGTTAAAAACTGATATATTTGTGAGCTGATTGTAAAGACGGAGACAGGCTAAGATACTGTTTGCTTTAGTCTTTTCAAGGGACGGAGATGTTGACAATATCAAAAATACGGAATATTCTCAGCCCTATACTTTGAATGAAACCCTTCATTTACTGTTCTGAATCACCACATTCAGCAGTGTAGCGGTTAAAATAACATATTTACCCGACAGGTGGGGTGGTTCCACTGTCCATTTTTCCGTCCAGGATGACTTTGTCCTTCTCCAGCTCCAGGATGATCTTGTCGATGCGACCGATCATTCGGTTTACTCTCTTCGACAGACGCTTGCTCGCCTTGGACTCCTCTAGCACCTTCTCTTGGCCGGTCTTACACAGCTCCTTCTTTATCTCTTCCAGATCCTGAAAAACACATTAAAACAGGACTCAAACACACACACACTCACTTACCTACAAAGCAAACGTTTGCATACACACAACCCAGGCTACAAAAATACTCAATAAATCTTAATAAATAATCAATAAATCCTGTCTTTGTTACAAGTCTAAAACTGGCACCTCGTTGTATTCCTGCACATCATCCTTCAGTTCTTCGAGCTCTTCTTTCTCCAGAGTCAACAGCTTCTTCTGCTCCTTCAGCTTTGAGCATGCATCGCTCAACAGGTCAATCTCTTCTTTGGTGATCTCCTCACCCTGGAACACAAACGTACGATTGAAGAAATGTGCGCCTAAATGTCGACTTAGATAACATAGTGTCGTTTACAATATGTCTTTTGAAGCAGACTACATTAAAACTGCTTTAAAGACTACTTTTTAGATGCTGAGTGATAACCATAGCAGCTTAAGGTCATAATTCCATCCAAAAAATGGATGTACTCTATGTTAACAAGCACCACATGTGCATTTAATATAAACCCACATAAAAGACCGACCCAAACACACAAAATGGGTAAAAGAGGGAAGCTGTGGAGGACACTGGGAGACTCCCCATAACCCAAGAACACACATGATGAAGAGAGAACTCTGTGGAACTACAAAGGCTGTTAGTTTGGGAAGGAAAGGTTCCACTTGGTCAGCCTGGAAGGATTGATGAGGAAAAGAGAGGAAGAATTCTGTATAGATGTGGGCAAAACAGAACTTTCTCAGAACTCACATTTAGCATTTGTTTAACCAATTCAGAGCACCAGATAAGTGGGATTTTCAACAATAAGCGAGGAAATGCTTGTAAACACACATAAAACCTGACATTTAGGAGTTAATTCCAATCATTAGTATTATTTTCTTACTCCTACTGAACCTGAGATCAAACGGCAGTCTGAAATGGTTAAAAACAAATGCCAGAATTATATGTGAGCACTGTTTATACCTCATCAGCTAAGAGAAAAGACCAGATACTGTGTGTGCAGGAGGGGGTAAACTGGGATAGATGTGAGGGTCATTTGGGAGGACACTTCGTTGAACCTAACCTGGAAGCGCAGGAATGTGTGCCACTGTCCAAACTGCGTGGTGCAGAAGAAGTCATCAAAGGAAAAGGTGGCAACAAGTGAATGATACATAAATTACAGTCCGGGTAATAATCAATCAATAAATGAAGTGGTATCAAACATTAATGCTTGGTGCTGGTCATTTGTTAGCAGTAGTGTTGGGGAATGAGTTATAAAACATTCTCTGTAATATAAAACTGGTGCATGAAAATGCATGTAAAGTTCTTGGAAATTTATGATTTCTGCAAAATGTAAAAAACCCCCAAAGCATTTAAGAGACCCTTCTGATGGCAGACTCCACCTTTAGAGACATTACCTTGTTTGCATCGATGACAGGCGCCGTATCCCTCAGTGTCTCTGAATGAGCAGCCTTGTCAGCTTTAGCCAGCTCTGCTTCAAGCTCCAACTCACCCTCCTGCAGTGATGAGGCAAAGCACATAAAGATCAAGAAGTCTGCCTCATAATCTGTATGATAACACAGACCTGCTCCTCATTTAGCTTCAACTAATAAACACCTCATGAGCTGGACTGAAAACAGATGTATAACGCTAAGTACTGTACCAAAAAACTATTCTAGAGTACTGACTAAAATATTAAAAACTTGTCAATGAAAGCTTTGGTTTTTATTATTCTTCCGCCAGCCATTTCCTGATCTACAGTCAGAATTTTGTGAAATTTTCTGTGTTTTATTTAGTTCTTACATGTCTGTTAGTGTCAAGATTGCATTCAGTAAAAACAGGTATTAATCATTTTACGATTAATATTGAAAAATCAGGTTCCGGTCACGTGTCAGTACCAGAAAGTTTTGAAAGGCACGAATATTTTCTTGCACAATAAAAACAAATGATCAGAGTCGTTACCCGGGCAGCTTTCTCTGCAGCGTCGGCCAACCTCTCCATCTCCCGGTCCTTGTTGTCCTGCCGTATGGCCGCCTCCTCCTGTAGCGTCGTCTCCAGCTTGGTCTTATTGTCCACCTTGGAGAGCTCCATCTCTGCCACCATCAACTGGGCCTCCTTTGTCTGGAGGGGACGGAGAAGCATAGAGCAGAGCACCAAATTTTTACTTTTAATTTACTTTTGTAAAAACAACCAAACTAAACCTTGAATTTCCACAGCTGATCAAGGAATCTACGCAGCTTTTCTATACAGTTTACAGTATCTTTTATATCTTTCAATGATGAGAAACATTCTGTGAAACCAACATTTCCTCTTAACATACCACCATCTCAGGCAGCGTCTGCAGTGTCGTCTTTAGCTGGTCGGTGGGGGAAAGCGTGTCAGGGAGAAACATGGCTCGGGACAGCAGCAGCAGGGACGTGGGGATCTGTTGGTTCAGATGCAGCTCCAGCCACTACGAGAGCCGAATATAACACGACAGAGGTTATGACAAATATGTGATCTCACGTGGACATCAGTAAGAACATTTCAAAACTCCTTAAACTTCAGTAACCCAATCGTCTGAGTCTATAAAATCTGTGTGAAGAGGTTCTAAGAAAATAATTCACAGAAAAACCGATATGAATTCTTTTTTTTATCTAAAAAACATTTAATTACAGCAGTAAAGGATGCCTGGGATAATTAATAATAAATTCCCAGTGAAGTTTACTGTTTCAGTGCACAGATGTCATTTTGAACCTAAACTGTATTATTAAACTGTTAAATATCTTGCCTCCATTAAAAACTATTTGTCACACGTGTTTGGTACCTAAATTTGAGGGATTATTGTAAAATATATAAATGTACATCAGCCGATATCTCTATATTGGAATTTTTTACTCGCTAATGTCGATATCTGCATCGGCCCTAAAAATTGAGTATCTGTTGGGCTCAATAATCAGACATCTTAAGGCAGTAACATTGCATCACATATAAGTTCTGTAACTGAGATAAAAATGGATGCATGTGTGCCAAAGAGTTAAACCCTGAAAATATCCTCCGTCTCTGGTTGCTGTTGTTACCTGGCTGAGTTGCTCCCTCAGTCGTTCCTCTGTGACCCCGAGAGATCTCATCCCTCTGACGCGACAGGCTGCCTGCACCTCGTTCACGTTCAGACTCTCCACCCCTTCCTCTGCTATCAGCTGCAAAAACACAGTTCACACATCTAATGATCAACCTTCCATTTTAATTGTGTCAATAAAGTTCAATTGCAAGTAAAGTTTAACTGCAAGCGTGCTGTACCTATTGTCCCTGACCAATCTGATTTGGTCTGATCTGTTCTGTTTTGACAATGACAAGAGGAAATGTGATCATGCCAAGAGGACATCTACTAGACTTTACCACAGAGGTTCTTACCTTGTCGTCTGCACGGATGGCCCTCAGCTTCATGATGAGCTGGAAGCGGAGGAAGTTGTTGGTCCCGATGGACTGGAGCTCCAGGAGACGGCAGAGAGCCACCAGCTGAGGTCGGGTCAGGTTGTCTAGAGTCAGCTCATCCTCGAACAGTTTGGAGAATTTCATGATCTGCTCATTACTGGGACGCTCCCCAGAGTTGCGTATCTACGAAGATTAAAAAGTTACGACTTGTAAAATCATCCTGGAGCCAGAAAAAAGCGGACCAGATTTTCATGCAAAAATATATGCAGTAATATATATAACAGTATATAGTAATATATATATATATATATATATATATATATATATATATAACTGAGAAACTTAGTTCCACTACATTATGCGTTATTAAAATAAAAGAGGACATCAACTTATTGCAGCTTTACCTGTAACTGTGTAACATAAAGTGAAATGAATGCTGAAGTGTCTTTATGACCCAGTTTTTCAACTATTTTTACTTTCACCAACTGTACAACACACCGAGCAGAGACATTTCATCATTATAACCACCAGAGGGCAGTATTATAATCAGTCTATTGTACTCATTCATGATGTCCTGTCTCAGTAAAGGACTACACCAACCTTCTGGAAGAAGGTGGAGAACTCCTCCGTCACGTTGCCCTGGGCGGCCTTGTTCCGCAGCGCGATCTCCTCGATGGTGTCCTGCAAGAACTTGGCCATCTCCAGTTTGACTCTCAGCTCCGCTTTCAACCTCTCCTCCTAAAAAAAACCCCCATAAAACACATGGTACAAATTCAAGTACAAAAGCAAAGGATTCAGATTTGATTAAATTAATCAAATATGAATAGATTCTCACTGATACTGCTATTGGAGACAGCAATACTGATTTTGTTAAGCTTTATTATTTAAAAACAAAACATCAATCTCCAGAATAATGATATAAACTCACACAATATGCTGGTGTTGAGCTCAGAACCGCAGAGATTAGTAGATTAAAAACACCAAAAATTCTCTGGTCCCAGCTTCTTAAATGTGAGTATTAGATTATTTTCTTTGTTATTTGCGATAGTAAACGGAATATCTATGAGGTTTTGGACTAAAAAAAACAAGCAATTTGAATAAATCACCATGAATTGACAAAATGATTAACCAATAAATTGAGAAAATAAGCGGCAGATAAATTTATGATGAAAATAATCAGCCTTAGTTGAGCTACTGTGTCTCAAACCACATGAGCATACAATGTAGACCTAAAACTTGACTTTGATTACCTTCTTTGGCTGTGTCTCGAAGGTGGACGGCAGCATGTTGGGGAAGAGTTTCAGAGCTACAGGAAGCAGGAACTCCATGAAGGGGACGATGATGAACACCAGGAAGGGAAGAAGTCTGAAGACGTCGGCACATGTTCTGAGGAACTAGGGACAAAATTTGGACAAGAAAATTTAATTAGAATTAACTCCTTATAAATTACCCAAAGGGAGACTTTTGTTTGTGTTCAAGAGATGTGGAGATTATTTTAAAAGCCAATGGATGGCATTGGTTGGTTCATATTCATATTTGTTGACCAGGAGTCTGCTTCTTGTGTTTGGATTTTCAATGGTGGCTTTTCAGAAGAAGGTCCACCATTCATTTCCACCAGGCTGAAGTTTGCACATGCCTCCAGCAGAGAGCAGCAGCGACAGGAAAAGCCAACAGGGAAACCATGTGAAAATGTTTACCTCATCTTCCTTTGTCCCTTGGTACAATCACCCTGCTCAATCCCTCTTCTAACAGTTTCAACAGTCAGCACTTCTAACCCTGTGCCCATACATCCCCAGAGCAACAGAAACCTCCGAATTCATTGGTGAGTCATTTGCATAGAGCTGTAGACCAAAGTGAACATTCTGCCTCACGGGGCTCAGAAGCCGTCCACTTGAGCCAACAGGAAGCACATTCGTTCAGCACAGGCCTGAACAATCCTCAGAGCATAGAAGTACCAGGCCAGCCCTAGTCTTCTTCATTGTACAGCTGTCCAACTGTGACTTACTGACCGTCCCAGGACACAATCCCATTCGGCCATCTACAGAACTGGCCCTGAGGGGAGAAGGCCAAAACACGAGCCCTTCTTTCTCTGCCCTTTCCACCTGCATGTCAGTGGAAACGTAGGGTGAAGGAATTAGGCCAGCCTGAGTGAAAGGGCCTTTGTGCGCCGGCCCATTGACATGTATATCATCCCCCAGAGTTCTACATCAAAGGAGGGAAGAGGGGGTGACAGATTAAAATAGAAGAAGCCTTCGGAGGCCTGAGTATTGTAAGCGAATATGAAAGGAGAAGATTAAGGAGGCAAAACCGGTCCAGGTTAGATGAATGGGGTGTAGATGGGTTCGGGACATGCGCTCCAAGGGAGTCAGCTGCATTTGAAAAGGTGCAGATGGGCTGGTGGAGTGGGTTTAATGTGGGGGTGTGTGTGTGGGGGGGGGGGGGGACTTTGACCAGCAGCTATTAGCACAGTTATTTCCACTGTTTCACCCTACAGAGCATGGCACACGTTGAATGTTTATGCTTTAGGGCAGAGGTTCTCATCCTTTTGTAACTTAAAGCCCATTTCTGAATGTCTTTCTGAGGACCACCTTCCCAAATAAATGACAATAAAATCACAACATGACCAAAAAATAAAAAAAAAATACTGTATATTCAACACACTGTGCTTTCAGCTCAGCATCATACTTGTGTAGTAAAAATTCTGTTAAGGTGCATACAGGTAGCCGGGTCCTGTTTCTGGACTAAAAAATTACATGGTACCTTTATTGTAACAACAAATACTGAAAAAAAAAAAAATTGAGATACTGAATTCAACTATGCTGACCATCAGTAGGGCTGGGTATTCATACTTGACACCTTTTTAAGGTGTAGGTCGAAACAACCCAATACTAAGTCCTATCAAAACTTCCCCAGTGAAACAATACTTCCATTCGATCATTTTTGTATCCAGATCTAGAAAAAAATGACAACTTGTACGGTGTTGCTCCTAGCCAGTTACCGTAGTCGAGCGTGCATCGCGTTAAGTACTCTATTGGTATCAGTATCACTTTATGGGTACTGGTGTTGGAATTGCTTAAACAAGACCCAGACTTAACCATCAGTAACAGTATGTAAATGCATTATTTAATCTGAGACTGTATTAAACTAAGACTAATTTTATTATTGCATTTGTCAAGAGAGGAGACTCCAATCTGACTAGAAATAATACAGATAAACATGAATACCATGTAAAAAAAACGTTTTCTTTTTTTTAGCGTACTTGTAGTTGAGTGGATTTTAATTATCTTCTCAAATGTCAAAGGAGGTCAATGGAAAATTTACCTCTACAACAAGAGTCGTTGAAAAAGTCACCAGGCATGTTTCAGCTCTTCGCTGTACTGTTGCGCCATCTCTTTGCAAAGCAATGAGAGGTCCCATTGTCACGTTACCACAGTACGGCTACATTGTGAACATGCCTCTGCGATTATAACACCTGTACATTCCTCTTAAGTTCCTGCACTATCAAATTACATTTAGCAGGTATTTCATCATCTTGAATTTTTAAATGTTGACGAAGATGTAAAGATGGATGAATAATGCCCAAACTCAACTCGTGGAAACACTAATTTTCTCAAAAAGTCTGCACTCTTGAGGCTTTAGTTTATTTTATTAAATAAACATATACATGTGGAGCTAGCTTAGCTAAATGCCCTTGCCAATGCCAGATACAGCACAGCCTTAAAGAGATTCAGTTAAGTGTGATCATTATAGGAGGATCTACTCACCAGCCTCACTTTAAACGCTTCAGTGTAAACATCTGAATGTGGATTTTCAAGAATCGTCTCTGTCTGCCACAGTTAAACAAGCTTCATTTAATGGGTAATTTTTTCGTTTGATCTCACTTTATGTAGATAAATAGGAAAAGCAGTTGGTGAATTTTGAATTTGTGGGTGGTAACTCAGCCAAAGCACATGGAAACATTCCTAGACAAGGACAGCAGGGGGCCAGCCAACCACAATTCACACTTAAAGAGGAGCATTCACAACGTGCCAATAAAGGCCACTAAGTCTGTACCATCCGGTACTATTGAGGGACGTGGTAACAGTAAGTGTGGCCCGAGCTGACCTGCTCACCTTTCCTGAAATGACACCAGCACCTGCCTCAGATGACTGCAGCGGGCACTGGGCCACAGACAGCAGGTGGATTCAGAACACGGGACAGATTCAATCAAATAATGTGGTGTGAATCTGACCTTTATACATTTTTATTTATTTCACTACTGGCAAGTAGAACTGCAGCGCTAGTCAACTAATTGTTTAGTCGATGGAAAGAAAATTAGTTGCCAACTATTTTGATAATCGATTAATCGTTTTAGACATTTGTTGGTTCCAGCTTCTTAAATGAAAGGATGTGCTGCTTTTCTTTTTTTCTGTTGTTTGGACAAAAGAAGCAATAGGAAGACATCACTTTTGGCTCTGGGAAATTGTGATGAGCATTTTTCACAATTTTCATGGACTTAACGATTATTTTAAAAAGACATTTGCACAGCCAATTATCTCAGATGCAGGTGCGTTGGAAAGTATTATTTCAGTGCGGAAGAGAAAGCCGTCCTCACTGAGGAAGGTCAATGAGGACAGCAGCGGTATCAATGCATGGTGATGCAGAGCAAGAGCAGTGTGCGGGACTACTGAAAGACTCCCACCCCCTCCTCCACATTTATAGCCCTTGTGTATTAGTTGTATAACCCAGAAAAATATTGCTTACTTATTCAACACGAGTCTCAGCTAAGTAACATTTATTTTAACAAGATATTTCATCACATAGCAGTTATATCATCATCAGTTGCTGTCAAGCTTTTAGAATAAGTAGCTAAAAGTCTTTAATGTTTGGTATTTTTTCTACTACAACGGATTCAGTTGTGGAAACCACAACTACTGGAACAATGATGAGAAACCCAGTGTAAACAATTGGTGAAGTTAAACAAGTAGTTTTTTTTTTAAATCAGGCAACACATACAGCTTCTTCCTGAAGAGCTTTAATCAAGCAGCACAATCTGAGCTGAGCGTCTGGTGAGTTGAGTAATTGATCCCATTAGGTTTGAGAAGCTGTGGATTAAACATTATAGAACAAGATGTCTGTGCAGTCAGACTTCACCCATGCTCAGTCATCTCTAAACTCATGTGTTATTAACTGACGGATTCAATGCGTGGCCAATATGACTTTTTCTTTTTCTGCTCAAAAAGATTACAGAATACGTATACTTGCAAGACACGGTCACGGACAAGTAATTTAAGTTTGCTCAGCTCCGCCCTCCTTTATGTCCATTACTGCACAGAAAGCTGTTTACAATAGTATCCATAACAAATTTACAACCTGAAATTATTTTTTTAATGATCGATCCTTGATTTCGGACAGCAGTCGACAAAAGCAGCCTTCTCATTTCTAGTTCAGCAACAACTAATCATTTGCTGACGGATATGACAACTTTTAGCAGCTGCAGCTAGCTAGCTGATTAAGGTCATTTTATGAATAAAATGCTTAAAAGTGCTATCTTTGTTTGTATTTTTAATGTTTCTAGCAGACTCGTTTGAAAACAAAAACACTGTTAAGTGCACTTGAAGGAGACATAAATGATACCATGCTAAAGAGCTGAGGCTAAAGCTACATGTCCCAGGTGAAAAGTTAGCATCCATGCACAAGAAAGTTTGCCAGCCATGCGAGGTGAAAAGGAAGATATGAGGCGTAAATTTATGCTTATCTTGCTCATTGCTTCTCAGTGTAGAAACACGCTTATGGGCTGCTCTGATTCTAGTACCAGACCACGAAATGGGATCTTAACTTTGAGACTTTCCTTCCCTTTTATCCAGATAAACTCACACTTTATACATCAATTTTCTGAGCACTTTCAATACTTGGGCCCCAAAAGAAACACTTGTGTAGAACACAGGGTTCCTACACCTTCTAAAGCACCAAATTAAAGGACTTTTCAAGGATTTTCCAGGCCCAATACCCTCAAATTTAAGGAGCCAACACGGCATAGTTTTAAACACAGACCAAGGTTGATTTAATGATTTTTTATAATGAGAATTTACATTTTCCAGGCAGAGCTGAAGGTTCATTTAGCTTTAGCTTTCGCACTTGCTTGCTGTAACCTGACTTCAAATGCTTCGAACTTTATCTGGGCAGGTTTTTTTTCTTGAATTTGCAAAACACTGTTGTTGTAATGCGTGTAGGAATGTGAGGTTTGGTGGTGGCTGCATCCGAGTGCATTATAAATAAAGCATGACCATCTGTAAATTTAATAAAAACATCATCTAAACAGATTTGTTCTCCAGAGAAAGCCTTTCAAATGTTCTAAATTTCCTTCCCTGCAGACCTCACCTGTCTCCTCTCGCGGCGGGACAGGGCGTGTCCGTTCAGCACCCTCCACAGCATTCGCCCAGCAATGGTGGTATCAATCCACAACAACTTGAAGCCGTGGTAGTAGTGCTTTATTTCATCTATAACCCGCTGTCGGAGCGTCCTTCTCACGGGTTCTGCGTCCAGCGTGGGGCTGTACACCGGCCCTCCTTCCTCCAGCTTCTTCTTCTTGTCCTTCAACGAACGCAGTGACTTCTCCACCTTGGAGTCGTCCCACCTCCTCCTCGAGGTGTGTATCCACCTGACACCGGGGATGTCCTGTGGTCGTGCTATCGTCCACTGGGCCCCCATGATCGCAGGGTACAGCGAAGGGGAGGCCCCCAACACAAAAGCACAGTACAGCCGATGTGAGTCCAGGTTCTGAGAGGGGCCCACATAGCCATCTTGCGAGGGGAGGGAAGGACTGGATGAAGAGACCTGGGTGAAACTGCCGAGTTGGAGCCCATCAGGTCTAAGGAGACAACAGGACAAAGAGCTTCAGAATACAGATTTTAGACCGAGGCTTAGATAAAATAAAAAAGTACAGTTTTAAAATAAAATACTAAATTTAGAAGAAAAGAAACACCTATTCTTAGAAAGAGCCGATCAGAAAAACTCCTTACCGATACATTTTTCCTGAAAGCAGTGGGACTTAATTCAGAAAAATGTGGGTGATGGTTTCTAACATAAAGCATCAAGGTGTGCTAGGTGTTGTGTTAGCATGAAACAATGGCTATGCACAAGTCACATCCCAGTTAAAAGTGTCAAAAGGCCAAGTATAAGCTATCCATTTCATAAAAATGATCTAGAGGTTATATTTAAGGCAAGGTGTTGAACAGGGGCTGTTTTTTTTGTGGTTTTTTAAATCATAAAAGCAGCATCCAAGACACCACAATGCTTTAAAGACCCCTGATACTAAATATTAAGTTTCAAAATGTTATATAATACTATCATACTTCTACTGTACAACTTAAGTTTTCATATTATGCACTTATTTTCTGAAACTGCAGACACTGTGTAAGCCCAGCACATTTAATTGGCTTACTTTTGACTGGAGAGTCTGAGCGCTGTGCAGTTGAAACAGGCACCATCTTGTAGTTTCCCTGAAAGGAAGAAAAAAAAAAGAAAAACATGAACAGCTGTGTTCTGATAATGAGCCATTAGACAGGGAGGGACACAAACACACATAAGAGTATTCTCATGGACTTCATGAACTGTTGTTGATAAGCAAATGATAAGATACATTATTTCTGACTTCACTGATCCAGCACAGACACAGTGCCTTTAACCTGTTATGCAATAATATGATATGACGTCTTTCATAGTCTAAGAATCCTCTGCAATCTTGAACAAGCCGTTCCACTGTTCCACTTTACTAATGCTATATCGCATGGTAACATGCAAACATGAGACACAAGATGTTCAAAATGTACTTTATATGGAATTATTTTCTCTTGTAGTCACATTTCTATTTGTCTGTAACCCGCCCCAGATTGTCTTTACTACTTCATATTTTCTCGTGTACATTAACTGGAAAGATCTCTGCCAAACACATCATTCTTCTCTCAGTATCTTTACACTGATCTGTCTTGAAGTTCAATACATTCACACCCTCAGTGAGGCCCCACAGAGGGGCTGCAAAACCCCAGAGGCCCCATGTCAGTGTGAGGTCTGTGCAGAGAGAGGGGGCGGAGTGGTGAGATACTTCCAACCAATCATCTGGGAGCACATGGGCCTGACCACGCCCTTCCTCTGGCTCTCACATGGCCGGCTGGACTGGATCCAGCAAGGCCTGGTTGACAGGCTGTGGCTGGCAGAGTTTACTGGAACTGTGTCACCTTTGTGGCTGAACGACCGGCAACTGTAGCACAGTAAGAAAACCCTGGAACTACAGTAGATGTCCTAACCTGACCCTGCACCATTCACCTGGGCCGTGCAAGCAGCTACGCTCTGCTACGGTGCTTCCTCTGTGGTTTCATCTCCTGGCGGGTTTTACAGTTACGCCTCTACACAAATAATCTTGTCATTCTAGCTGTGCTGCAATTATTTGATCAAACTACACTAATGATGTATTGTGCACTCGTTCACTTTTTTGTCACTTCTATGTTTTGAAATAACACAATGGTGTATAAAAGTATTTCTTTATCAAAAATCACAACAGAGACACTTTCATAATACAAGATAATTTCCTCTTTTTCATGCACAGAAACTATACAAGTAAGCTGTGGTCCTCTTATGAAGTTTCTATCATGTGTTGCTGTTATGTTGCTACTAATTTAAATGACCTAATGTTGTGTACTATGCCATGGTGTCATTCATACTAAACCATGAGTGAGTTTTCAAGTCAAGCCACTTTTTATTTATTAAGCCCAAAACCAGTTACAGCCTGTTACACGGCTTTACTCTTCGACACCCGAAAAAAAAACTCTTTAACAGAACAAAATTAAAAACTCAGGAAGACTAACAGAACTCTTATACATGCAAGAAATGCTGTATGTTTTAAAAGGTTTAAAACTGCAGAATACAGAGATCACAACTCATGCAAAACCTCAGTCAAGCAAAAGTAAAACTCCAAATGAGTCCAATAAATAACCACAGTAATATAAAACCACGCATGTTTACTAAACCTCGGTTAGAATAAACTTCCAAGGGATAAAGTACCAAGAGTACAAATCACATGTAATATTGCTCCCATGTTTTTCTCATCCAGATAAATGAAATTGGGTTTGATGACCATTAAATGTTGTCATTATATCTCTCTGTGGAGCTGAAGAGCTTATTTAGGACTTCATGAATGTGGGAAATGTTCCACACAAGAATTCCAAGTTAATGATTAGCATTCGTCAAAGCAAGAAATCATATATTGTATTTTATGAAGCATGTCTACAGAACATACTGAACTTGCAGCTGATCCAAACTCGTATTAAATTTGTTAAAATTCTGCACAGGGCTTCCACAGAAACATCTGAAATGCTGTTGACTTTTTAAGCATCATTTTTGCATTCGTAAAGTAAACGTTAGTGTTAATTTGCCATTATCGTCTTGGGTAGGGCTAGGTCTGGCCTTGGTAGGTCATGTCTAGGTCATGCTACAGCTAACTCATGTGACCACAGCCTGCAGCTGTCTGACTGTTAAATGCTACACCGGCAGTCTAATAACACTTCCTCATTCACTGTGTGAGCAGCATATCACCGAACAGGCCTGGAGCCACTTCTTTCAAGTGCTCCTGTAATGAAGTCACATCACTTGTTACTTTTGGTCTCAGTTACGTATTTCAATACAGACACAGCTGTCTTGCACAAAAACAATCTAAATGTACTGTTTTTATATCAGAACATCTAGCAATATATTGGATCTGATGTAAAATATCCATTTGTTTTATTGAAAGTGTAAGCTGTGTTCACTTGACTTCAACTATATTCTTTATAAATTTGCTTGGACACTTTAAGAGAAACCATAGCTTGGAAACAAAAGCGACATGGTTTCAGAACAAGTCTGTTTATTGGACAGACAGTTTGTTTTGAAAGGCCTGGCTTTCAGAATGTGTGGCTTTAGTGACTCTCAAATGTCAAATCTCTCGTCACAATACCCACAAAGTATCATGTTTCTGGGTCAAGTCCCCTTGAACAACAGTCTCCGTCATACTGAGACTGAAACTACAGATGCCCAGATGCACTTTTTGTCACTTCCAATCCAATTCCGATGCCTGAATTTGGATATGTGCCGATACTGAGTACCAATTGTTTAATTAATAAGCTGTATGACTGGCATCATTCTTTAAAACAACACCAGGCTTGACTTAAACATTGCTTTCCTAACTGTAAAATAAAATCTAACAAATGAATAGATATAAATTACAAACTAATGCAAACAAATTAAATCATAATTCACATAAGTGGTATAAACAAGTATCTTGGTTACAAAACATGCAAAATAAACAGGAATCAAAATTCTTTGCAAACATAAAATTTAATTGATTGGCCCCTTTGTCACCGATACCCAATCCAGCTATTTGAGTCAGTACTGGACCGATATTGGATATCAGGGTCGTATTGGTGCATCCCTCACTGAAACTCGCATTTTCAGGGATCTCAGTGTGTGAACTGAGTTTAAACAACAGTGGCCTCAGCTGGACAATCCAATAAATAAATAAATACACTACTCCATGTGTTGTTGCAGACGTCTCGTCACAAACCACTGATGGTGCATTTACACCAACACCATCACGTTACCACAACTTTGTTTCTCCTGTAATTTATTGATGCTTTGTTAGGTAATGCTGTACAATCTTTACTACTTCTGACCTTAGAACCTTTGTTTTACGAGAGCTACAGATCCATTTTGCAAAGACAGCACACCGGTCAATGTTCAGCAGGATCGGGCAGCTCTCGGTATTATATTACAATAGAACTCGAGATTTTCTTGAGTGATACAGCTAGCACTACTCATTTAGAAGATGATATGACTATATACTTATAAGAGGCTTATAATGTAGAATATCTCAAACAGAATATGAGGTGTTGTCCGCTCGCTATGCTGCAGGCATGTAAACAAATTCAGCACAGACATGAAAACAAAATGTGAAAATTAACCTCAGCCTGTCTCAGGTGGAGTTATAAAAGGCACTGACCTTTCCTCGTGGAAGCACCGCAATTTGTCTGATAACCTGGGCTTAAAGCCAACAGAACATTCTCACTCCATCCAGTGCAGACAAACTCCCTTTATGACCCTCTTATCTATTAATAAGGACGGCTTTAATGCACCAACTAAACTACACAGATGTAAAACAATTTCTTCTGCAGCAGTAGGCCTCTAATGTCTTCAACGCCACTCACTGACAGCCGTGACACAACAGCTAACATACAATGTTTATCACAAACATGTGGTGATATTAAATTGTTGGTCTGGAGCGACACTCAGTTTGACCCATGTCCAGTTCATGTCCAGTTCAAGTCACTGGAGATTAGTTTGCATAAAAAAAGATGGGGACATAAATAAAACTTATCAAGTGTAGCTGAGAGTTTAAAGCAATTAAGGTGGTGCTATGACTACTAATTATTGTCGAGTGATCCTCTATAAGAGTATAATGGATAAAATAACCATACAGAAACATGTTTTTGCATAATGCTGTGTATTAAACACCTGACAAATAAAGGTCAGCTACTATGTTATACACAGTGTGGCAAAATGTCTGGCAGTTAGCATATTCATATCTTATAGACTAATATTGCAATACTTATTTTGATAATGATTAATTATATACAGCCTCACAATAAGAAGTGCTGGTTGTTTTTCTCTATATCTTATCATAAAATGAATACTTTGTGTTTATTTTGGCTGTTGGTCAGACAAAGTAAGCATAATTATGAACTATTTTGGGCCCTGATAACAAAGCATCTCTTCTAAATGTATGAGATTGATGTTTTTTCATATAAAACTAAAAACTAACCATTGCCATTTTATAGCATTAGTGATCTCCTGCTTAATCCAAAAAAGGTGAGACATGCAGTATATTATACATTAACAAAGAGTGAAAGTCAAGTAGCAACCCTAGTTTGGAAAAGCACAAAATCCCCACAGTGCTCTGCGTTTGCAACATCATTACTCCTGTGGTTTAACATTTCTCAACCTTGTACAGTAAACAGGCGACCAAGATAATCTGTGCTACATGGTGGCAAAACAAAACATTCGGGTTCACACGACGAAATCAGCACACCACAGAACCAAAAATAAAGCCTCATTCGTATCAAATCCTTCTTTCCTCACATCTTGTTTGGATATGGATATCTCCTGGGTGCTGACTAAACAGAAGATAACCTGTCTGCCATTAAAGCGAGCATCCCCCCCCCAAACTGCAGTGAAAGGCTTGGGGGGGGGGGGGGTGATGGGCAAAACAGATCGTAATCTCATCAGAAAGGTGCGGTACCTGGTTGCTGCCCAGTCTCGCGAGGTGATAACACTAAACCTTACATGCAATACAGCCTTGATATAAAGTCAGAACCGAAATTGAAGCTTAAAATAACTAATGACAAAAGTGTGACGCACTGTTATCTGCTGGTACCCTGTGAGTCATCCACCTTGTTCCTGAAAACCCAAACAGAGCCAACCCAGGACCACCTGCCTCTGTTGAGATTCCCCTGGATGCTAATGTGGCAGCTGTTAGCTTTATTCCGTCTCCATTGGCATAATAAACACAAACAACTGTGTTACACAGGAATAAACTAACACAAAACTCACCTTTTCTGAATTCGTTCTTTAACGATCTGGACGTTTTCATTAAAGGTGCCCGCGACCTCGTAAACAGGATTAACGCCATGCGGAAGCTTTCTGTTTCGAAATGCTACCTTTAACAGTTACAGTAAGTTACAACCTAGCTAGCCGGTTAGCTAGCCACGGTTTGTTCAAGACGTCGAAACGCAAGGTGCACTATCGTGGTACACAGAAATACCAAAATCCTTGTGTGTTTTTAACCAGCTATGACGCATGTATAACTGTACACCGGAAAAATTAGCTCCATGTCATGTCCTTCCCTTGTACGAGGATGACAGTTAGCCGGGCCCGGCTCCCGAGTGACGTCAATCTGGTGTTACGTGGTTGTTAAGCAACGTGTGAAGTGTGAGGAGGAGGAGGGAAAACTTCCGGTACATTTATAAAAATAAAAGCCCGTGTTGTCTGAGTTGCCTTGAATTGATTATAAACTGATTATTGTGAAAGATAAGTACAGTATGGATTTGTGTTGAGACCTCATTTAAATGCAAAAAACACAACCACTTCCTCCTCAGATGTAGCCTATGAATATATGAAATGTATACATATCTATTCACTAAATGTTTAATCTTTCAGGGGCATAGCATGATCCAGTGCCACTTACCACACTATTTATAGCTTAAGTTAGTTTTTTAACATCCTTTCCTCTATGGGTCTGTACTCAATAAGAGGATAAACACACAAAACTCAGCATTAAAATAAATACAAAACTCAAAGTATGATACAATAAAATAAAAGCAAAACACAGAGATGAGCACCAGCTCATATGACTGTATGACTAATTAGATTTTAAAAAACTGTTCAAACTTGAATTTAAAACAAAAGCATGCAAAGACTTAACAAAATTAACAATAGTACAGTATGATTTAAGTGAACTAAATCATTTACTGTGGGAAAAAACAAGACAAGGCTCTTGTTTCTTTCCTCGTGTACTTGTGTGGTTCCCAAAACCAGCTGCCCATTCCTCATTACCACCACTGAGGTAGGCCCTGAAGCCCAACTGTTGCAGTAGAGCTGATCTTAGGCCAACAAAGAGGACTGTAGTCACACAAGGCAGCTTTCAGATGTGAATGTGTAACCATGAGTTGTGAGCAAGAAATAAATAAATAAAAATAGGTCTCCAAATCCTGGCCACGTCAACAATTAAATGACAATGACCAATAAATGCACATTGTCATGGAGGACCACAAGTGTCACAGAAATTGTAATAAGGTTTTTATTGATGAATAACCCATTACAAATTAAAATGGCCATTAATACATTTGTTTAAAGAATAATGTATTCATCTATATTTAAATAGACTAAATCACTACATAATACAATGTATTTATTTTTTTTACTGTGCAGTTATGAATTAATGAAAAGCTTTATGGTCCCATGTGGTCCTCCATACATGTATAAGGATTAAACCAATGTATTAATTGAATCAATTAACATAATTATCCCATGATCACATGGTCATTACTTATCAACTGTCATTAATTGCAATAACATTTAATCAAGGATGGTGGCTTTTACTTTGAAAGGCAAAGTTTTGACGGAAGTTGGTTATGCTATTTCAGTGAGTTTACCGCCCTTTAGCTTCCATTGTGGGTACTGCAGGTTCAAGCTTAAATTTACTGTACTGAGTTTTCAGTGGATCAAGAAGGCCTGTGCTCGGCCATAGCCAGGTTGATGCTTTAAGGGAGAGCTACCATCTAGAATTGAGTGTCAGTTTTTTTTTCTATGACCACCTATGTTTTATTTTAGATAAATCAAAGGATACGTGATAAAAATCTATATAGTTGTATGGGCTTTTTCTGCTTGGAAGAGAACATTGGGGCTGCATTACTAGCCATTCTGTGATTATAGGTTATACAACATATTTACAATGTCAGGGATTGCAAGCTATCCCTGAGGAATACAGTACAATTACAAAATATACAACCACGACTGTAGTTAGATATTGCTTCAACAAGGGTCTAGATTTAACATTCAATATTTGCTTGATCAACAGTAAAAAAAAAAAGAAGTATCCTCATCGATAGCATCTCTTCAGCCTAAAAACATCTTATCGTGTTAAGTGGAGATATTTTTGAATCGCCATATTTCATACTTTTTCCCCCGACTGTAGCGATGATGTGGTTTCCTAAACTTAAAATGTAAACGTTCGATGACGTAGTAGTCCCAACCCGTGTACGTTATTCTTGTAGGAAACAAATATACACAGCTACATAGTCAATGTCAAGCACTAACGATTAAAAATAATCTAGAAAAGTCGTGAAACGATGTCAAAACAGACGGGAGACACCGGGGTCAGCTACTTCCTACGGTTAGGTTTTTTTGAAAGGACCGGTTGGAGCCTCTCTCTGCTCCCGACCAATCGGAAGTGAGTATTTTTCGCGCTGGTTGGCCGGAGAGTTTGAGTTTCCCGCAAGCTTTTGATTCGACTTGAATGAAATCTTTCGCTTTACAGGATGAATACGGGCATTATTTCCCTTTAACCACCGATAGGAGATTCAACAGGTAACTACAAAGAAACAGCCTTTCATGTTATTGTCAACCCGGGGGATATTAGCCGGCATCAGTTTTTGCAAGTACACTTGTTCGACTCGACCATCCATTTTAGCAAGGGAGGATCTGCTAGCTAGCTAACTGTGCTAACGTTGAATGTGCAGTTTGACTTGGGTTTCAATTGCACGATTTGTTAGCTTTAGTTAACACGGTTAGCTTTTTTAAACGAGCTGTCATGGCGGCTACAAATTGGGTATATTACTGAAACAATAGCCAAATCGTTTTCACAGACTACGACAATCGTCCGGCCGTGACCCCACTTAATTTGTTAACAAAATTGCTACAATCAGGTAGGTTAGCTAGTACGTCAACCGCATTTTGTTTCTGGGTAGCGGCTTAGTCTATTTGCTGGAATGCGGCGTAATGGCTGACTGAGATGCCGTTGCACGGTACGGGAAAGTCCTTGTCCGCTTGTACGTGCCTGGGAAGTACGAGATTCCCACATCGTGGCTTCCGTTTCAGAGTGTAGTCGGTGCCCGTTTTGTGCCTGACATGATAGTGTAAATGCTAGCTGAAGCTGGTATTTCACGTTGACCAGTAGAGCACTTTAACTTTACAGAATAACTTGTGTGAACTGAATGACTCGGCGGCAGTTAACAAACATTTGCTTTAGCGTTAAATTAATACTGTAACGTTAACTGAAGAAGTAGCCGTCTGGCCGTTACATTGCAAATATCTTGCTAACGTTACCTTTCAACTTAAACCACCGTGTAACACGTTAGCTTTTAACTGAAGTGGGGAGCATTTAATTCCATCAGATATTTGCACCCCAGTAGCATCTCCCCGACTTGTCAGCTGCTTCCATTTCCGCGGCTTTTCTAGCCGGTGATGCGGTGGTTACGCGGCACAGCTTGCCACCCACTCATTGGGCATTCGCTGCATGCGGTGAAGCCTGTATCCTACCTTCTCCATACCGCTTTGCCACAGACTGCAGCTAGCTGCTAGCTAGTCCTTTTCCAGGAGAAAGCCAACTTAAAATTGTCGCGGTAAGAGCTTTTCTGCACGCCCAGTGTTTTTTGTTCGTATGCATGGATGTAATCAAGAACGGGTTTGAATTGACCTCGTTAACATTGGTTTTAATCAACGTGTAATTTCATTGAGGCATTCATTTGTTATTCAGAGGCATTGTTGCTTCCGACTCTTGGTTAGTCGAGACGCTCGACTTTCTTCTAAAACATTAAAAACTACTCAGCTAGAATATGCCGTGACAGGTGCAATTTTCCCAGTCGCCTCCAAGCTCACTGTTCGTGCTCCACTGGAGCAAGTGAGTGCCATTTTGTAAAATATGCAACGTTAAGCTCAAAGGATTCATATCCCAGAATGCCATTTTATAAATTGTTAGAATGAAAAGCACCAAAGCTTGACTGTATGGTATTGTTAACGTTTCTGGTGGAACCTGTGGAATAAGAAGTTTTTATGTGTTCCCTGTCCTGTAGCTCAGTGAGCCTGGAGGGGGTTAGATGGGATGGACAGCAAAGGTAGCTCCCTGCCTTCGATGCCTGAACCAGCCAACCCGATCAGCATGAAGCAGCTGCCAGAGTCCCTCAGTGTACGGAAAGGTGGAGGGGACATGAGCAGTGACCCTGCTATGTTAATGGATAAAGCTGCTGCCCAGCTTGCCGCCACACTACAAGATGGTGTCCTTCAGAAGATGGCTAGCCACAGTCATAACAATCACAGCCACGAGAGGCTCAAAGACCTCACCTCCCGTGTGTTGAATGGGGACCAAGATACACTGCCTAAGCTTTGTGCTCCGGAGCAGCCTATGCTTAAGGGCGTTGAAGTCCCTGCTACGAATGGCACCCATCAGCACAACTGCAACCCTCATACTGAACCTGAACTGAAGGTGACAATTCCCCAGGTGGTCAAGCAGCCGCCGTTTGAGCCATGCTGTGCAAATGGGACCAGTTTGGCCACAACCACCGAAGATACTATATCTGGATCCGAGAAGAGACAAGATGCGAAGAAAAGGAGGGGGAAACCTCACAAACCAAAACCTCAGGCAAACCTCAGCTCCTCTCCCATCCCTGTGGAGCTACTTGACTACACAAATGCTGTAGATGGAAGTGGAGCAGCTGTTGAGGTTTTGCTTTTATTCCTACTTTAAAGAGAAAAAGGATGCATGTTTTTTTTTTTTAAAGATAAAACGCTTATTTGACTGTGGCATATATATACTACCATGTTTAGCTAATACTGGTTTAAAGAAAAACATTGACACAATAAAAAAAACTTCAGTTAGCTTTCTATGGACAGTTGAATCCACAAAGATATTTAGAGTTTTTTTTTTTCAATCCTTTGAAATTCAAGTATTTGCTCACTTACCTTGAAGTAAATGCTAAATATAAAATAAGATTTCTGCTTAGGCTTAAATGTGGAAAATTGATAAAGCATTTGTAGGTCTTTAAAACAAAATGCACAGTTGTATTTGGTTTGCCACAATATATTGTATGTGTGTGATTGTTTATTATTTATAGGTGTAAAGTACTGGTAGTGATGCATATGTTTCTGAGATGGTGTGTGGGAAAGTAATCTGTTTTAGGAAAGAAAAGGTGTCGGAGCCTTGATTACTTTCTATATTTACCTATTGATGAATTGATTCCTCTTTCTCTTCTGCAGCCTGATCTCATCTCAGAGTTGACACAAGAGGTTACAAAAGAGTCTCCTCTGCCGATCAAAGAGTCTCCTCTGCCGATCAGTTTTTCTGTTGGTGATCTGGTTTGGACCAAGGTGTCAGGATATCCGTGGTGGCCTTGCATGGTGACCACAGACCCTGAATTCAACAGTCACTTCAAACAGAAGCAGAGAGGTAAGATACAGTTATTTCTACCTGCATCAGTTTAACTTTGCTTTAGGCGATGTGTTGTAAAGGTAGAGGGTGAAGAATCAGGATTTATTAAATACTTTATAAATATGCTAAAACTGTACAGGACATATAATATATTTTTTTTTAAGTCGAGTTTTTATACCATTATTTTTACCCCCGTTTTGTTTTTTTAGCAGCCAACAGCAAGTCAGGCGTTCTTTACCATGTGCAGTATTTTGGAGACGCCCCGGAGAGAGGCTACATCTTTGAGAAGAACATGGTGTCCTTCACAGGGGAGGATCAATACCAGGAGCTTAGCCAGGGCAACAAACAGCCAGCCTCTCGCGTCATCCATAGAAAGGTAAACCCGCTTCTTCTCCTATGTGACGGCCCTGTGTATTGGTCTGTAGAGGATGTGAGGTGCTGTTGTTTAGAAAGACTTGAATTACAAACCTAGCAACATGAAAATATTGCACTTCCGTAAAATGTTTTATACAAGGTTCTCTCTGTTATCATCGAATTTGGAGACATGCAACCCAAATGATAAATTGGACAAATTTAAAATAAACAGAAATTTTGTGACTAGGGTAACAAATTTGTTATATTAGATGATTATTTTTTTTTAGCTAGCATTTTTTCCCTGAATCCCATACAAGCAGTCGCACCTTTAGCCCATTTTCTCAACACCAGCTAACAAGGAAAGGAATAATACATTTGTACAGGCAATTTTTTTGCCAGCATTGTCAGTGCTGCTAATCAAAAACCAGTATTTGTTAAATGCCATCTTTTTGGTAGCAACGTATTTCCCAGTTCAACGCAATGATTAAATATCACTACTGTGTTGTGTCTTTTGTAACTGCAGACGGCTCCTTCGGTCCCCCGTAAACACCAAGTTCAGTGGAACATGGGCATCATTCAGGCCAAGGAGGCCCTCAGTATGTCACTGGAAGAGCGCATGGTAAACTTCAAGTTTCTTTATGACGATGAAGGGCCTCGTTTGAACCCCCACATCATGGAGAAGTTAAAGCCAGAACTGAGCAATGAGATGGACCAGGAAACAGAGTCTAGGCTTAGCGCAGATCTCCCCTCGCTGCTGGTAGATCCTGCCAACGACCCCACAGCTTCCCCTCAGTCCCAAGACGGCACTTCAACAGGGAAGAAGATGCAAGCCCCCAGCACAAAACTTCAAATGGGAGAATGGCAGAAAACGAGAAAAGGCACAATTTCTTCTGAAGAAATGCTTCATCCGCAGGTTCGGAAAACACACTGGTATTTATCACCAGTGGAACACTTGTGCCTTGCATAAATTTTATTTTATTTTTTTATGCAGGCTTTACAAGGGATTGTGTTGCCTGGATCTTACACAGGTTTTGAAAGCAGAAAAAAGGAAAAATGATAAATATAAGACTTTACAAGATGTAAAACCTCTGAAATCAGACAAACTGTAAAGTGTGAAACAAACACGGAAAAAACTTTTCAGCCCACTACAACCCAGGTACAGAGTATAGTTTGTTTCATCATTGATCCATCCAGAACTGTGAAGAATAGAATTCAAGTAGAAAGGTTCAACATAGCAACAGAAAGTCATATTAATCCACAACTAAATTCATATTTTAACCTTTTTAAGCAATAATGTGTAAATAACAAGATCAAGGTATGAACATACCAAGAGCATTTTGGAATGTAAATGTAAAACTCATGGACTACTATTATAGTTTGGCAGTTTTTACTCACTTCATTTAATACATTTGGTTTTCTTTGTAGGATCCCACCACTCCTGCACCGGAGATACAAGCGGAATCAGCCACACCTCAGAAGAGAAGGAGGAGACCCAAACAGGCTCAGTCTCCCACCAAAACTGTGAGGAGAAGGAAAAAATCTGCAACGGATAACAACACTTCTGACCCCGTGAAGAAAAGGAAATCAAAGCAGGTTTCTTCGACGGGAGATTTTTCAGACCCACTCTCCCTTCCAGTTTCAGTTCCAGGTTGGTTGAAAGTTGAAACCCGGGCAGCAGCTCAACATTAGCCATCAGGCAATGGTTGGTTAAATCTGACCGCAGCTGGCACGTGTGTACCGGAGCTGTGGAGACCTGTGCTCTGCCATATGCATTTAATAAAGTGGTTGGTTTACTGTGAAATTGATCTCTTAATGTGACCAGTATATTTAAGAATTTCCCCTTCTGACTGTACAGAGAGGGTGCATTTTGTTGTGAGACTGTTAAAACCAAGTAAGCTGGGGTTTTTTTGATGGCGCTGAAGCTTAGAAATGCTGTTTGGTTGTTTGTCTTGTCACATAACATCAAAATCCCATTTGTATTGATAATTGTTTAGAAAACCCAATATTAATGCTCAACAACTGATCCTCACCTGTAGTTATTGTGTTGTTTTTTACACACATGTAGCTCTTTTATTTGATCATGAGAGTTTTTTTGTTGTTGTAGTTGACAAAGTGAAGAAAAGGCGAAAGAAAAAGACTCCCGATGAACAGAGAATTGATTCTCCAGGTGAGTAAGTTGTGGAATATTTTTATGATTCAGAAAAGTAAGTTCCATTCAAGTGAACCAAAATATATGAGCATAAGAAGCTGAGTCAGTTTATTTAGGCCGTGTAATATTTTCTTTCGCCCAGTGGGAGAAAACATTTCAGTTAATCATCAGGCTACTCTAAAAGCAGCATTTCTGTTCTAACTATTTAAAACGGCAGATAAAAATCTAAGAGGAAAATTAGGACGTTTTAACCTTTTTAAAACATTTTTCTTTTGTTTTTAGTCAATGGGGAGCTTAAAAAGATCTCTAAAAGGCCACTAACAGACACTGCTGCAGAGGAGAGTCAGCAGCCCCAAAAGAGATGTAAAACAAACAAAGATGCTGAAAAAGAGGTGAGGTTTGAGATCCAAAACTGCACCTCTTATAATGGCTGACACTGAGGAGGACCTCACTGTGAAGAAGTTAAATTATTTGCTAAGAAACAATACTGAACATCAAATACAAGTGTGTTCCCTAAAGTGATAGTATTGTAATAAAAGTAAATAAAACCTTTCATTTTCTTGTTCATTGTCCACAAACATTCTCAGGTCTCCACTGCAGAAGGAACAGGCAAAAAGCAGAGAAGAAGGAAGAAAACTGACAAAGACGTGAAAGAAACCAAGAAGCGACCGAAAAAGTCAACAGGTCTCCTCACTGGTAAACCATCTTCTTAGTCTTGGATAGTGCTGGGCTTCTCTTTTAAATTCACATCGGAAACATATGTGATTTTGCTCTGCGGCCTCGCTCTCAAGGAACATCTTAGCCGTTTTGTTTTTACTGTACTGTACTTGGTTGTCATTGTCCTTGTTTCTTTTACAGATGACCAAGACGCAGAGAAACCAAAGCGTAGGAGGAGACGGAAGCAGGATGGAGAGAACCAGGCCACGCCCTCCAAGGCAAAGAAGAGGCGGTCCTCCCCGTGTCCTGATCCCGAGGTGAGGGGGAAGAACCTTGGATCAGTCTGAGATCTGCTAGTAGAATAAGAATGTGATAAAATGCTCATTATTTTGCAGTTTGATGTTGCTAAACAGTTATTTTTAAAACTATGCCTGGCTGTGCAAGTTAAGTGGTAGTAATATGATTACACATGCTTATTATTTATGAGCAAAACTGTTCCACTAACAAAGTCACATTGGCAGTTTCCTCCATCACTTAGAAATAAATGGACTTTTGATTTTAATTGTGTTGCAGAGGTGAATGTATGGCTATAGACTTCTTATGGACAGTTATTGTCTCATTTATTGAAAGTTCACATGTTGTTGGCTGCAGGGCTCTGGGAGTGAAGGACGTCCTGATTCTCCGAGCGACAGCTTGGACGGCACAAAGAAAGGCGAACGGAAGAAAGAGTTTGTCTGCCAGGTAAACAACAACAACAACAAACTATTTAAATGTGGTTCACTTGTTTCTAAATATAAATACACCAGGTTTTAATCGAGACATTTTCAGTTTTAAATGTTTGCAGTTTTTCACAGTGATAATAATAGCTCCCGTTCTTCTGATTTCCATTTCATTCTCTGATCTTTTGACTCTGATGTACTGAAGAGTCTCACTCTGCATATGTTTATTTTCCTCCAGATGTGTGAGCAGGCTGGTGAGGACTTGGTTCCCTGTGAAGGCCAGTGTTGTGGGATGTTTCACCTCCACTGTCTGGGTCTCTCATTCAAGCCCGACGAGAAGCTGCTGTGTCAGGAGTGCAGCACAGGTGAGACGTTCACACCAGGAAGCAACGACTGATCACTTGTTTAATGTTATAATAAGTGACCTCTTGCGGTCAGTCCCTTTTTATTCACAGCTAATAATTACTTTTCTTATGAATAAATCTATTTTCTTTTCAACAATTTAGGAATAATTTAAATGAATAATTTGGCTCATGAAATTGTCTCAAAATCTGAAAAAATGTTTGTTTTGTTTTTGTCTGACCAAATATTAAAACCACAATGTATTTTTTTTTGTTTAGTTTATAATCATATGAAGATCAAATCAACTTCTTTTTAATTTTAGAAGCTCTATCCAGCTAATATTTGATATTTTTTCTTAAATTACTTTCAGAGCTTTTTGTGGATAAGTTTGGATGACAGCGTTATCCTCTGATTCCCACCGCATTAATACCATCTGTGCATATAGTACCTTACTCATAAAGTACCATTTTGTTATAAAAAGAAGTAATGTTACTGGTATGTTTTGTAATTATTGCTGTTTAACACTTCTTCCCTTCTGTTCTCCTCTCAGGAGTTCACTCGTGTTTCCACTGTAAGCAGTCGGAGGGCACGGTGCGTCGCTGCCACGTCCCTCACTGCGGCAAGTTCTACCACGAGGCGTGCATCCGCCTCAACCCCCTCACTGTGTTCGACAACAAGGGCTTCCGCTGCCCGCTCCACACCTGCCTGGGCTGCTGCTACGGCTGCCGCACCAAGCACAAGTCCACCAAGGGTGAGGCTACACATGTTGAATTTTTACTGTTGAGATTCCTTTACATTTAGCAATCCTTTAAGTCCTGTGATGTCAGTTCAGTCTTGAGCTCAGTAAAGGATCAAATCCACTAGTTGCTCTATTAGTTTAAGAATTACTTATTTTTATATTTATATCATTACATCAAGGCCGTTGCACTTTGGTTATTCATTTCTGGCATGCTGAACTTCATTGCAGCTGATGAAACTTGTAACAGACCATATTTTCTAGAGCCTTAAACTTAATGAAAATACAGTTTTTAAAAAATCTCCTTTTTGTTTTCTCTCTTTATTTTCAGTTTATTTGGTTCTATACAGTATTGTGGTTACTTGTACTCCTAAGTCCGTCTAATCTGGTGTCTCTCTCGCTCTTCGTACTGTAGGTAGGTTAATGCGTTGCCTGCGCTGCCCCGTGGCGTACCACGTCGGTGACCTGTGTGTGGCTGCAGGCAGTGAGATGATCACCAACACCGCCATCATCTGCACCAACCACTTCAGCGCCAAGAAGGCCTACAGCCACCACAGTCATGTCAACGTCAGCTGGTGCTTCGTCTGCTCCAAAGGTTTACCCCCTTCTCCTCTCTTCACAGAGGGCAGTTACTAGTGAACATACATTGATCATTTATTATCTACCAGCCGTGCAATTATAATAATTTTAAGAATCTTTTGTGCTGTTGACACCAAATTTCAGCAGTAATAAGGCAAGTTTTATACTAAACTTCCGTTTAACATTAGTAAATGCTATATATACTGATGTTAAATGCTTCAAATGCTATATTTACACAATGTGTGTGCTTGTTTTTATTGCCCTTGGAACAGATGACTCAACTCTAATCTGTATAAATTGTTCCACACATGTGAATCAAACCTGGAAATGCCTTTCAGGTTAATTTAAGCTGTTATGTTGCAGGAGGGCAGCTGCTGTGCTGTGAATCATGTCCAGCAGCTTTTCACCCCGACTGCCTGAACATCGCTATGCCTGATGGGAGCTGGTTCTGCAACGACTGCCGGGCCGGAAAGAAACCTAAATACAGGGACATCATCTGGGTCAAACTGGGAACATACAGGTCAGAGAAACTGAAGCATCCTTTTCTTCTGTTTTTAATTTCACCCAAACGTAAGTGATTCTTGTTTTTCTGTTTTGGGACCCTAAATAACTCCAACCTGCTCTTTCCTTTTTTTCTTCTCAGATGGTGGCCTGCAGAGATCCACCACCCTAGAAACATCCCCACCAACATCCAGCACCTTCGACATGAGATTGGAGAGTTCCCCGTCTTCTTCTTCGGTTCCAAGGACTACTTCTGGACTCATCAGGGCCGAGTGTTTCCATACATGGAGGGAGACAGAGGCAGCAAGCACCAGAGGACCGGCATCGGCAAAGTTTTCAAGAATGGTGAAGATTTACCTCCTAGAATAAGCATTTTATGTTTATTCTGATAAGTCTCATGAAATAAGTGAAGAATACGATGTTGACTAATGTTACATCAAAGCACAACTGCTACATGTAAATACAGAGAGTGATTCTAGATTATGTAAATTTTAAGAGAACTTTTTAAATTTAATATCAAATGTTTAGCATCATATCCAGTAGACTGAACTAGACAAATTTATCTGTGCAAACTTAAATTTTCTACTGTGTTAAAAAGGAGATTAAGATGGTCCAGAAATGTATACGGTTTTATTTTACATATTTTCATGTTTGCAGTTGTTTTGATGTTGCACAGGAATCTGTAAAATAACATAAAATACTATTCTCGCCCAACATTTTAGTCCTAAAACATTTGTTGCCTCAGAATAAATGTCAGTGGTTGGTGTAATGCATCATCTTAAGTTAAATGTTTAGATTGAATTTCCACATGTCATGAACTGAAATAAGTCTTTACATTGTTTTGTCTCCTCAGCTCTGTTGGAGGCTGAAGCTCGATTCAAGGAGATAAAAATGAAACGAGAGGCCAAGGAAGCACAAGAGAACAGCCGAAAACCTCCCCCGTATAAATTTATCAAGGTCTGGAATCTCACTGGGTGCTGCTTTTAAAGATTTACCCAATTCGTACCATTGACATAAATAAAGATGGACGACGCGTCTCCACTTCCTCCCATTGTATAAAGATAAAGCCAAAATATCCCGGATACGAGCGCTGCGATCTTGCGCGTTTGGAGCCAGAGTCTGCACAATAGTGAGCGGAGCCGCTATCTCGTGTTCCTGCCCCTCCAATCACGAGCAGGGCTCACCAGTCCATCATGACATTTCACCCCGTTTCTATAGCATCAAATAACTAATTAAAACCAAACTGATCAGAAAAATGAACACTTGAACAAACATCAGCGTGATAAGAACTACCTTAAATGGCAGAAACCATCTTTGGGAAAAATTTATTTAAGGTGTACTTTGAGTTTTTAGTTTGGCCCATGTCCTTCTTGATATTATTGAGGGGGAGGGGTTTATGACCTATACTGCAGCCCACCACCAGGGGGGCGAAGAAGATGTTTTGGCTTCACTTTTGAGGAGCTCTCATGTCGTCCATCTTTATATACAGTCAGTGATTAGTACACGTGAACTAACTACCCTGAATTAATACCTGGCTAAATATGAACTTTTAGTAAACTTTGCTTTTATCCCTTCTGGAATAGGGCTATGTCCGAAACCCCATACAAACATGTTATTTAGTATGCTAAAACAGTACGTAAGATACTTTAGTATGTCCGAAACCTTGGAATGAAACCAATAGTATGCTAAATGCTTACCATTTCTGGGTAAATATTACAGTGTGCAAGCACTGGACACTACACTGGCATAAATATCCCATAATGCAATGCAGTAGTGATGACAAGAACAATAACATAATAGACAATGGCGGATAGCGACTAATGCAGCTCTCGTGTGATGTTGGTAACGCTTCAATAAGTTTAAGTATAAGGTTTTACTTTGCTGGGCGTAATATATTTTATATTAAAAAACTACTGTTTATCCACTAAAGTATGCTGAACGATGGTACACATTTTGAGTGTGTAGTGCATGGCATGTGATTTCGGGCGCAGTTATCCTCAGTTATGATTCATAATGTCTCCTTTTCCTCCTTCAAGGTCAACAAACCCGTTGGTAAGGTTCAGGTCTACACCGCAGACATCTCTGAGATCCCCAAGTGTAACTGCAAGCCGACAGACGAGAGACCATGTGGGTTCGAGTCAGAGTGTCTGAACCGCATGCTGCAGTACGAGTGCCACCCTCAGGTGTGTCCCAGCGGGGAGCGCTGCTGTAACCAGGACTTCACCAAACGTCTCTACCCGGAGACCAAGATCATCAAGACGCCCGGCAAAGGCTGGGGCCTGATCTCTCTTCGGGACATCAAGAAGGTGAGGAGACGTTTTAGTTTAGGGGCCAGCCAGTGTCTCATACTAATGGACATGGTGTCAGGAAAACAAAGTGCAAGATTCGCTCCATTAAAGGTCAATATGATTATTTTGTTCTTTTAAAAATTAATTCTGAAAAGTTGAAGACTGCTGTTTATGTTTTGGTTGTCATCAGAGTAAAGGCGGACGCAAAGACTCAAAACATCTCATCCCATGTTATAGTGGCTTGAAGTCAAATCGATCAGGCAGATATGAGCTCATTGCAGATATTTTGGTATCTGTGTATATATCAGCCAATAAAATGACAAGAAATGTTTTCAAACAGTGTCACTACTCTGTAATTTTATCCACCAGAGAGAAGTGAAGTCAACTGTAATATATCCGGTCCAGTACATTTATTTGTTTAATTTTAGGGAATCTTATCAAAAATATTTTGTTCTGGGTTGTGTAAAGAAAATGTTATGATTTATTTCTTTTTAATTCTCAAATAACAATATTGGTATTGGCCTTAAATCCTTGGGGCTGTACTTGATATGTTGTATACTAGAGAACATTTCCGGTGTTTCTACAAGTTTCCAACTGTCTTTTTTGCCACTCGCCTTCCTTCTGAGTGTGATGAGTTACAACAAAGACACAGTTCCTGTTAAAATACAGGCTTTTTATTGTTTCTGACATTATTGTTTCCCAAAGGGAAATTCATCTCCACAGCACTGTACATCAGCACTGTACATGACAGCACACATACAGTAATGACATACAGCCAGGTTTGGAGTGGGAGGGATCAATTATTCTGGCAGCCATGTTGGAAATGTGTGTAAGTTTGGTCCCAATAAAGGGCATTTTTCTCTTGATCAGTGTCAAAATAGCCAATTAAAATCCCCTTTAATGTTGTAAAACAAACTTCCAAGGGATGTGAATAGTTTGTTATAGGCACTGTGAAATTGTGAGCACTGTGGACTCTGGACTTCATAAAAACATTGAAGAATAATCTTGTAATTACAACAGGAGACAAACAAACCTTAATACAGGAAGTCAGGAGAGTGTTTCCTAAGGAAAAAACAATCACAACTGTAGCCAATACTCTTCGATTTAAATTTAAAAAAAAAAGATTCCTGCATCTTTGAATTCCTGCGGCTTGGCTCGGGACGTCTCTAGTATGGAGGCGTCGCTGGTCTGTGAGCTGATGTGACGTTTCTGACACAGGGCGAGTTTGTGAACGAGTACATCGGAGAACTGATCGACGAGGAGGAGTGCAGGGCGAGGATCAAGTACGCCCAGGAAAACAACATCACTGACTTCTACATGCTCACCATCGACAAGGTTAGTGCCTGACCGGAACCTCGATGTACTTTTTGCTCCTAAGTGTGTCGGGGTGTTGCGTTCTCGCCAGCAGCACCATTTCTACTGGGAGCGAGATTAACAACAGTATTGCATTGGGAATGTTGCATTACAGGCCACTGTAACATTACAGTAGTCAATACTACAATCATCCTCGGCTACAGATCAGCCAGCTGAATATGATTTACAAATTCTAAAAAGATAAATGAGAGGAAGGTTTAACAAATACTCTTAATTTCTTCATCTTCTTAAGGACCGGATCATCGACGCTGGTCCGAAGGGAAACTACTCTCGCTTCATGAACCACAGCTGTCAGCCCAACTGCGAGACGCAGAAGTGGACGGTGAACGGCGACACACGCGTCGGCCTGTTCGCCGTCTGCGACATCCCAGTAGGTGAGACTGATTGGAGCTTTGTCTGCAGATTCCTCTCACGTGTCTGAAGAATTATTATATTGATAACACAAGTATGAGATTGATCGGAATGTTTTAAGCCAAGTCTCACCTGCTTATTGAGTTGATTTTTCCTAAATGTTGTTTTTTTGTATTGCAGGGACTGAGCTGACCTTCAATTACAACCTGGATTGTCTCGGGAATGAGAAGACCGTCTGTCGCTGCGGCGCGCCCAACTGTAGCGGTTTTCTTGGTGATCGGCCAAAGGTGAGCGTCACACCTGAAGGTTAATGTTTAAAAAGTCTTGAAAGTTTTGAAAATGCTTCATTTTAACCAGTATGTTTTCAAGGTTAGGAACATGCTTGAATTCATATTTGTATTCTTGAAAGATGCTTGATTTTGTTTGGTAAACCAAAAAATATTTTTATATTTGAAATGAAACAATCCCGTCGTCATATTTCTTTGTCTTCTGGCGTCACAATTGGCCAGAATTAAATAATCATGATCAAAACGTACAATAAAGCTAATAAAATAAAGTGACGGTATACTGTACATCACTTTCTGCGTGTATAAAAGGAAACATATTATATTATTGCATTTATAGTAACAGTTTAGATATGATGATACATGCTTTGAAAGTCTGGAAATTGTTGGTTTAAGTAGCTTGAATTTGACTGTTTAAAAGCTGTAAGAATCCTGTACATGTGTTATATCCACAGAATATCCGGCCCTTTTTGTTGATATTTTTTGTTATTTCTATGAGTCGGAGACGAGATCGTGTCTATTTGTTTCCAGCAGTTTAAAACACTTGAATTAAGAGTTGAAGTGGTCGAGGCAGGTTCAGGGAAAGTAGGTACATTGAAGAATTGAATTACAACTTCTTCACAGATTGACTGGCGTATATTAAATAATACATGTATAATGATACAGTTAAAAAAAATCAATTCAGGAGTGTTATTCCTTTTTAAATGTTTTTGGTAAATCCATTGTTCAATTCCTCCTTGTGATGAAGTGCAGTATATCAAAACATGAAAAATTTTATACAGTAAAAATCCTCCCAGCATTGATCATATTTATCCCAACCCACCATCTCCTCTGCAGAACTCAAACGGCCAAACAGCCGAGCCAAAAGGGAAGAGGTTGAAGAGAAAGTATAAAAAGAGGAAAACTGAAGGAAAGAAGAAGTCTGAGGACGAGTGTTTCCGCTGCGGCGACGGAGGGCAGCTGGTGCTCTGTGACAAGAAGACCTGCACCAAAGCTTATCACCTGTCCTGCCTGAACCTCACCAAGAGACCCTTTGGTAAGAAAACACCTGAAATACTACAGAATCATAGACCAGCATGTAACTGGGAGGACAGCTGTAGGTTTTTATTGGTTTCAAAGCTGTTTTTATTTCATTGGTTAAAAGAAACAAAATCATTTTTCAAGAATCGGGGGAGAACGACTTCGTCACACCTCTTAACTTTCACCTGAATCCATCAGAAACTGTATTCTTAATAGATTCTCCTTCAAAGTGTGATGGAAGTCTGAAATGTCAGATAAGAGTGGAGTGATCTTACTCTTCCTAAGCTTATTCTACTTTAAAGATACGGACTGTTAATATACGCCTTGTGCACTTGTGAGAACCATCCCCATCGTTGGCTTGGTAACAACCTAACACCTCTAACACAACCTAAAGGTATAAAGAACAATAATGCTCAACTCATCCTCATGTCAGTTACTCACTGTTATATGTGAGAATTGTAAATATACTGTATTTATATGAGTATAGTGCTTATCGACCACTCAAAGTACTTTATAGCATTAGCCAGCATTCACCTGTTTACGCCCACAGTGATACACTGGTGTCAGAGGCTGCCTGCTCATCAAGAGCGACACACAAATCACACATACAAACTTTGTCTTTTTAGTAATTAAGCTAAACGTACATGTTGTAGCCTCGCTAAGAAAAAAACACAAGAGATGTTTACACTTTGACATGAAAACACAAAGTATCTGACTCCTGAAATGACCCTGTAGGTGACCTCTGACCTCAAGTCTGAAAATTTCAGTACCAACATTTTAAGCGGCGCCAGCTAGAGAGCGAGATCTAATGACTGACCACCAGCCCTGTTCTCCCCCTATGTTTTTACCTGTTAACCTAACCCCAGGCATCTGGCTGACAGAGAACACGGGCATGCAAACACATACACACACCTATAATTTAAGAACCAAGAAGGTTATACATACAAAAACTTGATATTGTTTACAAATAACCATGTCCTGAGAACAAATACCTGTTTCAGAGGGCTTTCTAAAACTTAATATAAAAACTACACATTTTGATCATAGAGACAAACAAAGTTGACTTGTATTTAACCAAGATTTGGGTGTGTCTGTGCAGTTACTGTATAAGCAGTATAACATTTTAAAAATCTGGTTTACAGTTTTATGTCTCTTTGTCAAGTATTTGACTTTATTTCAGCCTCATTATTTCTGACTTCAGATCAGCTGTATTCTAAATGTCCACGTCATTCGTCCTCCCTGCAGGCCGCTGGGACTGCCCCTGGCACCACTGTGACGTCTGCGGGAAAAACTCAGAGGCCTTCTGCCAGCTCTGCCCCAACTCCTTCTGCAAGGCTCACCAGGAGGGGGCGCTGCGTCCCTGGCCTGCCACAGGACAGCTGTGCTGTCAGGAGCACGACGAGCTGGACGCCACGGACAACCAGGATCAGGATGTCAACTCTGAGACAAACGCGACGAGCGCCATCACTGCTGCCGTCGCCAGCCATCCTCCTAAAGGCTCCAGGAAGGCAGAAGGCACCGAGGCCAAAACAAAGGGCTCTAAGAGGAAAGCAGCAGAGGCCTGAAGTGACCTTTGACCCCTCAGAGAGCCAGAAGACCAAACTAGACTCTGACGCCCGCTTTCCTCGTTCATGAACAACTTAGAAACCCCATGTAAAGTCTATAAGATCCCAAGAACCAAGGCACTGCACATCTTCATCATCAGGGAAAGCCGCTGATCTCTCTCACATGCTCGGCCTCCAGCTAACTGCTCATCTTTTTAATTTTCAACATTTTCAGGTTTATTTTTCGCTCGTCTGCACCGAGGCCAACCCTCTGTGGTAAAGCACAAAGCAGCGGAGCAAGTGCAGGTCTTACTCTCATCCTTCCTCCAACCAAACTGCCTTTTTTTTTTTTTTTTACGTAGTTTCATCGTCGTCTTTGTTTTCATCATTAGATTTTTTTTTTAGCATAACAAAAGAAACCAGCTGGTTTCTGCAGAAAAACTGTAACATCCGGAAGTAAAACTTGAGCGTCTCCGTGTGCTAACTTGAATCTCAGTCATCCCCTTAACTCGACATGGATGAGCTTGAACAGCAGAGTTTTATAGTTATATCTATATATGTGTATATCAAAGACCAAAATTTTGATTACTGGAATAGTGTAAGTCATCAAACAGGTTGCCAAATGGATTGTTTTTATTTTTATATATAGTGTATATATGCCAGATATAATATGGAACACCAAGACACTATGGATAGGCCTCAGATGACCTCTTTACTTCTATTTTGTAGCCATAGGTTACATTTAACTGTAGACATTTGTTTGCTGTTTTACAACCTGTTTTTTTTTTTTGTTTGTTTTAGCTCAGTTTTACTCTTTAGATTTGATCTTTTATTTTTATTTTATTTTTTTGAATCGGCATGCTGAGCGAAGGCACCACAAGTCGTTTATCTACACTACTGGGAGGTTTATAACGCTCTGCTCGATGCTTCAACCAGATAAATGAAGGAATACGTGCGATTTTTCTTTAACGTGGAGTCTTGAGTCCTAATATTAAGGTGCCGATTGTTTGTTTTTTTCCACTGAAGTATCTGAAATCTGAGGTACAAAAGATTTTTATGTTGAAGGTCTTTCTGGCCGGGCGGGTGTTTTATTGATGGTAAATCATGAGTAGTTCATCTGTAGCCGAGGTTATAAAAGAAACGCCTCGACTTTTTTTAATCCTGAGGAGGTTTTTAAGCTCCAAATTGCAACCAGCTTGTTTGTTTATACTTTAACACAGGCTAACGGCACGCTTGCTAACACCTTGTAACAGTCGTTCATATTTGGACTTGAAACTATAAAGTATGGTGGCCATAATAGGACATGTTAGGCTGCGTTCTGTGCTGGCAGACTTTCACTCTGTCGTCTGTGAGCTTCTTAATCATCAGCTTTACGTGCAACGTGATGCTAATATGGCCTTTACGTTGACTGAGTTACTGTAATTAATAGTTTTGATAAATACCATTAATATCATCCCAAATCAAAATTACAGCTGAGAACTTAAAGGGGAATTCTGGTATTTTTTTTATATATTTGGATGTGTAAATGATTCATACTTACCAAAGGTCTTGGAATTGGTCCAGTAAATAGTCTCAGCCGATAGCTGCGACACGGCAGCAAAAATGGCTGCAACGTAATCCTTAGGGGCAACTCCGACTGTCAAAGTTAGGTCCACTGAAAGTGCTTTTTTTTTTCTTGCCTCTCACAGTCTGAGATTGTGCCTCTAAGTGTCTGAAAGCATTACGGAAAGGATCCGACAGCGATAGTCCTCATTGTTGGAGTAAAATCCTCTTTGTTTAGTCTCGTCTGAGGAGAAGTCTCGCTCTGAAATCTCGCGGGAGGTGAGTTGTTGCTCATCTAGACTGTTAAAATCAGCTAAATATTCAGCCATGACTTTGGAAATTAAGTCTTGAGAGTAGTCCCTCTCGGTAAACTCCAAACTCCTCTCTCCAACTCTCACTCACATCTCTACAGTCGTCTTCCTGCAACATCTCACGAGATTTTGACGCAAGACTTCTCTTCAGATGAGACTTGTGCTTTCGGTTAAACAAAGAGGATTTTACTCTAATAATGAGGACTATCGTCAGATCCTTTTGGTAATGTTTTCAGACACTTGGAGGAACAATCTCAGACTGTGAGAGGCAAGAAAAAACACTTTCAGTGGACATAATGTGGAGTTGCCCCTAAGGATTAAGTTGCAGCCATTGCAGGTGTGTCACGGCTATCGGCTGAGACTATTTACTGGACCAGTTCCAAAACTTGTGATGTGTATATAAATATAAGGCCCAGGTTTAAAAAAATACCAGAATTCCCCTTTAACAAATGGATCAAGTCAGCAAAATAAACCCAAGATTGATGGATATTAGAGTTAAAATGATTAGTCGATCAATCGCATAGTCCGCTGAAAGATCTTGATTTAGTTTTAAATTAGTGTTTCAGTAATTTTCCAGAGCAGAAGGGGAGGGAGCAGCCATAGCGACGGAGTAGGCTTCAGTACGAGCTACGGCAGCCAGAAGTGTGTAATTCCTCTCATGGCCAGAAGAGGGAGACAGAAGTTCCACACTGCAGGTTTGAATATTTGGATCAATATTATAATTTGCATCATAATACAGGCATAGATTCACTATACGTGTAATCAGCACATACATTTTAAAGTGATTAGCCTTAAGTCCATTAGACCAGATTTACAAACTGAGTCTAAAATGTCCTAAAATAGCCACCATACCAAAATAAATATGGTCGTCTTAATTTGAATTTACAATGCGGAGATGTCAGGTTTGCCCCATCAGTGATTATTGAATGCTTCTCACATTTTACTTTGATCTGTTATATTTAAGTCTGTCCTGCATCAAGCAAACAGAATATTTACAGTCATCAGTGCTCTTTGGTTGGTTACAAACAAGTCTTTAATTTCACATAAGTTGAACTGTTTCTTCCTACAATCTGAATCTCTCCAAACAGGCAGCTTGTTTTGAACTTGAAGCCACTATCTGTTTTGTTTTTTTCTTCTTGAATCTCTAACAGATCAGAGTCGTACAGACACAACAGGAGGCCGTTTGTTTTAAGTGTTGTCATATTTTCCCAGGGCGTGTGAATGAGACATGTCCGGAGGTGCAGCGAGTTTCGTACAAGTATTTTTTTTTTTTGTATGTATCCTAACGTTGAGTGAATGTAGTCCAGCCAGTTATTTTTGTAAGCACTGTTAATTCCCTGTAGAGCTGAAGTGTAACGTGTGCGTAGGGGTTTCATTCTGTAACTACTGTCCTAGTAAACCAGAGACTAATATGTACATAATGTATAAGTGGTAATAGTGATGCATCTATTGTAAATATCAAACAATTTCTCTGACATTGTATTTTTTTTTTCTTGATGCAGTGCTGAAACACTTGTGCAGGATCTCACGTCTGTTGAATCGTGCAATAAAAAGTGACCAAATCACCAAAATCATCCAGTACTGTTTTTTTTTTATGATCGTCGTTTGTGACGGTTTAAACCTGTTTGACAAAGTATAATTGTTGGCGCCATGTTCACAAAGAGCGCGTTAGCAACAGGGCTGCCAACTTTTGACTTCAGCTCGGAGTGAGATTTGAGTTAAAGCGGTGTTGCCGTAGCTAGGGTCTCCAATATGGCGGACGCGCTCACGCATGTGTGACTCGCATCGTGCAGCGACTCGGATCGGGTAGTGACAGCCGCATCTTCCTCAATCAATCACTGATTTAATGCGGAGCACGCCAAGTGACACAAATTAAGCGCACCTCGATGTCACGTGATTAACATGTGACGCCGGTTTGGCTAAAAGCTAAAATGCTCACGCTCAGAGGCAATGGGACAGAGAGGTTAAATGGACTGGTTATAGTGGGACAGAGGCTTAATGGACTGGTTATAGTGGGACAGGCTAAATGGTCTGGTTACAGTGGGACAGAGAGGCTTAATGGACTGGTTCACAGACTGACGTTCAGACAGGTGAGTACATCCACTAATAACGGCGTGTGTGACTTAGGTGAAGTTAGTTTTAGGTTGGATATTCGACTGACGTTCAGGTCTTACTACGGATTTTTTTTTTCCCAATAACTTCCAGGTCATGTGACCCAGGGACTCCGAATCAATACCAAATTATACTACTACACTGGACAAATGAGACACACCAATTTATATTTGATTTTAGTGTTTTTTGTATTTTATATTAATATTTTCAGCAAACAATTTGCATTTTTATTTTCAGTAACTCCTTTTCCAAGTGCTCGGTATGTTCTCCACTTCCCTCTTTTTGTGTATGGGATTGTCATGCATTTCGAATTTGGTATTGATTTGGAGTCCTTGGGTCGCATGACCTGGAAGCTATTGGAAAAAAAAAAAGTAAGATACTGTTGGAACCTGAATATCCAACCTTAAACTAACTTCACCGAACTGTGTGTGTCGCTTTTTCCACCTACCAGTGTCCACAGATGGTTTTATTTATTGTGGTCATGTGTTTAATTGTCTCTGTTTTGGACTCTTTCCAGGTAAACTGTAGTGAGGCTAAACAGAGGAAGCTGTTGTATATTTATAGTTGATAATCAATGGTGTGGACAGGCTGCAAAATCTGTCTAAACAAATGGAGTTTAGTATCCGTTTGGCTAATTAGAATTTCAAGCAGAAATAGCACAAACCTGCTCTGTCCAGATCCTCAGATTTGTTGTTTTATATTATTGTAAATTGGATATTTGGACCGTTGGTCGGACAAAAGACAAGACAATCTATTAAGATAATCAGATTAATCATGAATGATCATTTGCAGGCGTTAAGTAAATACTGATTACAGACAGATCACAGATTTAAGTCCTCCAGAGGTTTTTATTTTTATTTGTTTTTAAGACAAAACAAGTTTCATTTTGCATAACAGTAGTACAGCAGCGGCCGAGGGTACAAAAAACGCTTTTTCATTTTTCAGTGTAAAAATAACTCTTGAGTCACACCTCACACCTGTGCCGTCCTCTCGTAGTGCAAACGCTTCAAATAAAAGTTAGGCACATGATGGATACGATCGAGTCATTCTGAATTCCTTTTTTGTGTGTGTGTGTGTGTGTGTGTGGATTCCCAGTTTATATTGATCAACAATCAGACTGAAGAAATGACGACAGTTGAGGTTTGAGTTAAGGGCAGCTTGATTTCCTGTTTGTAGCTGTTAACGTCTGATGAAGCTTGATTTAATAAAAAAAAACTATAGAGTCCGACTCCGCTGACAGGATGAACGTTTTCTATCATCGTAGACGACTAAGTGCAACTGAGTTTAATACTATGTCAAAAACAAATTACATTGTAAGCTTATGGTCCCAAGCAACGATCACAACTTCTACCTCGCTGAAGCTTCTGCTTGTAAAAAGCGGAGCGAGCGTTTTAAGTGGCAACTTGACATCGCTCTACTTTTAAAGGGGAAAAAAAAAACTAGCTCAAAATAAAGTAAAATATTTCCCAGATTTACATATGTTACAAATAAAAAATAAATATCAGATCTGTTTTTTATCTATTTTTTTTACGATTCTTCCAGAAAAATAAAGGTACAAAGAGCGACCGTCGTTCTTTTCCGACTGACACAGTGCAGCTTATTTTCGACAAGCGACGCCCCCCGACCATCAGGAGGCCAGCACGCCTCGGCGGATGATGTCGGACCCGTAGCGCCGGCCGAGAGACGAGTCGCCCCTCAGCTGGTGGGAGTGGCATCGCTTCAAGCAGGGCTCCATCTCGCCGTCGTCTGGTTTGGAGTCGGAGTCGGAGGCGTAGCCGTCGTTTTCCGTCCCCGTGCGGAGTCGGGTCCGCGGGTAGGACGGCTCGGGCGTGTTGGTCAGCGGCCTCAGCAGCGGCTTGCGATGCTCCTCCTCTTCCTCCTCCGTTGTCGTCAGATGTTTCTCGCTCCTCTTCGGGATCCTGAACTTCCCCCAGCCTTTGAGGTGTCCGGCCGCAGGTCTGTTGGGCGTGTGTGAGCCGTTCGCGGGGGTTTTCCTCAGCCAGCCGTTGGTTTTGGTGGCGGCGGCGGCGTCTGACAGCACGGCGGCTCTGTTGAGTTTAGTGTTGGTCACATCCAGAGAGACGGGACTTCTTCTGGTCATTCCTTCGTCCATTAAGTACTCGTCGGTGTCAGAGTTCCTGATATCGACGAGCCGGATGGAAACCGTTTTCTCCAGATGTTTTGACCCGAACCTGTTCTTCACCTGGCTGGGGAAGCTTTCCGACACATCGCTCCTCCTCTTCCTCCTCCTCTCCTCTTGTTCGTGCTCGTCGTCTCGGTTCTGTCCGGTCAGCGTTTCGTGTTCGGGCCCCGGGGCCTGCCTCCTCGGGGCTTTCCTACTCTCCGGTTTGTGCAGCCTGACCGTTTCCTGAACGACTTCTGGCTTCTGAAGCTTTGGGAACTGAATCTCCTGGCTGATGTCACAAGTTGGGACTTTGGTGTCGCTTGTGGCCTCAGACTCTTTGATTCGGGAGCTTTTGCCGTCCTTCGTCTCCAGAAGTTTGCTCAGATTGTCCTTCTTGTGAATGTGCAGGGAGTCAGAGAGGTCTTTCCTGTCGCTGATTTTCCTTTTTTCCTGCTTTAAAGAGCCTCGTTTGGTTTTCAGTCCAGAGTGGCTCCAGGAGGAGCGAGACTGGGAGCCCTGCGAGGAGAACGAGCCCAGAGAGAAGAGCTGCTCCAAGTCCTTCGCTGAAGGATCACCTGCAACACACACACATAATCAGTACAATAATTTGATATTTCCTCGACTAACTTCCAGTGGAATTATTGTGATGTGATCTTAATGTGATAAATCTTTGATGTTTTTCTTTATACGCAAATATTTTGGTGTGATGTAACAATGTTTAGCATACACTCACCATTTTTTGATAAAGGAAAATGGCTCTATTAATATCATCATAGCGATTTGAACAATAATTACCTGATAAGAAATATAATTTAATATAAATCTTTAAGTTTTAAAAGTGAAAACATTCTGAATCTGAAACAGCTGACCAGATGATGTGAGCTCCTCGGACTCAATAACAGTTTTAAAAGGTTAAATATGAGATTTTGTGTATTATAGCAGTAAACAACTGTTTGCTGTTCTTTGTTTTGGTGACGGGCTGGCCACATGTTCATGTTAACGCGAGTCATATCCTTATTTTGACAGTTTGATCAGAATTTGAAGTTAAACAAAATGGCGGCCGTCATTCTCGTTTACACAAAAATATGTTTCTGGGAACATTTAAGTGAAAAATAGGCTACGCAGTAACAGAATCTTGTGTCATATTTGATCAGCACTTCCTTATTTTAGTTAGATGGGCCTGCGTTTCAAAATGGCGGCCGAGATGTCATAAACTTTCTGGTTTTGCAGCTAAACAGCCGTTGTTTTGGTCCGAGAAGCTGGTACTTTAGTTTCACCTTTAAACAATGTAATTTGTATCACAATTGTACAATTTATATTATGACAAATACTTCATCTGTTATGGTTTCTGCACGTCCTTGTTTTAGTTTTATTCTTTTCAGATTCTTTATGACAGAATAAAACTAAACCAAATATATTGCCTGAAGTATTTGTCAGCTTCTTTGTTGACTTAACTCATCCAAACGTTGACTGTGAATACAGAGATGATTCTATAAATCTACAGGCTACAGTGAAATATCACAATCACACAGCTAGATACAGGTTTATAGATTACAGCACGACGTTGTTACCTTAAAAATTAATAAAATAAACTGTGAATCATCTTTTTTAACGTCAGTCAGATACTGAAAAAATGCACCAGAATTGACTGTTGGGAGTTTCCAACTTTGAGTTAGATTCTTGTTTTTCAACCACAACAAAACATGGCCAGTTGTTGCACAGCACCGCCGTCTGACTGACCTGTGAGCAGCTCGTGGTCCAGCAGTCGGACTTGGTGCTGGAAGATCTGCTCCTGGACTCTCCACAGCGAGCACTTCATCTTCTCCCTCCGAGTCACCATGTAGGTCAGGTTACGAACCTGAAGAGCAACAGCAGCTTCTTTACACACGTTCTCATCAACCGCCTGCCACCATGAATCCAAATTATTAAAAGTATTCAGGGTCACATTTCCTCAACACAGGCTTTGGAGCTTTTTATGGCGCAGGATCGTCTGCCTCGTTACTTTTTCTTTCAAAACAAACTTGGTGAACTTGGCGTGTTGACATTCAATGAAATGATGCATTATTATTTGATGTTTTAACGCGACTTCTTCCCGTCTCATCTGCAGGAGAAAGCTGCCGTTCTCCAGTCAGACGAGTTTCTCAACACTAGTTAAATAATGCCAGTTCAAAGGTTTTGTAACCTTGATTGATGATAAGCTGAAATTTGACGCTAATTGTGATGCGGTGTTTAAGAAGGGACAGCAACGTTTGTACTTCCTCAGGAAGTTAAATCACTTATTGAATCTGTCCTTTCATCTTCTACTAGTGCAGTGCCTGTAGGAAACATAGCTGTCTGAAAAGGGCTGATTGCATGTCCTCTGATATAACTGGTTGCAGTACACTTGATAGACATAGTTG